>CM028366.1:36261091-36861091 GCA_016624345.1 Platycodon grandiflorus
GAATGTATCAACATAATTCATTTACACCACGTTACATATGACGTGACACTAATATAATAAAACACATTAACTAGTCCATTCTTAACCATATCACATCTTGTGACTATTCCGGTAATTACGGATGCAATTAAATAACTAGATAGTCTGGACCTAAATTAATCAAATCAATGTTACATTGAGTAGAATGCCCCAGAATTCCAATTTGATTGGATTTTATTCTACGTGTAAAACAATTTTATTGGAATTTATTTTTATATATGAAGGCATTGCTTTTTTTATCCTATATTTTTCATATTAAATGTTTATAAATATTTGATAAAGTCCTTAGACCATTTTTAGCTATAGGGCATGGTTACGCATTTGATGGTAATCATGGAAAATGCTTCTAAGGCTTTGGTCTTAAAATTGGTTCTAAGTCGGTTGACTTTTTAAGACAAGGACATTGAATAGCCTTGTGAGACTTATGCGTATGATGTATGTTCCGTATGTGAGGATGTTGTATTCCATCAACATCGGCGTTGTGACATAAGAGATGCATATATGCGAGTGCTTGTTAGAGAACAAGTTCAGCGAACATGACTCGTTGGAAATTCTTAAATGAAATTTCAATTGTCAAATTAAAATTTTCACGTTGTGATAGTACATGATTAGTCCTCGGACTTGAAAGTGCGATTTAGCCTTGTGTACATCCTGTAACACTTTAATTTACTTACGATTGTGTTAGGAATATGCACAGTAAATCAGGTGATATATATGTATGCATATTCCAACACGGTGATTTGCTTGTTCCATTACAACGCATGTTTCACAAGTGGCTAAAGAGGGTGCGTACGGTTAGTGTGGCGACTTGTTGAAACAATGCATAGGTCATTAGACTAGGAAGTCTTTGTACATATCCAAGTCTTTGTCCTACAGTTGATGACAACTTTCATATGGATTAGCTCTTCAATTGCCGTGGCTGCGTGACCATCGGCAAATGTCTCACTAGCGAGACATTTCCTTTAGCTTATGTTGCCTATTAGCTATCTACACATGTTGAGTTCTAAAATGGCGGATCTCGGTATCGGCCAAGTCCTCATGAGCAATGCGAGAGAAGGCGATTATTCAAGAGGAACATCATGATCATCCATGATCTCTACATCGGCGATTCTATAATAGCGGATCTCGATATCGGCCAAGTCCCTATCGAACAAGCTATGAAGCGCAAGATCACGAGAAACATCGGTCGTCGTTCAACACGCTACAAGTCAAAAATAGATCCGTTGCAAGATACTTCGACAAGTCCAATACGCATCGATATTTAGCCTTCACGTTTACTCAGTAGACATTTCCTCTTACATGCATTGGTGCGTCTTCAAAGCTTCACTTCCATAAAAGGCCAAGCACGATGCAGCTGCACTCGATCAAAGCAATGATACGTCAAATCGATGTCAGTGCATCAGTGAAGCTCGACACGTCAAATCGATCCGGCTGTTTCACGGACATCTTTAAGACACAAACCTAGCTGAAGGTCTTTGCCCATGAATCAAAAATGTACTCTGTGCATTATGAGATTGAGATCACCAACGGGCATAAACCTATTCATACACCAACGGTCACCTCTTCTTCTCCAGGCCTATATGAAGACTCTCGTTATCATCTCACATAGAGCAAGAAGTGTATGCTTATGCTTGAGAAAGGTTGTGGTATTGTTCTTCATTTACTCAATCTGAACCACACCATCGAGTGAGAAAACACAAGTGTAAGAACAAACACTGTGAGAGAGAAAAAAGAAATTCATTGAGAAGCTGCGCGATCAAAACTTTGTTTTTGATTTGAGTTCCTTCTTCCTTCGAAGAACTCGGTCTCTTCGGTGGTTTCACCTCCGTTATTCACAAAGAGACCAAGCACTACAGATCGTTGAAGCGAGACCAAGCTTGAAGATGTCCGATGAAGAGCGAACTTAATAATCATTGCATTCATATCGCGGAGACTTATACTACATTATAAGAATTGTCTCGATTGTGCAATAAATTGTCATCATTTTGGTCGAGTGCTTAGCACTCGGTTGTTCAAATACTTGCTATTTGAACAACTCCTAATATTCTCTTCTCACATCACTCTAACACTAGCACTTTCCTTCCCACCTCCAGAGTTGTTAGAATTGCTAGGATTAGAGTTCTAATATGAGTCTTCCAGGATCCCATCTCACTTTCCTTCTATCCCGGGGAGATTGCTAGGATAGAGAGTCTAGGTTGATGTACTAAGCATGTTTGCCTTTGAGTAAACCTACGCTGAATTTTAATATAATATATATATTTGTTACATTCGGCCTTGATCTCTCTTTCTTGTATAAGCTGCTATTATCTTGTGCAATCTGTTTAAGGAAAGCAAGTGATGCATCTAATATAGATTTTAGTTAAGCTGCTAAGCTTTCTTTGAAATCAAATCTTTACGGTTACTTTAATCTATTCGTTATACTTATCTTGCTTTATTCTTAGCTGCTCATATTCATATTCATAAATAAGTTTAACAAACGTCTTCCGATTACACTTTCTACAAATCTGCGATCAGAATGTCCGATTTCACTAACCGGCTAGCGGTCGAATGAGGAAGATGACCTAGTTGTATTAATCATCTCATCCATTCTTCAACTTAAATGTTAAAATTGGATGAAATTTTTAATACATCAAGTATGAGCTATTCACCCCCTACAGCCTATACCTTGAGGAACCCTTGGACAGCAAATTGGTATCGAGCGGGTTCTCACGAGAATGATTGTTCCGGGCTTAACAACTGCAGTATAGATCTGTGCTCCGGTTAGATGCATAGTCAAAAAGAGTTTGTTTCAAAATTTCTTATTCTAAAACCTTTTTGGTAAAGAGACACGGAAGCCATTTGAAAACGTCTTTTTCAATTCAAAATCAATTTTGTTTTCAAAAACATGTGAGAAAGAATATCATGATGATTAGGTGATTGCTATAAGAAAATCTATCATATATCGAATTATATTGATATCATGAAGAAGTACTATAGTGGAGAACAACTTCGAGGATTATGCATGCTTCATAAAATCAATTTCCTTTAAACTTGGTGATATATCCTATGACAAAATAAGTTAAACTCATATATGATGGATGAATTACTTAGATCCACTTCTAAAGATTTGCTTGCTTGACATAAGGCTAACGATTGTACCAATCTAACACCTTCTCAAGAAAACTCTTTATAAAAGTTTAGAGCAAATGAAACAAGAAAAGTTTCAAAGGAAAGTCAAAGGAAATCAAAGTTATGTCGTCTCCAAAATCACTTGAGATTATTAGCTCTTGGCCTAAGGACATCGATGATGAAATTGTCTTTCTTCAATGAAAAGCTTCGGCCAAGCAAGAATACACTCAAAGAACCTGCTCAACATTGGGCCGTACTTTAACAACTATGAGTAGACACGTTCAAAGAGTTTTAATGAGGAAGTAACTTGACTCTAATCCCCTTTTTTGGGTTACATATAAGGTGTATTTTGAATGATTATTCATTTGTCATGCTTATTAAGTCTCATTTTGTATTATTGGATTTCTAGAGCTACCTTTAGCTCATAAATGTTGCTAACAATTTCTCTATGAGTATTTTAGGCGGGAACTCATACGACGAAAGGGTCAAATGTGCAACATTACTCTCCGTGGGACAGTAACATTCTGGCGATTAAGAATGTGATCGCCCATGAAAATTCACTCATGTCCTTCACTCACTCAGGTCAAATCCTCACTGCTGGACTTGAACTACTATCTCGAAAAATCTGCGATAAGTCCAAAGAGGTTGATAAAGATCATCTCTCATGCATACACAAACCAGGTCGGCTATTTGCTTGCTAATGACACATTGCTCATGTCTATTCGAATTGATATGCTTATACATATTATCGGACATAATGCATAATAACTGTCATACTTGCACTATTGATGTCTGTATTCTTGTATGACTTGCCTTATGCAAATGGTTTCAAAACTCATACACTTTTCATATGGTGATCTCAAGCGTTTAAAAAACCCTGTAGTTGTTGAATTTCCATATGCAACCTACTATAAGCTCAGTTTTATGTCTTGACTTATAGGGTAAAAATCCTTTAATGACCTTCTCTCAAGTCTATTAAAGGTGGAGCACACTTCTCGAAGTGCCTTCGATTAAAGTTATGACTATTTTTAAAATCTTGGAAAACGACAAAACGGTCATTATCAACCCCTTCCAAGAATCTTGAGAATATCTAGACTTCCACGGCCTATCCACCTTGGCGTGATGTTGCATAATTAGCCTAGATTTGCTTGAATCCATAACCTAAGTCTAAGTCAAGGTGACTAATGGGCTGCGTGTATTAGAGTGGCAACTTGAACTTAGGCATAGCTTGAATAGTTTAGGGTTGCTTATTGTATATTGCCTTGAAGAAGATAGCCTATAGGACATCGGACGTCCTGCACAATAGGCAATTTATGCATCGCCGATCTTCCTTTCGGATATCGGACAAGCTCATATCGGCCAAGCCTCATCGGCAATGTTGAAGAACCTCAAGAACGTCGATAAGAGCTGCCGAAGACATGTCTGATTTGAGGCTTTCATTGACTTCGATGCAACGTTAACACGCAAATCACATTCAATGAAGGTTTCCATTCTTGGCATACACTCGAAAAGGACATTCCTCCTGCAAGCACAGACCGCCTATTTTTAGCAAAGTGTCGGAGACAGGTGCAAGCTACGGCCGGCCTATCGAGTCAACAACAGATTAGAGCATTAATTGCTCTTAAATTCAAATTAGAAGACTCCAACGGCTCCAAGCTTCCTCCTACATATAAAAGGAGACTCCATTGCTGCATTCAACACACTTCAACAACCACAACTCGAATCTTCTTCATCTTCTTCAAGTGCATTAAAAGCTTAAACGTCCTATCTGTACTTCCTTCTTTGAAGAGCTTCTCTAAGACGATCAGTCCATTAAAGCTCTTCATTGATTGCAACACCTAGCTTTTCATAGCTCACGAGAATTGTATCTTATTGATATCAATTCTCCCACACAAACACTTGGTCAACAAAATTTTTGTACACAATCCATTAGAGATTTAGTTTGTAAAATATCTAGTGGAAAAACTTAGTACACGATTTTCAAATCCAAAGTTGACCACTTTGGTTGTGGACGTAGCACTTATTTATAAGTGTGAACCATATTAAATATTCGTCTATTTGTGTGTGATTGTGATTTGATTGTGTTGCTTTAAATTTCCAGATTTCCAATCTGTTAAGCTGCGATCTTGTCCCGCCAAGATCGACCATTCTCAACTTGTCCTGTGCTTCACAAGTCTTCCGCTGCAAAATTTATAAAACCCTAGTGAAGTAAGATTTTTGAATCAATTTCAAAAATTGGACATAGGCTATTCAACCCCCTTCTAGCCTATATAGAGCAACCTTGGACCTAACAATTGGTATCGAGCTTAACTCTTTGAAAACTAGTTTTTCCGAGATTAACCTCTTGAGAGATTAAAGATCATGGCTGCTCACCAAATGTTGGAAACCTCAAACGTGAACCATTGTCTGTCTTGGATGAAGTTCACTTTGACATCTGGAAAGATAAAGTCAAAAGACATATGAACTCAATTGACAAACGTTTGTGGAAATGTGTCACGAGATGGACCCAATTCCAATGAAGCCTAATACTGCCGCGGTAGATCCAAGCTGCTGCTGAAGTACCAAAGCCGAAGAAGAGTGGGATGATGAAGACGAAGAATGATGCTCGGATGGAAAGGCCATCAACATCATTACCACTGTGTTGATATAAGTACTTATCAGATTATCAACTTGGACACGAAAGGAGATGTGGGAAGCCATCCTTGAATATCTTGAAGGTGATGGCGAGACAAAGAACAACAAATTATATACGCATCCGAAGTTTGACTCCTTCAAAAGGATCCCAAAGAGTCTCTGCGAAGTGCCTATGATGATTCTATGAGGTAGTCAACTCTTGCTATTCATTAGGAAAGAAGTATGAAAAGAAAGAAATAAACATGAGATTTCTAAATGCACTAGGCGGTATGGCATGTTAAGATCACGCCATGAAAGAGTCAAAAGATTTAAACAAATTGACTCTTAGAAACCTTTATGCTAGTCTTTCGGTTTATGAGCTTGAAATCCAACAAGCTCAAGAAATGGAAAAGAGTTTTAAAAACTTGTCCTTACCGCCATGTCTTTGAACCTTCTGTTCAAAACCCGATGAAACACCTTCTACTTCCGGTGAAGATGATGATATTCTTTCGACGAAGCCTTTGCTATGTTTGTAAAGAAATATCAACGTTTCAAAAGGTTTAATAAACCATCATCACATAGGCGTCTTCTCACAAGCTGCCGTTCCTTATAAAACAAGCGCTCAACCAAAAATTCGCTCCTTATAAATCGAGACCATCAAAAGGATAATGAGCTAGTTTGTTTTAACGTAGGAAACCAGGCCATTTTGCCTCTAAATGTCCAAAGCCAAAGTATGAATTTTATAAGAAACGTCCGAAACTAAATTTCAAAAACAAAAAGGGATGGTGGTGAAGACATTGATGAAAGCAATCGCCTACATGGTGTGACACCGACACCGATGAGGATGACTCTTGTGACTTTCTTGAAGAAGCCAACATATGCCTTATGGCCGGAGTCACCACATGATTCGGTGAGGTCACTACCATTTCAACAAGATGACAGTGATGATGATGATGAGCTCAATGAACCATCAAAGGGAGAGCTCATCAAAGCTAACAAAGACATCTTTGGAAGAGTTTTCAAAATTCAAAGTGCCTATGTGAAATTAGCCAAGAAGCATGAACTAGCTGTCTCGAGAAATCAACCTTGATGTCTAAGATCAAAGATCTTGATAGACAAAAGTGAAAGTATCAAATTGCAAAAAGAGAACAAAGCTTTGATGAAAAAGTGGATTTCTACTTGAACACATCAAGAAGATAAATTCGAGAAAGATGACCTTCAAAAGGTTGTCAATACTTGGAATAACTCTAAAGGAAACTTTGATGCCATTCTCTCAAACCAGAAAACTTTAGATGACAAAGCGGTATTGGTTTCCAAAGTGAGTTCAAAGTAGGTAGTTCTTCGGTTCTCAAAAGGATGAGACATCGAAGTGATTCTGAAGAATTGGTTGTAGGAGTTTCTTATGACCAGGTCTCCCAAAGGCAAGGACTTGGCTTTAACAAAGTTCCTTTTGTTTATCCCAAAACACAAAAGACAAGTCCAAAAGAAAGCAATCAGCCAATGACTCTGCTAATAGTGAGTCGAGCAACTAAAACTGCCATTAGTCACCCTAAGAAAACAGGATGACTAATAGCAAGTCTAGAATTCTCGGCTCAAACCTATTAAATTTGTCAAAGGCAAGCTGCTGATCCCAACACTTGCCTATAAAAGGGTAAAAGAAGTGAATTCGCGGATAAAAAGCTTAAAGGACATGTGCTGTAAATACAAAATCTTTTGATAAGAGGTCTACCTATGGTAAACCTAACATCAACAAGAAAAGGCATTATCGGCCTAAGTCCTATAGGCCAATTATCGTGAAAAATCATTCCAAAGGCTGGCGATATTAAGAAGCCTCAAAAGAAATCATTACTCATGTTGAAGGATTTCACAAATGCTCTTCGCAAATGCCATGGTCATGAGATTCATGAATGCCTTCGAGATTCACACCTAAATCTAGAGGATTTACTCCTCCAAAGGTTAAACAAGTGTGGATCCCAAAAGGTTGCTAACCTTGAGGACCCAAAAATAAAAGGGGACCATATTCTTAAATGTCTATATTTCAGAATGCTTCATGGTGTCAATGAAGAAGAGAAAGATCTATGGTATCTAGACGGTGGATGCTCAAAGCATATGATGGTGATCCAAATCTTCTTTCAAGCATTGTTGAAGCAAAAGGTCCCTCGATCATATTTGGAGATAACTCAAAGGGAAGACCATTGGTTATGGAAGTATAATCGAGGCAATCTCTCCATCAACAAAGTCTCTCTAGTTGAAGGTTTAAAGCACAATCTGCTAAGCATATCACAATTACGTGATAAAGGGCTAACATGTCGGTTTTCCTCAAGTCAATGTCTCATAAAGGACAATGAGACATGTTCAACTATCTGACGGGGTTCGAAAAGGAAATGTCTATCTTTGTTGACCTAAATCTTTGTTGGAAGAAAATCAAATCTTTGCTTGGTTGCTAGGTCATCAGCCGACAAGTGGTTGTGGCACAAAAGGCTTAGTCATCTCAATTTCAAATACCGGAGAAGCTATCAAAAGACAATCTAGTTGTCGGTTTGCCTAAAATATCATGAATCACACGTCTCAGAGCATGTCAACTGGGCAAACTACATAAATCTTCCTTCAAAAGCAAGCCTTGCTGTCAACAACCTGACCTCTACGGCTCTTGCACATGGATCTGTTTGGACTGTAACTACTACAAGTCTTGGTGGCGCAAGTATACTCGGTAGTAGTTGATGATTACTCAAGATTTACTTGGGTAGAAATGATGTCCTCAAAGATGAAGCATATGACATCATTCTTGAACTCTTGAAGACTACAAACTCGAAGTGGATGATATCTCGATGTCGATCGGACAATGGAGAGTTCAAGAACAATGGTATTGCCAAATATTGTGATGACCATGGAATTGGTCACAATTTCTCTGCGGTTGGCACACCTCAACAAAATGGAGTTCTTTGAAAGGAAGAACGAACTCTCATTGAAGCGGGAAAGACAATGATTCTTGAAGCCAAAGCGCTATGTATTTCGGGCGGAGGTGTGAACTTGCCTTCACACAAAACAGTCCATCATAAATAAATTTCATAACAAAACTCCATATGAAATATGGAGAGGCGAAACTCCCAACATTGGATTCTTTAAAATATTTGGTTGTAAATGCTATGTTCTTTACAATGGTAGAGAACATAGAGGTAAGTTTGAATCCAAAAGTGATGAAGGAATTTTTCGGGATATGCCAAGTTTTCAAAAGCATACGAGTTTATAATAAAACTTCACTTAGAGTTGTTGAATCGTACATGTTTCTTTTGATGAATTTGATTTCATTGGGCCACATTTGGCTCCTAAGGTTACTAATGATTCGATGAATATGAGACAGTGCAAACCCTAATCCCATCTGATCCTCCTTCTTCACAAGATCTTCCAAGAGTCAACTGTTAGAATCCTCAAACGAACCAACAAATGAATCACTCGAAAACCCGAATCCCCTTTGCCTTCCACACCGAAGTCATACAACCTACCTTGGAATTAACCTACCCTTTAGAAAACCAAGCTTCAATTACTTCTACTTCTCAAGAATCCAACTCTGCCGATACAATAGGACAAGTTCAACTGCGGAAGTTAGGGAAGTAAAAGATCATCCTATCACTCAAATCATTGGAGATCTTAATCCGGTGTTCAAACTAGACAAGCTTCAAGAAACGAATGCATGTATTCTACCGCATTTGTATCTAACATTGAACCCAAAAGATTGATGAAGCTCTGGAAGATCCAAGTGGGTGGAAGCTATGCAAGAAGAGCTAAACCAATTTGACAGATGCCAAGTCGGTCACTAGTCCCTAGGCCTAAAGGACAAGCTTATTGGCACAAAGTGGGTTTCGAAACAAAATGGATGAAAACGGCAACATTACAAGAAACAAGGCAAGGCGGTAGCCCAAGGATACGGACGGGAGGAGGGTATTGACTATGATGAGACATTTGCCCCTGTTGCAAGATTAGAGGCTATCGATTATTCTTGGCCTATGCCTCCTTACAAGGACTTCAAAGTTTATCAAATGGATGTAAAGAGTGCATTTCGAATGGAGAACTTCAAGAAGAAGTCTATGTTGAGCAACCACCGGGTTCATAGACATTCAAGGAGAGAAGATGTCTACAAGCTAAGGAAAGCCCTTTATGGACTTAAACAAGCTCCAAGAGCTGGTATGAGACCCTTTCAAAGTTCTTGATATCTCAAGGCTTTGTAAGAGGTCAAATTGACACTACTCTTTTCATTATGAAGCATAAAGGTCATTCCTTACTTGTTCAAATATATGTTGATGATATTATCTTTGGTTCTACTAATGAAAATCTTTGCAAAAGGTTTGAAAAGCTTATGCGAGTAAATTTGAGATGAGCATGATGGGAGAGCTCAATTTTTCCTTGGTCTTCAAATTCAACAAAGTTCAAATGGTATCTTCATCAATCAAGCCAAATATGCAAAGGATGTCATCAAGAAATTTGGTCTTGAGAATGCAAACAACTTGACTCCTATGGCTACTAACCGCCATCTTGACAAAGATGAGAAGGGCAAGAAAGTGGACATGACTCTCTAGAGGCATGATTGGTTCACTTTTATACTTAGCGCTAGTAGGCCCGATATCATGTTTCTGTTTGTGTTTGTGCTAGGTTTCAAGCTGATCCAAAGGAGTCTCACCTACAAGCATCAAAGAATCATCGGATATCGATAGATACTCCCAATTTGGGAATCGGTATCCTAGAGATTCATCTTTTAATCTTATAGGCTATTCGATGCTGATTTTGCTGCATGTAAAGTTGACAGGAAAAGCACAAGTGGGACATGTCAATTCTTAGGAAATAGACTTGTCTCATGGGCCGAAGAAGCAAACCTCTGTTTCAACTTCAACAACCGAGCGAGAATACATAGGCTGGCGGTAGCCGCTGCTCACAACTGCTGTGGATCAAACGGAACTAGTGGACTATGAGATCAAAGCGATGATTGTCCTATAATGTGTGATAACACATCGCAATTTCGTCTCTCAAAATCTGTCATGCACTCCAAAACAAAGCACATTGATGTGAGATATCACTTTCTTAAAGATCATGTTGAAAAAGGTAACATCGGCATGCAATATGTGCCTACAGAGAATCGTAGCGAGACATCTTCACAAAACCACTTGATTCAACCAGGTTTGCATATTTAAGAGGAGAGCTTGGTATGCTTGACCTCAATCCTTAATCCTTTCTAGCTAAATTCTTTAAGTTATTTCATAAGCTGTTATTAAGCGCCTATGTGATCGCCGATCTCAACTCTGCCGAGTAAATAGACAACCTTGGGTAAGTGTCTATCTCCACATCGGCAGTCTTCGATAAAATAGGCAGACTCTGATAATATAGGAAGACTTAAGGGCGCCATACGTACAGTAACTCATCAGGTAATAAATGCGGACTTCAAATTTTATCAAATTCATTTATTGGCCTGTCGAGGTATAAAAGGGCAAAATGTACGGTGTCTCTTCACAATTCTCAACAACCGCCATTTTAAACTTTCAAAAACCCTCGGACTTCCAATCTACAATCTCTCCAAAAGCCTTCAACTTTTCAAAATCTTTACGTTTTCTAGCTAAAATCATCAATGGTAAGAATTTCTACATCTTTTCTATTCATTTAAATTCTATGTTTCGGTCTGGTTTTGACCTAATTCGAGTTGTTCAAAGTCCGCCATTGAAGAATTTTGGATTCTCACAATTGTTGCTTGAATCGTGTTTATGTGGTGTAAAATGTGTTTTAATACTTTATGTGACACTATATATTCGGTTTATGCTACTTTGTTTGCTTGAAAATGACAAAATCGATCCATTTAAAAACCGGTTCATGAACTGTTCTTAAATTGTTTATGTTTTGGGTCTTGATCGAACATACTTGTTTTTGATAAATATCTGCGATTGCTCGAATATCTGCGATTACATATTTATCTGCTTGTTTCTTGCATATCTCGATTCTATATATGCTATTCTCACATCGCCGATCATGTAGGGAAAATCTAAATCCTCAAAAGCCGCTACCACTTCATCCTTGCCTCGCAAAGCCAACCAGGGCTGCATTGGCCGCCGAGCTCCCTATAAGGACCCTTCCCAGGTCAAGCTATCACCCGGGGATGACTATCGACATAGACTCCATCATTTGCACATCCGCTAGTGATGCCTTGCTAAAAGATTTAGGCGAGTGTGGACTCCTCCCCTGTTCCAACTCAACGACACCCACTACAAAGAACTATCTAGCCGAGGAATTCTATACAAGGATGATTCGCCTCCTCCTCCGGCTAGTGCCTCGAGCCGATCAACTTAAGCTATATCAAGGGCTACATCGAGGCCACTACATCAAGTTGACCTACAAGGATGTTGGAGAAATCCTTGGACTGTTGAAGGCAAATTGGACTTGACCGATGCCGAATCGGCACTTGCCTGGGAGATGATGAGGGTCCGCCCAACGAGAGAGTTTTCCGAGATGTCTAGGAACCTCTTCCCGAGAACCCCTATCATATCGCCATTTGCTCGACAAGAGCATTTTGTTCAAAAATGGCTCGAGGGACATCTTCACCTCCCAACACTGATGTGGACCAAGGCGTGGTCCTTCGCAAGCAACTCAACCGGGCAAAGATCATCTTTTCAATGCTGTCCCAGCGTTTTTGAAGTCCAAGCTCACCCGTCCATGAAGAGGCCCTTTGTCGGGGTTATCAATGTCATCCTCCGCCGTTATGAGGAGATTGATGAGTGGTCGCCGACGACCTCATCAAGGTGTCCAACACCTACGTCTTCACGGTCAACAACATCACCCGCTATCGGGATGATATGGCCAAAGGACAACCAACGCGGTGAGGCCGCTGCTGCTTCGCTCGCTGCGGTGTGCCGCTGCTGCACTTGCCGCTGCTACTCTTGGTGGCCCTCTACCCAAGCCGGCAAGGGTAAGAGGAAGGTCACCTACACGCCGGGTTACCGGTGAGGAGGAGGAGCCTACACCCATCGGTGAGCCGCTGAACATTTTGACCTCGCAGCTAGATCATGACCCATATGAGCTCCGAGCCCCTACCAAAAGCCTAAACACTCTCCTCTCTCACCCAAAACTCAAACAAACCAGAAACTCGCTCAAAGGCAGCCGTTGAGAAGGACCCATCAACCTTCCAACCAGCTGACCTCTCCAAAACCTCTAAACCTACCTCCCATTCCTCCAAACCCAAAACCAAACAAACCCTTCTACCCACAGACGAATCATTTGGCCTTCCTAAGGTCTCATCCACACCGTTTCTCCATGTTCCTCCACCAGTTCCCACCACAACATCTCAATCACCAACTTCGCCTCTTCCACTCCTACTAAGTCCAAGCATGGCAAACGTTTTAAAAGAGTGCAAAGAAGAAGGTACATTTTGTGGGAACCGCCGATGAAACCTCTTCTCCTCCACCTTCTCCACCTTCACCACCTCTGCCTACTACCACTACCACCTCACCTTCTTCCTCACCTCCTCCCTCTGCTCCCATCCAAACAACCACCACACAAGAGCCATCTTTCTCACCTGCCACCTCTTCTCAACCACCATCCTCCAAACGACCTATCTCTCCTTCTTCGCCTCCTCCCAAACGCCTCAAAACCAACCCCTATGCCAACCTACACCCCGAGGTGCAGCTCTGCTGTCCTTCGAGACAGCAGCCTAAACCCCTGCCGACTCGACCCTTTCTTAGCCACCCTTGACTACCCCAAGAGATTTCCTGTCGGCCTATGTCCGGGTGAAATCATCTTTCAATGGGGTGCCTACTATGACCCTCTTCCTCCTGCTTGGTCACAACTCTTTTTCTCCCACAACTCAGCGGTTCAAGATCTTATGATCTTCAACCAATGGGTTGCAATTCATAAAGACCTAGGCCTTCCCCTTCCAACCAAATCGGACATCTCCCCTCTCTCTCGCCTAAACCCCGTCTTCACCATTATCGCCATCCTTCCATCCTTTTTCACCCCGTGGTCTACACTTCATTGATGTAGTCACCACTTTCCTTGGCTTCAACCCTCTCATCCCTATTCTCTTCCTTTCTCCTAGCCTTTCCCCTTTCTTTTCTCCTCCTCCCTTCTTCATTCACCCCTTTCCTATGTCATCTACATAGAAAGGCTCTTCCTGTTCCTCGCATCTTTCCTAGCCTTCCTTCACCCTCTATTGATATTTCCTCCACCATCCATTCTCCCTCATCCTCTAGCCAATCCCGTCTCCCACCATCCTCCACCCTCACCTACCCAAGCCACCACCATCTTCTCCTCGGCGGGACCATCGCCGAGTCATCGACTCGTCGATACCTATCTCGAGGCCGTCCATAAATTTTTGAAAGATTTTGAGGTCATCTCTGTTGACCTAACCAAGGCCCCGCACCAACTCTCTGCGATCGGTCTCACATCACCCATGTGCGGTGACGCATGACCCAAGTAATGGAGATTTCAAAGGGTGCAAAGGCCGCTTTGATGCTGCCTACGATCCATCTCGGCCAGCGCCCTTGCCCCAAATCTCGGCCTCTTCATCCAAGACCTCGCCATCTTCGAAACCAACTGGGACAACCTCGCCACTAAGATGATGCAGGTCGTCGACATGGTTGAAGCTGGCTACAAGCTTGTGCTTCACTCTCAACGCCAGGCAAATCGCTCTGTTCACTCCTCCGTGCGAGCGACGCGTAATCTCACGACCAAGCACTTGGCTTACTATCGCAAGGAGCGCAGAACTACTGAGCACCGCCTCGGCTTTATTGATGCCTCGCTTGCGTCCATGAAGGAGGAGATGGCCAGACTCAACAATGATCAGCAGACCAAGCTCATTGAGCATAATGCTCGCTCAGCGTAAGAACAAAGAGCTCTCCTCTGAATTGGCCGATACTAAAGAAGAGCTAGCAGCAGCAAACGAAGAGATTGCAAGACTTAAGGCTGCTGTTGACTCTAAATGGGCATCAAGAAGCTATGGGCAATCTTCATCAGGCAAAGGCAAAGGTCGTGCATCATCTCGGTCATCTTCTCGAACCAGCCGATAATATTTTGTATAATCTTTTTACTAAACTTTGTAATTAAACAACTTGTTTAATTAACAATGTCTATGTTTTAAAACTTTCATGTTTATTATGAACTGCTTATTATGTGATTGCATGAAATTTAAACCACTGGTTTAAAGACATGTCCTATATTGCCTATTCTGCCTATCTGCATGTCTTTAAATTCAGCTTCATTACAAGTGTCTGATGCTTAATTTCCTGTTTGTAAACACTTTGTAATTCTTGAATACAATGACCTTTATGTAAGTTCATCTAGGGCATGCTTATTTAATATATCAATCTTACAAGCATGTTATTACTAGACTTGAACATGGTCAGCTGATATTGTATTCGTAGGGTCATGGACTCAAGCAAATAGGAGGAGATTGTTGCATAATTAGCCTAGATTTGCTTGAATCCATAACCTAAGTCTAAGTCAAGGTGACTAATGGGCCTGCGTGTCTGTTAGAGTGGCAACTTGAACTTAGGCATAGCTTGAATAGTTTAGGGTTGCTTATTGTATATTGCCTTGAAGAAGATAGCCTATAGGACATCGGACGTCCTGCGCAATAGGCAATTTATGCATCGCTCTTCCTTTCGGATATCGGACAAGCTCATATCGCCAAGCCTCATCGCAATGTTGAAGAACCTCAAGAACGTCTGATAAGAGAACTGCCGAAGACATGTCCTGATTTGAGGCTTTCATTGACTTCGATGCAACGTTAACCTGCAAATCACATTCAATGAAGGTTTCCATTCTTAGCATACACTCAGAAAAGGACATTCCTCCTGCAAGCACAGACCGCCTATTTTTAGCAAAGTGTCAGGAGACAGCGCAAGCTACAGCCGGCCTATCGAGTCAACAACCGATTAGAGCATTAATTGCTCTTAAATTCAAATTAGAAGACTACCAACGGCTCCAAGCTTCCTCCTACATATAAAAGGAGACTCCATTGCTGCATTCAACACACTTCAACAACCACAACTCTGAATCTTCTTCATCTTCTTCAAGTGCATTAAAAGCTTAAACGTCCTATCTGTACTTCCTTCTTTGAAGAGCTTCTCTCTAAGACGATCAGTCCATTAAAGCTCTTCATTGATTGCAAACACCTAGCTTTTCATAGCTCACGAGAATTGTATCTTATTGATATCAATTCTCCCACACAAACACTTGGTCAACAAAATTTTTGTACACAATCCATTAGAGATTTAGTTTGTAAAATATCTAGTGGAAAAACTTAGTACACGATTTTCAAATCCAAAGTTGACCACTTTGGTTGTGGACGTAGCACTTATTTATAAGTGTGAACCATATTAAATATTCTGTCTATTTGTGTGTGATTGTGATTTGATTGTGTTGCTTTAAATTTCCAGATTTCCAATGTTAAGAACCGCGATCTTGTCCCGCCAAGATCGCCATTCTCAACTTGTCCTGTGCTTCACAAGTCTTCCGCCTGCAAAATTTATAAAACCCTAGTGAAGTAAGATTTTTGAATCAATTTCAAAAATTGGATATAGGCTATTCAACCCCCCCTTCTAGCCTATATAGAGCAACCTTGGACCTAACACGTGATCAGAAGGACAACTCAACAGTAAATCTCCATTATTGAGTACCCTTCAGTCTAACCTCCGTGAGTATAAGTAGAGCTCCTTCTTCATCCAATCTCTACTATGTCTAAACTCACAAACTGCCAATCGATTACACTAGATACAAATCAATGATTCAAAATCTCTCAAAATGTTACTAAGTTCAAGTCCTGAGAATCGATCAAGTCAATTCCTCAACAACGGGGTATGATTCCTTCATATTCATTCAAAGTTGTTTTGATTTTATTTCTGTTACTTCACAAGTGCTGATCCAAAATTCTCTCAATGATGAATTTTCAAAATCATTCATAAAACTGTGAAAATCATTTTCAAGATCTTTCTAATACACAGTTACCAAACATGAGAGAAATTGTATCAATTCATGTGTATCAGAAATCATTAATTATGCCTCTTCAATCTTGTTGTGAAAACAATTGATAAAGGAATTTTCTTCTGTCCTGTCTGATAATCATAAAAGTTTGCTAACAAGCATGATTTATATGCTGCAAAACATGGTTGTCAGAACACTCAAGAACATCCTTAGTCAATTATCTTAAAATAATAAGATAGAAGGTCATTGATCAATGCTAGCAAAAATGACTTCATACTCTCTTCTAAAGTTTTAGTTATCAATCTCATTGATACTTTAAAATGTTTTCAGATGAATCACTATGAAAATCAATTAGCATATACCTATTCCACCTTTGGAATTCTGCGTGCATACGTGAACTTCACAGAGAAGATCCCAGAAAAGAAGTGTCAAATGTTTGGAAAGCATTTGATATATTGCCATGTGCAACAAGTCTTCTGGTTATGCGTAAGTATGCCGGCCATCACCTCAAAGATGGTGATGCGGATAATTCTTCTCTTGAATTAAGTAGCTAATATGGAATTGATGAGGATGACGAACTGTTAACCGCCACCATCCATCCCTGAGTCTATCAAAGGGGATTCATGGTCAAAGCAGTACATCCTCAGTGGCCATCACTCTTCGGTGCTTTCATAATGACCCGAAGAAGTGAATATGTTCTGCCTCCCCCGAGAGTTGGAGGAAATCAAAAAGAACATCGCCATCTTGATCTCCTCCAGAATCCTTGGCTGATGACCCCTCATCTAATACCTAGGATCTGGACTTCTAGGGCTCAACCTTGTAACATGTATCTCATACTGTAAATTGAATCATTATGTATCTTTCTCATGTAATCTGCAGTTCAGTCAAAATTCCAGTTGTATTGTTCTTGTAATCAGCTGATCCTTGCAATGTACTGTCTAAAACTATTTGGATTATTGAATACAAGTTCTGCAACTTTTCCTCATGCTTATCTACTTGTCTGAATTCCATGAATAGCATGAATTGATGTGTTTTAAATGTGTTGATCAAACTTACTTATTATTCTTTATGATCTCTATGCTCTTCTGATGATCAAAGAAGTAACCTTAATGAAATGATCACACTGCCTAAACACAAACTCTGCTGATACCCCATCAGCAAACCATTCTTGAACAACTTCTATATCGAGTTATGGTCTCTTACTACTGCTTAACTCTCATCCTTAGACTCTCTGATAATTGCCTTTCTGAATTAGATCATTTCACAATGATTAAATTCAAGAGCTGCCGATACCTATAGTCACTCAACATAGGCAGACTGCAGTTTCATGAAAAATGACCTTCATGTCAACCTATCAAGAAATCTGCTATTACTCAATCTCTATCCATCATGCTCAAACATTCAAGATTACTAGTAAATCTGCTTTGAACCAAGCTGTCTGCTGAATCAAAGTAAAATCGTAAAAAGGCTTTTGAATTTCTAAAAAGGATTTTTCTTCAAATTCTAAAATCCCAGTTGCTTAAATTTTCAAATATCAAAAGCTTACGTCTTTCAAATTAGTTCAACGGCACTTTGTGTTCTTAGTTATGGCAACTACTAAATCTTATGTAACCTATGAGATTGTAGTTATAAAGGCATAATTAGTTGTTCCCATTATAATGGCCAACAACTAATTGGTATACAGATTGAATTCAAAACACTCAGTTACACCTTATCATGTGGTTCTTTGTCAAAAAGGATGTTGTTAAATATCTCTAGTAACTCAACCTATTCTCAAGATAGTTAGAAATTCAAGAATTCTTAGGAAGACTGATGTTTTCAAAAACTAAGTCCTTCCTCAGGAGTGAACAGCCGATATAACCCCTGCTGTATATAGGCTACGTCTCACTCTCTTCAGAACAGGTCTAGTCTATATGTTCTTATGCAGATCTCTTCCCTTGCTGAAAGAATGCCAAGATCTGTTGGTAAGAAAGAAGAACGGACATCACTTCAGGTACACATTCAATATCTCACTTACTTGATCTATTTAATATTCTTACAAAGTTTTATTAATCTTCAATAGATTGGTGTCCATTATAAAATGATTCTATCTGTTAAAAATGGTTATAACAATTAGTATCAGCAATTCTTACCTTAGCTGATATTAAACACACTGTCAATAATTGATACAACAATTGGTATCAGCAGTTCTTACTTTAGCAGATACCAAATACACACTGCTGATAATGTCCACATCTTTGAAATCCCATCAAATTCTTCATATATCCATATAAAATCTCAACGGGAACAAAATTTTAACCAAAACTTAATACACACTATTCTCCAAAGCAAATCGTTATATGTGCATACTATACAACAGTGGCCTATGACTCAGGACAAAATATTCAATCTTCAACTCAGCAGTTGTACCCAGTAACACCACAATAAAAGCAAACAAATTAATTTGTTTATATATAAATTTTAAACTTCTTGTTTAAAAATAATATGTGCATACATAACCCCTAGACTACCTAAATCATATCCATAACCACTCCCTGTACGATGACATAATCCTGAAATCAGAACATCATTACTATGTCATTAAATGCGGCCTTTCTCTCTTATGCCTCCAAAACGTCTTGTCAAATTCCTCTAACCAAGAAACCTCTTCACATTCTCAAAACTTTGTAAAAACGTACTAATAATAACATGCCATCATACATTCCTGAATATAATTCTTATTTCTTTAGAGTTTCTTCTTCTCCTACCCCAAAATTTCTCCACCATTACAGTCATTTGCATCATGTGTTCACCAAACTTGCCTAGACCTCCTCATCGACCCATTTCCCACACTGAATGGCGTCAACATATGATGGTTCTTCTTGCCACTCCTCCACCAGTGATTCAACGACCTCGTCGAATCACTCGACATGTAAGGAATCGTCTTCGAGACCCCAGGACCGACGTATCCAATTTCATCCCATGGATTCCCACAAGAAACCTTACCACAACTACAGCGCCTGACACTCTCTCTGCTCCCATCGCCTCAAATGCTCAACTTGAGCAAATTCAGATTCAGGAGGAGCATCAAATCACAAATGACAATTCTGCGCCAAATCCAGCAGTCAATGTACCCTCCAATTAGAATAATAGACCTTCATCCTCTAACTCTACTTAGTTAGGATGACTAGCTAGGTTTCTGCTTTATCCAACAAATTTTCTTTTGCTATATTAGTGTTATATGTGTAATATGTTTTGTTTTGTATGCTTTTGTTCAAGCTACATTTGCTACTTTATTTTGCTTTGATTATCGTAATTTGTCCTTATGCATACTCTTTCATGCTTACAATTCATTTTTATTATGAACTAAAATATCTTTGCACATGCATGTACTCTTAAGGATATAATAAACAAACTTTAACACTTGACCTATTAATTAAAGAAAGTTAAAGATCGTTTAGGTCCTCTTTAGATGTATATCTCGTGCATCCAGCAAAAGTCAACATACCTCTCAACAACATCGTCCTATAAAAGAAATTCTTAGGCTCTTCATAACTTATGAATTGACCAATTTAATCTCTTTTAAACTCATTCTGTTATACTTACTTTCTTGTCCAAATATCTTTTCATAACTCCCTTAAGTACATTCAAAGTTCATTTCACTCGTCATATCTCAGGAAGAAAATTTACACGAGCCTCTACTTTTCTGTTTTAATTAGATATACCTTTAAGGAGGAGACTATTTTGAACATTTTACTACTTAACAGATTATCTTATCTACCCCTCCTCTTAAAGAATAAAACTTGTCCTATTACATTCTTGTAAAACTTCTTTACAAGCAATGGAACAAAATTCCTCACCCTGATATCTTACTCTCTCCATTTGATATGTATTTCTTATACATGGAAACTGTGCATTATAAATTATTCGCACACTGAGAAAGAAAATTAATTTAATAAATGACTTGCTACATCCCAAGATTTTTGATCCACATAGCATACTTAGTCTGCCTATTTTTTAAAAACTGCCGATATGACAGATAGAAGTACTTACTCAATACTGTCTATATTCTCGGCAGAGTTGCAATTAGCTGATCACATCGGCATTTCTATAAAGCCAGTATTTAAAGGAACTGACTTCCTCCCCTCTACATGTCGCAATTCATACCTTATGAATTAACATAAGTCAGTTCTCTCAACTTGTTCGATCCCCAATAAGGAAGTACTTACTCAATCTTGTCCATATACAAGTATTTAGTTTCTGATATTCAATATTTTATTTGGTAACTATCAATCTATATCTAGCTTGTGACCATTAAGGAGGAGAGATGTAATAAGATTGACATTATACATACAGAAAAATCGATTTGTAAGATTGACATTATATCTAGCTTGTGACATTATACATACAGAAAAAGAAAAACATTAAGGAGGAGAGATTAAAGAGATTAAAGATTAAAAGACAACTAGTAAAAAGAAAAACATTAAGGAGGAGAGATTAATGATTAAAAGACAACTAGTAAGGAGGAGAGATTGTGAAATTGCAAATACAGCAAAGTATTATACTATATGACTATCATAGTGCGCTGACTATGATACTACTCTACCTATCCTTCACAACTTTTAAAATCATCAGATGAAGATGCTTAATCAATTCGATTAAGAATAATATATATTTTCTTTATCTTGCTTAAGCTACTTCAGATCATACAATGCAAGAAACACATTCTTAAGGCAATATTATCAATTGCCTAAAACCGTTTCAGTTATTGCTTTGTATTTGTTCCTTCATTTATTGAGTCTGTAAATACTTAGCAATAGATGACTATACATACGCTATCGCTTGTAAGTTCAACCTAGGGCATGCCTTGATATAAAATGAATATTCATTAGTGGCATGTTATTACTAAGGATTGAACAACTGCTTTAAAGAGCTGTATGTATAAGTCAATTGTAGTAATGGCCCCAAGCAAATAGGAGGAGATTGTTAGGAATATGCCTGTAAATCAGCTGATATATATGTATGCATATTCCAACACAGTGATTTGCTTGTTCCCATTACAACGCATGTTTCACAAGTGGCTAAAAGGGCTGCGTACCGGTTAGTGTGGCAGCTTGTTGAAACAATGCATAGGTCATTAGACTAGGAAGTCTTTGTACATATCCGAGTCTTTGTCCTACCAGATTGATGACAACTTTCATATGGATTAGCTCTTCAATTGCCAGCTGACGTGACCATCGGCAAATGTCTCACTAGCAGACATTTCCTTTAGCTATGACTGCCTATTAGCTATCTCTACATCAGCAGTTCTAAAATGGCAGATCTCAGTATCGGCCAAGTCCCTCATCAGAACAACTGCAGAGAAGCTGATTATTCAAGAGGAACATCATGATCATCCGCGATCTCTACATCAGCAGTTCTATAATAGCAGATCTCAGTATCGGCCAAGTCCCTTATCAGAACAACTGCAGAGAAACTGTAAGATCACGAGAAACATCGGTCGTCGTTCAACACGCTACAAGTCAAAAATAGATCCGTTGCAAGATCTGTCTGACAAGTCCAAGATACGCATCGATATTTGCGCCTTCACGTTTGCTCGTAGACATTTCCTCTTACGTGGTTTGATCTTCAAAGCTTCACTTCCATAAAAGGCCAAGCACGACGCTGCACCGGTCAAAGCAATGATACGTCCAAATCGCCATGCATCCGGCGGCTCGACACGTCCAAATCATCCGGCTGTTTCACGGACCAGCTTTAAGACACAAACCTAGCGAAGGTCTTTGCCCAACAGATCCAAAATGTACTGCTGCATTATGAGATTCAGATCACCAACGGGCATAAACCTATTCAATACACCAACGGTCACCTCTTTTCTCCAGCCTATATAAGAAGACTCTCATTATCATCTCAACATAGAGCAAGAAGTGTATGCTTATGCTTGAGAAAGGTTGTGGTATTGTTCTTCATTTACTCAATCCTGAACCACACCATCAGAGTGAGAAAACACAAGTGTAAGAACAAACACTTTGTGAGAGAGAAAAGAAATTCCAAAGGCCGAGAAGCTCGCTGATCAAAAACTTTGTTTTTGATTTGAGTTCCTTCTTCCTTCGAAGAACTCGGTCTCTTCGGTGGTTTCACCTCCGTTATTCAGAAAGAGACCAAGCACTCTCGATCGTTGAAGCGGACCAAGCTTGAAGATGTCCGATGAAGAGCCAGAACTTAATAATCCAGATTGCATTCATATCGGCAGACTTATACTACATTATAAGCTGTGTCGATTGTGCAATAAATTGTCATCATTTTTGGTCGAGTGCTTAGCACTCAGTTGTTCAAATACTTGCTATTTGAACAACTCCTAATATTCTCTTCTCACATCACTCTAACACTAGCACTTTCCTTCCCTTACCTCCAAGGTTGTTAGGAACTGCTAGGATTAGAGTTCTAATATGAGTCTTCCGGGGATCCCATCTCACTTTCCTTCTATTCCCGGGGAGATTGCTAGGATAGAGAGTCTAGGTTGATGTACTAAGCATGTTTGCCTTTGAGTAAACCTCTGCTGAATTTTAATATAATATATATATTTGTTACATTCAGCCTTGATCTCTTTCTTGTATAACTTCTATTATCTTGTGCAATCTGTTTAAGGAAAACAAGTGATGCATCTAATACAGATTTTAGTTAACTGCTAAGCTTTCTTTGAAATCAAATCTTTACAGTTACTTTAATCTATTCGTTATACTTATGCTGCTTATTCTTCCGCTGCTCATATTCATCTTCATCAGCTAAGTTTAACAAACGTCTTCCGATTACACTTTCTACAAATCTGCTGATCAAGAATGTCCGATTTCACTAACTTCGGCTAAGCAGTCAGAATGAGGAAGATGACCTAGTTGTATTAATCATCTCATCCATTCTTCAACTTAAATGTTAAAATTGGTTGAAATTTTTAATACATCAAGTATAGGCTATTCACCCCCCCTCTAGCCTATACACTGAGCAACCCTTGGACCCAACAGATTGCTTGACAATCGCAAAGGGGTATTTTGGGTATTGCATTAGTGTGCATGGAGGTTAGTCAGTAGCCAACATAGAATTTGACACTTGTCAGATGATAAGAGAATTTCCTGTGTTTTTCATAGTTCATGATTCGAAGACCTTGGCCAAGGCATGATGAATTTGATTCATAAATGAATCACTGGTACTTGAAATGGAATCACAGTTATTAAATCAATTGGATTTTGACTTATAATCCATGTCCTAGATTTAATCGAAAAATTAGATGTCGAAAGGACCGTACATGTATGCACTCGCAATTGAAATAGGTTTGCTCGCTATTTCACCTACTGCTAGACATTCGTGCTACTTGCTAGGTGTTCCCACGATTTGTAGGTTCTTGAAATTAAGGAGTTAATTTCAAGTATATTAACTAATCGGATTATTTAATAGAATTAATTGTTATTCATAAGTTACAAAATTGTTGTAAGCCTACAACTAGCATTAGTTGTGAACCTAAAAGGTCACACACTAAGAATGGAAGGATTCATTTGTTCAATAAAGGATTATTCCAAATTGTTAGACGCCGTTGATTAGTAGAAATTAATTGATGGATGGAATTGATTCGATCAATTTAATTAAATTTAGGCTCGGTCAATTAATTTAGATTAATTGATGGAATTTTTTTGAAAGTCTAAGCCCAATATTTAATTAAGCCCGTTGGAAGAGCCCATCTTGTTAATTTGAAAGAAATAAAAAGGAGGGGTTGTATTGTTAATATTAAATAAATGTTATTTTGATATATGGTAATAATAATATTACCATATCTTCCTTCTAATGAATCTAGACACAATTGTGTATACATTAGTTGTAGTACACATTAGGGTTTTGATTTTTAATTAGAAGGAGTTATATTAGAATACAACAAGTAAGGAAAAAAAAAAAGGGTGGTTACCTTTTTGAAGGAGAAAAACGACCGCCTCCCTCCTTGCATAAATATCAACTTTTGATATTCTTCCTTGACTTTTATTTCTTCTCAAGCAAGAACAAACCAAAACTGACTTTTTGGTTTTATATTGTTGAATAAAATGGATTAAAATTGCTAGCGAAATTTTAATTCGGTGATTCCGTTCGTTCGTGTAGACTATCTTTAGAGGAGGGACGTGTGGAACTCTACGACTTAAGGATTGGAGATTTTACCGGCAATTGATTTCCTCTACATCTTCATCAAAAGGAAGCGTTTTCGGTAAGAGCCCAAAACTCTTTTTTATCACTTGCACAACATGCGCGATCATTAAATCGCTACGTGAATCGGGTGCTAATGTTCAACGTATATTGTATACACGTTTTATAAAATTTTAAATTCCGCTGCGATTAGCCCCGCAATATAGCGAACCCAACAGTGGTATCAGAGCCACGGTTACGCAATTGTGTAAGTTTGTTTACGGTTTTTAAACATGTTTTAATTTGTTAAAATATGTTTAAAAGATAATTTTATGTATGATAAAATTGTTTTATATGATTTATTAATTGGATAAATTTTGAAGAATTTTCAGATTAATAAAATAAAAAAATTTGTTTTTTATTTTTATGAAAAATCTGTGAAGTTGGGCTGCTTTAAACGTTTAGGTATAATGTTGCCTAAGTTACTTGAACCCTTGTCACCAAGGGATTTGGTGAGTGTTTTACCATTGTGCTGCCTTGCTAGTACTTGTTTAGTTAGTTCAGTTTTTTTATTTAGACACATATGATGTGCTGCTGGTCTAATTGAAAAATAGGGTAAAATGTTGTTTGGGTTGCTCAAACCCTAATCATTGGTGAATGATTGAAATGTGTTACCACTGTGTGCCTTGCTAGTACCTGTTTAAGTAGTTCTGTATTTACTACTTATTCAAATTTCAAAATTAAATGTTAATTTTGAAATTGATAAAAACTGTTTTTTTTTAATCTTCAAAATAATTTATCCTATAATTAAATCAATACATAAATTTGGTCAATTATATATTTTAAATTCATGAGATGAATAGTTAGTATGAATTTATTTAGGGATGATCATAAGCCTATGACCAATGTGATTGGATGTATTTATCTTTGGGTTTTTGGGGCCTGTGAGCCTTTTATTCTATTATTTGTAAGTTCTTTAAATTTTTGCATTGAGAGTAGATTAGGTGGTGAGGTTCTTTAATTTTTGAATTGGACCCACGCTTGTGTGGGTAGATCTTACAAATGTAATAGAATAGAATTTTGAAGGCCCATGCTTGTATAGGTAAATACAATAAAATGTAATAGAAGTAGTTCTATTTATTTTGTCCCTTAGATTGACCAAGACCCATTTTTGGCTCAAATGGGTCGCATAGGTTGGCCATGATCATCCCATCGTTTTTGCATAGGATGTATGTTAGATTTATTTAATGCTTTATGCTTGCGCTCATACGATGAAATATTGCATTATATAAATAAACCCACCTAGTAAGTTAATTGGATGAGGTCTTAAAAGGAAAACCCCAAGTTTTTGAAACTTAAAAAGAATTTAATTTGATTAGTTCTATATCAAACAAATATAGACAACATATGTTAGATATATTGTTCCATGCCTTCCATCAAAGGTAGACGACATGACGATGCTACTGTTAGTCATTGGCCATGAGTCGTGAAGTGATTTAGTGTGAGAAAGCTGTGATCCCTACCAAGCATATAGATGCTCGTAGGATGGACTCGTTTTTATGTTGGCCGCGAGTCGTGGGACTCTAAATGTTCCATCTAAACGATGGTTTGATGGGTTGTGTTTGACATTTAGTACCATATGGGCTCATAAAATTGGGGTATATGGGAAGAGATGAGGCAAAATAATCTTGAGGTTTGTATATTGATACAATTGTCAAAGAGTTGACTACCGATGGAAATATTTCATGGGCTCATAAAATTGGGGTGTGAAATGTTTATATTGGGCTTCAAGCCCACTAAGAAAATTTGATTTTCCAAAATCTATTATGGGGTTAATAGATTTAAATAAAATAGTAGGAGACATTTAATATTAAAGACCTTATATTAAATATAAATATTTTCCATAGTTTACTCATTTTCTACTTCGTTTATTTTGTAGATAACTCTACTAAAATGGCTAAGAATCCAATCACATCAATTCTTGAGCAAAACAAGTTAACTGACCCAAACTTTAATGCTTGGTTGAGTGACCTTAAGATTGTCCTAGAGTATGAGAAGAAGGCTTATGTACTTGACAAATCACCTCCTCCACCTCCTGAGGACCAGACATCAGATGCCTATGGAGAGTATCTTCGTCATGCTGATGACAATCTCCAAGCTAGATGCTACATGTTAGCATCGATGTCAAATGAGCTGCGTAGGCAGAATGAGGGTCTACACATTGCACGTGAGATCCTTCTTCACCTACAAGAGTTGTATGGTGAGAGTGCAAGGCAAGTAAGATATCAGATATCTAAGGAGCTTTTCAGATGTTGTATGACTGAGGGCTCTTCAGTCCATGATCATGGGGTGAAGATAATAGCACTCATTGAAAAGCTCGAGTCCCTTGATGTCGTTATGGACAATGAACTCTATGTGGACCTTTTGTTGCAATCTCTGCCTCCCTCATTTGACTCGTTTGTTGTCAATTTCAATATGCACTCTATGGAAACTAGTCTCCCTGAGTTGGTGAATAAGTTGACAACAGCTGAATCCACAATAAAAAAGGATAAGCCGGTCCTCCTTGTTGAATCCACTTCTGGGTCAAAGGCTGCAAAGTCTAATAATAAGAGGAAGTGAAAAGGAAAGAGTTCCTCCAAGCCCAACAAGAAGGCAAAGGACAGTGGCAAGAAAAAGGTCAAATCTCAAGCCAATGACAAATGCAACCATTGTGGCAAATTTGGGCATTGGAAAAGAAACTGCAAGGAGTACCTTGCAAGCTTGAAAAGTTCAGGTATATATTTTGTTGAAGTTAATTTATCTGTTAATGATGCTTCTTGGGTATTGGATACCGGTTGTGGCTCACACATTTGCAATGATTTGCAGATAATGACAAGAAGCGAAGCGGACGAAAGGACAAGGTCCTTAAGATGGGGAATGGAGCAAGAGTTCTTTGCATCGCCTATTGGGACTGTTAATCTTTCTTTAGAGAATGGTTTTAATTTGTGTTTGAACAATTGTCTTTATGTTCCGGATATTGTTAGGAATATTATCTCTGTTCCTGTTTTGGACAGAGAAGGTTTTAAGTTTGTTATTGAGAATGGAAGTTGTTCCATTTTCAAAGACTCTGTTTTTATATAATTTGACGAATTGTTTATACACAGTTAATCTTGATAGCCCCATACTCACAGTTCAACAAAATAAGAAAAGGAAATTAGATAATTATAAGTCTCTCACTCTTTGGCATGCTAGATTGGGTCACATTTCTGAGAAAAGGATGCGCAAGTTGGGACAAAATCTCGACCTTAGGGAAGAGGAAAGGTTGCCAACATGTGAATCATGTCTCAAAGGAAAAATGACCAAATCACCATTTGTTGGGCAAGTGGAACGTGCGATGCTGTTGGATTTGATCCATACAGATGTTTGTGGACCACTAAGCGTTAGTGGACGTGGGAATTATCACTACTTTATAACTTTTACCGATGATTATTCTAGGTATGGTTATGTGTACCTTATGAGGCTCAAATCTGAAGCATTTGAAAAGTTCAAGGAATTCAGATGCGAGGTGGAGAAGCAAATTGGTCGTAGTGTTAAGACTCTTCGATCTGATCGAGGAGGAGAATACTTGAGTACCGAGTTTCTTGATTATCTAAAAGAGAATGGGATTCTTTCACAGTGGACTCCTCCTGCTACTCCATAACTCAATGGAGTTTCGGAGCGTAAGAATCGAACCTTGTTGGACATGGTTCAATCAATGATGAGTTTCACAACTTTACCTCTTTCATTCTGGGGTCTTGCCTTAGAGACGGCAGCACATTTATTGAATAGAGTGCCATGTAAAGTCGTGCTCAATACTCCATATGAGATGTGGAATGGTAAGACACCCTCCTACAAATACCTCAAAGTGTGGGGGTGTGATGCTTATGTGAAGCAACAAGTAGGATATAAGTTGGATATGAGATCCATCTTATGTAAATTCGTGGGGTATCCAAGAGAGTCTATAGGATACTATTTCTACGACCCTTCGGAACAAAAGGTGTTTGTTTCGAGAAATGCTACTTTTCTTGAAGAAGAATTCTTTTCGAAAGGGGTGGCGGTTGTAGAGCTTGAAAAATTCAAGAACCACAGAATATCCCAAATATTGTCTCAGATAATAGACCAAAGCCGGACCATCGAAGCACAACCTCTTCGAAAATCGTAAGGGTCTCGAGGGCACCGAAAACGAACCTTTTGTTAGAAAACAAAGAAGAGGGACTCCTTTTGGACAATGATCCAAAAAGCTATGGAGAGGCGATGTTGGACATCGACTCAAAGAAATGGCTAGAAGCAATGCAGTCCGAAATGGACTCCATGTACTCCAACAAGGTTTGGACCTTGGTGGACCCACCACAAGGAATTGTTCCCATTGACTGCAAATGGGTCTACAAGCGGAAGCTTGGAGTAGATGGAGAGATAGCAACCTATAAAGCACGCCTGGTTGCAGAAGGTTATACTCAAAAGCAAGGTGTTGATTATGAGGAAACTTTTTCACCAGTAGCAATGCTAAATCCATTCGGATTTTGCTGGCCATATTTGCATATTATGACTATGAGATATGGCAAATGGATGTGAAGACTGCTTTCCTTAATGGAAACATTAAGGAAGAGATCTATATGAAGCAGCCAGAAGGCTTCATATCTAGTGGAAGTGAGCAAAAGGTTTGCAAACTCCAGAGATCCATTTATGGACTTAAACAGGCTTCAAGGAGTTGGAACATTCGGTTTGATGAAGCGACTGTAGACCTCCGAACAAAAGACGCGTGTAGAAATCAAAATGGAAGAAATTTCACTAATTAGATTAACTAGAACATACCAAGTAATAAAATAAAGAAATATATTGGAATGTAAAGAACGGGAGTTATTGAAACTAGCATATTGGAAAATCAATCGGCCAAAATAACCGATCAAAACGTTTGATTTTCACAAAAATCCGGATGAACCATGTGTTTACAAGAAGGTTAGTGGGAGCGCAGTTGCATTTGTTGTTTTATATGTTGACGACATTCTACTCATTGGTAATGATGTAGGTATGTTGCAGTCAACAAGGGCGTGGTTGTCTAAACAATTCTCCATGAAGGATTTGGGAGATGCATCCTTTATCCTTGGGATAAAGATCTATAGAGATAGATCGCAAAGGATGATCGGACTATCCCAATCCATGTACATTGACAAAGTGCTAAAGAGGTTTAGCATGAAGGAATCCAAGCGTGGATACTTGCCAATGAGTCATGGCTTTTCACTTTCTAAGGCAATGTCTCCTAAGACACCTGAGGAAAGAGAAAGAATGTCTCGCATACCTTATGCATCCGCTATTGGGAGCATTATGTATGCAATGTTGTGTACAAGGCCTGATGTTGCACATGCTCTGAGTGTCACGAGCAGATATCAGTCCAATCCAGGAGAAGAACACTGGAAGGCCGTTAAGATGATTCTTAAATACTTGAGAAGAACTAAGGATATCTTTTTGATATACGGCAATGGAGAATTGAAACTAGAGGGTTTCACTGACTCTAGTTTTCAATCCGATGTAGATGACTCAAAGTCGATGTCTGGATATGTATTTACCTTTAATGGAGGAGCAGTTAGTTGGAAAAGTTCCAAACAAGAGACCACTGCAGACTCTACTACTGAGGCTGAATACATAGCTGCATCAGATGCGGCAAAAGAGGCTGTTTGGATACGAAACTTCATCCAAGGGTTGGGTGTAGTTCCATCTGTTGTTGATCCAATAATGATTTATTGTGACAACAACGGAGCTATAGCGCAAGCAAAAGAGCCGAGATCTCATCAAAGATCCAAGCACATAATGAGGCGATACCACCTGATTAGAGAGATCATTGGTAGAGGCGATGTCGTTGTGGATCGAGTCGCTTCAGCAGAAAATGTAACAGACCCGCTAACTAAACCCCTATCACAGAAGATATTTGACGGACATCTCGAGAAGATGGGCCTAAAATATATGGGAAATTGGAACTAGGGGCAAGTGGGAGATTGTTAGAGTAGAATGCCCAGAGTTCCAATTTGATTGGATTTTATTCTACGTGTAAAACAATTTTATTGGAATTTATTTTTATATATGAAGGCATTGCTTTATCCTATATTTTCATATTAAATGTTTATAAATATTTGATAAAGTCTTTAGACCATTTTTAGCTATGGGGCATGGTTATGCATTTGATGGTAATCATGGAAAATGCTTCTAAGGCTTTGGTCTTAAAATTGGTTCTAAGTCGGTTGGCTTTTCAAGACAAGGACATTGAATAGCCTTGTGAGACTTATGCGTATGATGTATGTTCGTATGACGAGGATGTTGTATTCCATCAACATTAGCGTTGTAATGCAAGTGCATATATACAGGTGCTTGTTAGAGAACAAGTTCACTGAACATGACCCGTTGAAAATTCTTAAATGGAAATTTCAATTGTCAAATTAAGAATTTTCACGTTGTGATAGTACATGATTAGTCCTCGGATTTGAGGTACGATAGTAGCCTTGTGTACATCCTGTAACACTTTAATTTACTTACTGATTGCTTGACAATCGCAAAGGGGTATTTTGGGTATTGCATTGGTGTGCATGGAGGTTAATCAGTAGCCAACATAGAATTCGACACTTGTCAGATGATAAAAGAATTTCCTGTGTTTTTCATAGTTCATGATTCGAAGACCTTGGCCAAGGCATGATGAATTTGATTCATAAATGAATCACTGGTACTTGAAATGGAATCACAGTTATTAAATCAATTGGATTTTGACTTATAATCCATGTCCTAGATTTAATCGGGAAATTAGATGTCGAAAGGACCGTACATGTATGCACTTGCAATTGAAATATGTTTGCTCGCTATTTCACCTACTGCTAGACATTCGTGCTACTTGCTAGGTGTTCCCACGATTTGTAGGTTCTTGAAATTAAGGAGTTAATTTCAAGTATATTAACTAATCGGATTATTTAATAGAATTAATTGTTATTCATAAGTTACAAAATTGTTGTAAGCCTACAACTAGCATTAGTTGTGAACCTAAAGGGTCATACACTAAGAATGGAAGGATTCATTTGTTCAATCAAGGATTATTCCAAATTGTTGGACGCAGTTGATTAGTAGAAATTAATTGATGGATGGAATTGATTCGATCAATTTAATTAAATTTGGGCTCAGTCAATTAATTTAGATTAACTGATGGAATTTTATTGAAAGTCTAAGCCCAATATTTAATTAAGCCCGTTGGAAGAGCCCATCTTGTTAATTTGAAAGAAATAAAAAGGAGGGGTTGTATTGCTAATATTAAATAAATGTTATTTTAATATATGGTAATAATAATATTACCATATCTTCCTTCTAATGAATCTAGACACAATTGTGTATACATTAGTTATAGTACACATTAGGGTTTTGATTTTTAATTAGAAGGATTTATATTAGAATACAACAAGTAAGGAAAAAAAAAAAAAAAAGGTGGTTACCTTTTTGAAGGAGAAAAACGGCCGCCTCCCTCCTTGCATAAATATCAACTTTTGATATTCTTCCTTGACTTTTATTTCTTCTCAAGCAAGAACAAACCAAAACTGACTTTTTGGTTTTATATTGTTGAATAAAACGGATTAAACTTGCTAGCGAAATTTTAATTCGGTGATTCCGTTCGTTCGTGTGGACTATCTTTAGAGGAGGGACGTGTGGACCTCTACAACTTATGGATTGGAGATTTTACCGGCAATTGATTGCCTCTACATCTTCATCAAAAGGAAGCATTTTCGGTAAGAGCTCAAAACTCTTTTTTATCACTTGCACAACATGCGCGATCGTTAAATCGCTACGTGAATCGGGTGCTAATGTTTAACGTATATTGTATACACGTTTTATAAAATTTTAAATTCCACTGCGATTAGCCCCGCGATACAGCGAACCCAACATATTCATGCATGAAATTTCTGAATTTTCTAGCTAACCAGTCTAGACATTATTAGTCAAATACGAAACCACAATTTCAAGTACAGTTGTGTTCGCTAACTTTTTTGGCTCAACTGCAACTGAACCCATTCACGAGAGCCGAGTTCAAGTATACCAAAAACTCGACTCAAATGGAGCAGTAATGTGTAGAAGAGCATTTGGTGTCAGCGCAGTGAACAAGGAGATGGGTGTTAAGTGATGGAGGAGATGATGAAGAGGAAGATTGAATTACCATACCTTTGTGCCATTCCCTGACACTGGTAACTTGAAATGAAGTGGAAGACAAGGTGGGTAAGCTCCAGAGTTAGCTCTGTATAATGAGTAATAATAACGAGGAGGATTTTATCAGAACGGCACAATCATTGACATGATTATTTGTTGTCTGGTATTCAGCCAGAGTGGTCAGATCGAAGTAAAGTGTCGAGTATTTAAAGTTAATGAGAGTAATTTCTCGGGCAATTTTGAGAGAGACAGAGAGAGAGAGAGAGAGATTTCTATCGGATTGGATAAAAAAAAGACCGAGTATTTGCTGCCAATGACGAAGTTGTAAGCAATCAACTGAAAGGAGAAATGCCCAGTTCTTCGAAATATGCTCTTACCTACTCAATATGGCCAACACTACCACAACAACCCTTCGTCTGACTCTCGCAGTCACTTAACTCAGTGAGCTTCCCTTCCATAAGACTGTAGGACACCCAAATCACTATCTAATCATAGAATCTAGTAATCTACTCATGTAAATTAACCTCAATGCCCACCATGCTCTGATTGACCCAAGTCAACTTAGCCTTCGCCCGTTGATCTGGGATCAGTATCATCTGGGATTGGTTATGCTGCTTTGACCGACAAAAAAATAATAAGAATAATAAAATAAAAAATAAAAGTCATTACACTGAACCAAATTCTTACCTTCATAAAGATCTTTTCAATATTTTTTGAGTCAAATAGAAATAGAGAGGGATAGTGAACATCGGAACACAGAGAGAAGGGAAGTGGTGAAATTTTGATCATTCGACCCACATAATGTAACTGAGCAATAACATAACTGATCATGGCAACATAACAAAGGCTACCTGTAAAACCAACGGGGTTCATTTTATCAAAAGCTTAACTATTGACAATGGTTTGATCATCAGTTATTATGGAATTTAAATTCGAGCAGGCACACAAGTTCATGGACTCATGAATGGTAAATCGTCAATATAGAATTCAGAAATTACATTTTTTTTTAAATTTCTCTTTAATTTTGAGTTTGACAAGCTACTGTTCATTTAATCTGAAAATCCTTTACATGGGCACTGGCAGTATCTTTTACCCAAGCAATAGCATGACTACACATATACATCACTTACAGTTAGAACTCTTCATCGTCCTGTGTCGGTGTTGTGATGGGGATTGACCACCTTCCAAGATGTGCAGTGTAATTTATGCACCGAACGACACCTCTTCCAGAAGGTCCATCCGGAAAATCAACAACACTAATGCTACCTGCATCGAGGTGAAGCAACCCCAACCTTTCCTTTGTGAGGCATAGACAGTGTCCCAACAAGGCAATGTGAACTGCAGGATGGGCAACTGCTACTAGGGCATTTTCTGTTTCAGATTCATTTGATAGTTCATCCAACAGAGATTTCCAGGCCTTCCCTGACTGATTCCATAATGCCGTCAATAATTCATCCTCCAATCCATTAAACCAACCGAACTGAAGACTTGGAACAACAATCGACTCCTGTAGGTGAAATGAATAAAGTTTGGCTGAGCCTAGCAGAATTGTCAATTAAGCACTATAAACAGACCGAAAGGGCCACAAAGTGCACAATACTCTATCGAGTTCTCTATCAAGCTCTCCACCATTTAGTAGCTAAATCCAATGGGAAATGAGAAAAAAAAAAACAGTGATCTATAAAAATTAAGATTTTTTGAAAAGATTATTGTTTATTTTTCCTCACTCTACAAAGGGCAATGTTATCATTGTGCAAAATTTATGCTCTTGCCTGCTTTGACTTTTGAAGTATTTCTTCAACGCCAAGTTCTTGAAACTGCTTTGCTTCCACATAGCGTGGCACACAGTCAGCACCCAAACAATCAGCAGCTTCTTGAACCTGTGATATGTCATCCAGTTCAACCATTGGAAGAATAATAGTACACACTCAAAAGGAAATGATTTAATTATAATACACACAGGATAATAGAGGATGAGAATTACACGAGCAATGGCATTAGCTGTTTCAGTTGATGCCAAACTAGGGCTGCTAACAATTGTTTTCAATGTCAAATCAAGTAGTAGTTCTGCAGCTTTCTGGGACTGTTTATGTATCAGAAAAAACAATATCAAACATACTACCTTTAAATCATATTTTTCACCCACTAATTGAGAAGACTATGTACCTGTATAATTCCAAGCATGTTCATTGATGTATCAGCATTGTAAGAAATGCCAGCCTGTTAATCATTATGGCAACTTCTTTAAGTTTCAATAATTTGAAAGTAATGAACAGCTGAAAGTAAAATGGCTACACATGAATATCAGGGAATTTGAGACATTTTTGCAGGTAGATGCTACTCTCTAGTAGAAGAGTGGTATAATATTTCCAGTACTGACGATACTGATCCCGTGTTGAATTGTGAAGATTCCTACCAAAGATTCTCATGTCACAATCTCTTCCAAAATGGTAACAAATTATGTAGTATATCTCAATATCTCATGAAGTGAATTGCAACACACACACACACACACACACACACTTCGGAAATCTTTCTGTGATGCATGTGGGGTCTCAGAAAGGTCTCATGTACCCCCGCAAGCAGGAAAACTGTTTCTGTTGTTCAAACCCCTGACCTCCAGTTCACAATGGAGCTACCTCACCGTAGCGCCAAGCTCACCCATTGAACTCATTGAATCTATGTGTAAAGTTAGTATGTTTAAGCTTCTGACTCTCTGTATTTCATGTTTACCAACAGCCTGGTTACAGACAAAGAGTCGTATTCGTCTAATCTCCCAATTCAGTGGCATGGGGGATACGACAAAACTTTTGATTAAATGTTCTTGTTAATTTGATAGAATGAAAATGCTTCATATAAAATTTTATTCCACAGAATACACACCTTACTAGTTTTTAAGCAAGTTTACCACATTGAGTGGTCGCGTATGCTTGATACTAGCATATCTGAAGAGAGGTGTTGACATTTATTTGATTTTATTCCAGGATCGGTAATCTAACAAGGATTCTTCAAGCATTTTGAGGAGCGCATGTAATTGAGACTATCAGCAAGCCATAATAGTCTGTCGTATGGTATAATCATATAACTGATTCTGTGGTTTCAGTGATGTTTCATTCTAACACTTGACGCTTCCCTCGTTCGTGGATTTGAGAGAAAGAGGAAAGTTTTTAAGAAGGATGGAGAATATATGTGATATCTTCTCCACTCCTTAAATATGATCACAACTAAAAATTCTGCAAAACAATTTTACCAAAGAAAAATACTTCAAACAATGTCGAGTATTGTGTAAAAGGAAGGGGAAATGATGAGGTAAATGAACCCTCTGGCTTTCCCTCCTATTTTATCTCTTTATCCTATTTTCCATGGTAACACCATACAAGGAAACTACTCTTTGCGTTTTCCTTTCCTTTCCCATCCATGAGCCTATCTCTTCTCTCTTGCTGCAGTTTCCCCGTGATTATGATAACCTTATTTCCAACAGAAGTTGTAACCAGTAAATGCCTACTGGATTCTACAATTGGCTTAGTACTGATCCTTAAGGGTTTAAGGGAGTAACCTTATGATCCAGTAATAAAATTCTATTCCAAGATTGCATCTGCCCAAAGCTTCTTCAACTCTATTCCAAATTTCCAATGCAAATCAAACAAATGGATCCATTTATATTCTTCCACTAGTTGGATTAACTGATCGTTCGATTGGAAATGATAGCAGAATGCATAGGTTCTTAGAAGGAGTTCTAAAATACATATACAAGTAGTATACCACCTAATTATCCTATTTCCTATATAGGAAAGAAACAAAATTTAAGGAACCTGCAGATATTGGTAAAAATTTAACTTTAACCATGGAAAATAATTTATGGTAAATCTTTCCACTAGGCCTGTTGAGAAACTGTCACCAGTATATGGATTCTGAAGCATTAATTGAGCACTTTCAGTAAGCTTAGTGATTTAAGCATAATTGTTGAGGTATCCACCAATTAGAGCAACTTAACAGCCTTTAATATTACAAAGATCTCTTTGAAAACTCCTAAGGATCATCTTATATTAAATTATGGATACCTCAATGTAAATATTCCCATGAAAGCAAATATACCAACGACAAGAACAACATTGGTACTAGTTTGTGCTACAGTTAAATATTAAAATAGCACATAAACTCTGAAACAATGGGGAAAAAACAAGAGAGTTTCAGCAGGATGTATTTAGAATTCATTCTCCTATAACACTTGCTGTATCCAGTTAGAGATCATATAAAATTAAAAGCACAAACAAAATATTCAAATGTTGGTGAAATGTAGATGGTGTCTTCGACTAGGAGAAATGCAGATTGGTGTCTTTATCTCAGAGTGTTACGCCATACAAATTTTGAAACATTTTACTTTCATCTTTGGTTCAGGGGAAACTATATTTGCCTCTACCTGAAATATCTTATCAGAAGGAACATTCGAGCAAAGTAAGTGGAGTTGCTGGTGGAAGTTGTGGAGGCAGGACAACCATCGGAAGTTCACAGCAAAGCAAAAGTAAATACAAGGGGTTTATATGTGCACCTAAGCAATAATGCAGCAAGTGAATGCAAAGAACCACAAACAGCTCCTGGCTAGCTGCTTTCATACCTCTGAATCCCTCTGCGATGATCCATGACAGACAAGTATGAGCCGCTTACTAGTTTTCCTGCCTCCAGAACTTCCACCAGCAATAGGTGAACTTGGTGTCTGTTATTCACATATAGTTAAAGAGACATAAACTTCAAACCAACCAACACATCACGAAAAGATACAGCCTATAGTAGCAACTCTAAACATAGCTTAAACAAACTTGAAAATGAGATTATAATAAACAGGAAATTTATTCTATCCCAGCACATGTGACCTGTAACATAAGGAACAGTGGAGATGAACCATAACAAATTGCATGATCTTTTCTAGAGGTATTTACTTACTTATTCCAGATAACAATCTGTAATTAATATGAATTAAAAACCTTCTTTAAGCTGTCATTCGTTGTATGCTTAAAGTGCAAAGTTTGATCCAAATGCATGTAGGCTGTAGCATATAGCAGATAAGTTCCTATGGTTAATCTCTTTCCTGAATGCAGTTCCTCCTCTTGCTACTTTTGTTGATTCCCGCTATCAGTTTATACAAGTTCAAAGCAACAGTCTAAAAGATCGTGAAACCATATTGTAAGACAAGAAGCAAGCAGGCAAGAATCAATTGCATCTGGAAAATGGAACCAAAAGGGTAAACCAGGACAAGAACCATTGTACATACATACCACCTCTATTAACTAGATATTGGATACAATATATAAACTTTAACTATGTGCATTAAACAGTTTGAAACATACTTTTTGTAGATGATAAACATGACTAAATCCGACTGTTTTCTAACAAACTAATCAAGCACATCAAACTAACTTCCCTCTATCTTGCGAAGTATGAGAATAAAACCTACTATTAACTGGGTATAATCAATCCATGAACCCATAGAAAATCAGCTGCAAGACTCATCATTTATTTATTTTTTAATTTTCTTCTTCTTTTGGGCTAGGGGGTGGGGGGTTGGTGGTTGGGGGAGAGGGAGGGTTGAGGATTAAGGTTCCTGGAAGATGGTACAAATTATGGTACGAATAATATAATAACTACTACTTTTTGTATACTTAGATGTTTTAGACTGTGGTGAAACAATCTGTCTAATTACAGATTACCATTACCATGGAAACTATTTCTTTTATGTATACATACATGTTTTAGGTTGAACCTTGGCACAAGGACTCGCTTGATGATAGATTCTATTTGGCTAATGTACTGTCTTAGAAGAAAGAAGGAAAAAAAATGTGAATGCAGGCAAAGAAGGATAAATTTTAACCTGCCATAGAATTTCCATGTCCTTTGATCAAACTGCCATATAAATTGCACCAAATAGATTTGTGGAGAACAAACATTTACTGCATTTAGGTGTTGATATTTCAATGTGCAAGTCTTTTTTGGTAAATGATTCTCAAAGATATTCCACCACACCCCCCCTCCAAAAAAACAAAAAGGGAAAAAGAAGAAAGAGAACCTGAGTGAAATCAAATGCAAGTCGGTATTACTAACTAATACTCCCTCTATTCCAAAATAAGTGTCCCCTATTCTATTTTGGGATGTTCCAAAATAAGCGTCCCTTTTCCATTTTCGAAGAGATTCTTTAAGCAAATTGTTTATAATATCCTTATTAATTGTGAGATGAAAAAAAAAAAGAAAGAGGGATCCATTGATTTGACACCATTAAGGGGTACTTTTGAGGGCATTAAAGAAAAATTACATAGAGTCAACCCCTTTCTTAAAACCCGTCTAAAGTCAATAGGGACACTTATTTTGGAAAGGTGGGAGTAATCTGTCCATTCTCTGCATATGATCCCCCTATTCTAATGCAGTGGCAACATGCTGGGGCATGCATTGCCAATGCTAATGGATAGACTATAGAAAACCTACTCTTAAACAGTCTATATGTGGTGAAGTGTGCAGTTGGTGCCAGTAATGTGTAGAATATCTCAACAACAATGTAGTAAGAGGACTTGCCCTCTTAAGTTAGTTGCCTAAGTCGCTACCCAAATATTCGTACCTTATAACCAACGATGCTCGGAATAATGGAGCTGACAGTTAACACAAATATTTTTGATTTTATAGAGAAAGTGGGGCAAATAGTTATGCTATTGCATTCTCAACCTCTTTTCTCTTTGAATGAGTCATTTTTGGTACAAGAAAATATAATTTTTGGAAAGAGAAAAAAGGAGGGAACTTGGCCTTTAGCATAGACACATTGTAGCTCGTCCCCTGTGTCCATCTTGGCAAGGTGGCTACCTCAAACTCAAGTCTATGAGCTGACATTGGCAATCCGATAATCATGTAGTATGCAAAGGCTCGTTTTAGTTGCTCACCAAAGATACACCACCAAAGGTAAGAAGTCATGTGATTGGCCAAATTTCGATTGTCACACAATTAACAAACTTTTCCCACTACCCCAAATATTAAGGTTCTTTTTTGTATTTTTTATTTATAAATAGAAAAAGCCTAAATATTGAGTTTTAAACATGCTAAACAGATTGAGGTTTAAATATATAATGCTAGACATTAACAGGGAAAGGTTTATATCCAAATTACAATTAGTTTGTGAAACAGTAGAGCCGTGGATCCAAATGAACAATGCCACTTCCACGACTATTTGAAACAAGCAAGATCACATCCAAGTAATAAAAAGAAAATGTGGCTATATGAATACTTTCACTGAGAAGTATATTAGAGCACCAATCACAAAAATATATATGAATATTGAAGTTAAGAGCTCAGTAGTGCATTCTATGTGGAAGCATAGAAATGTATTGGCACATGCCACATACATTGAGGTTAGGCATTGAAGCTGAAATCTTTTAGTTGTTTTGAGCAAACTGGAAATACTCTAGATAGATACAAGAATCGAAAACTCGCCCATCAATCATTCCTTTTTCCAATCAACGCTAGCATGACAGAGTCATTGGTGCGATATCCAAACATTGATGCAACCAAGAAACTTAAAGTACAATTTTTGGAATGTACCCAATACATGATCAGTCCGCTTACCTGATTTAGTCGATTTAAACATATGTATGGAGATCCACTGTCGGGTCGTGGGATGAAATCTAGTACACTCACACCACAGTTACTCTGAAGTAAATATCTGAAGTACTCAGTTCCTAAGCCTGATTAATGAGAAGAAACATAAATTTAAAACATAGATAAACTTCAGAAGTTCAATCTAATTTCTCATTAAGAGGAGAAATGTACCAATTGCTGTAGCAACTAGAGCCTGATTAACAGCATTATGAGCAACCACAAGAACAGACCTGCTTTCATGGACTAGGATTTTAGTCCAGCAGCTTCTAGCACGTGCCCATAACTCCCTCACTGGATAATGACCATCAATATTGAAATTAGGTGCATCTTTCTGCCATTGACTAAAAGCCGCACCATACTTTGCTTTTCCTTCATGCTTTAGGAGGCCCTAAGGTCAATAATGGAATCATCAAGTACTAGAAAACAACTTTATAATACATGCATATTGTAAGCATAATCATGTTGATTTTGACACATGTTGCATCACCAGAGAAAGAACTGATTGGAACTTGAACTAACTTGGAATGAGTATAGGTCAATTTCCCTAAGGTCGGAATCAGTAATGATCTCCTCTTTGCGAGAACCCCATATAACTTCAGCAGTTCTCTTTGATCTAATCAGTGGACTGCGAAGTGAAGTTCCACCATGTTAGACTGATGCAATGTACTAAAACAAATTAAAAGAAATTAGTAGGTCATTGAAGATTGATCTGCTTACGATAATGTGTGGAAGATGAAAAATCCTATTTATTACTCCCTCTGTCCCTAAATTATTGTTTCCTTTCCTTTTTTGTCCGTCCCAGAATAATTGTCATGTTTAAAAACTTTTCTTTTTAGGACATCACTTTTACCATTTTACCCTTACTTTTTCCCCTACTTTAATTATGAACCACATACACATGGGCATTAAAGAAAATTACACATTATACCAATATTAATAATCAAGTCAATTGTTTTTTTCTTAATCCGTGTGCCAGGTCAAACAAGACAATAATTAAGGGACGGAGGGAGTAAATCGTAGTAGGACTGTTAGCATTATGTACACCATGGTCCTCTTCTTGGAATCTTAAAGCTTAAGCGTTTGATAACAACTTAACATGGTCTCTGAGATTGGTTCAACAAGGTTTGGGGTTCAAGTCTTTCCATTTATCCCGATGTAGAACTCGATGTACCAAAACTTGTCTCAGCATTACAGGGTTTGTAACTGAGGAGAGAGAGAGAGAGAGAGAGAGAGAGAGAGACGTCATGTTTATCGCTTATCAGGCCCTCCCTGTAACAGCTGACGGCCTGAGGCTATTATAACTGTAGGTGCCTAATTATGGTATTGAACACATTTGATTGGTTGAAATGCACATTGTGATATAAAAATTAGCAAGCCCGAAGATTTGAAAGAGTAAGAATCAAATTCAAACTAATGCAAACCCTAAAATTTGAAATCAAAAGGTGGAAACAGTAGTATGAGTAAGGGGGAATTGAGGAACTAACAGAGGAAACCGAACCTGGAAAAGCAGATGTCGAAGGCATCATCGATGAGCATTTGGCGGGAAGTTTCGGCTTGAGACTCACCTTTTCGAGTAAGCACAGAGAAATCGGAGCTCCCCTGTATCCGACCTTCCTCGTTCCACGTGCTCTGCCCGTGCCTCACCAGCACCACCCTCTTGGCCACCTTAATTGGAGGGAAAGGGATCGAAGCTCGCTCCGAGGTTTCGGTAAATGAAGGAATTTCGGCTTCTAATTTCAAGCTCGAAGAAGAAGATGATGATGATCGGACGGTGAAGGGAGTGAATGAGCTAGGTTTGATAGGGATAAATGTGGGGAGGTATAGTGGATTTTTATGGAGGAGGAGGAAGTGATTGTCGCCGGCGGCGGCGAGAGGAGCTGCAGCGGAAAGCATGGCTGATAGGATTTGTTCGTTGTTTTGGCGCTAAAACTTGTTAGTTGATGCGTTGAGTAAATTCTATTCATTCATTTCCTATGGTTGGTAACCGTTTTTTATTTCGCTGATAGGGCACCGAAGACACGCGGCATAGGCCAATTGAATGGAAAAACGTATTTTTTTTTTATAATTATAATCAAACTACAAATATTACGGTTTGATTAAAATTTTTTTTATTTTTTATTTTTATCTTTGGCCTCGTCATCTATCTCTCTTATTTTTTATTCAATTATTATGAAACAAAATTCAAAACTAAAATATTAACCTAAAAAATCGTCGCACCAAACACACTCTATAAGTCTTAACATCTAATTCTTTGTTTATCATTATCATCATCAAATATAAGCACTTATTATTATTGGTAATAATTTTAAAATTATTATTACCACTCTTTATTACTCCCTCCGTCCTTAAATTATTGTCTTGTTTGATCCGACATATAAATAAAAAAAAAATCGACTTGATTATTAATATTGATATAGTGTATATTTTTCTTTAATACCCATGTGCATGTAACTCATAATTAAAGTAAAAAGAAAAAGTAAAAGTAAATTGGTAAAAGTGTTGTTATAAAAAGAAAACTTTCAAATAAGATAATTATTTTAGAACGGACAAAAAAGAAAAATAAGACAATAATTTATAGACTAAAGGAGTAGTACTTTTTTTTTGTAGAAAAATTATTATTATCACTCTTTTATTAGTAGATTGTACTATGAGTTGTTATCTCATTCATTTAACCAATGTGCTACGCACAATAATCTTTGTCAAGTACACCTTTGTCTTTTATACTCCCTCCGTTTCAGGCAAAAAGTCCAGTTTTGACTTTTTTCGATCAACTTAGTTGAAATTTGACCGATAATTAACATAAATTTAGTAATTTTTACAAAGTTTTGAAAGTTGCAATCCATAGTATTCTTAAAATAATTTTTAATTAATAAAATTTTATTTCCTAAAGTATAAATAAAGTATGTAAAATTTTAATTTAATTTAGTCACATGTTGATTTTTAAAAAAGAAAAATGAACTCTTTGGCTGGAACGGAGGAGTATTTGAGAAAGTTAATAAGATTTTTTTTTCGACCAGGTACTTCTTTCTACTTTACAGGAGCAATTGTTCCCTTTGTGAGGTATAACACCTTCTCTTGCTTTAAAAAGACAACCAAACTTGAGCATCTGAATTGTAATTGATTCTTCTCCACATCTTGAGTAGACGATTTAAAAAAAAAAAGTAAAATTTATAGCATTATATAAGTGATTGTATCATGAGTTATCGTCTTATTCATATAATTAAGGGTTAATCACATCATTAGTCCCTCAACTATGAACTTTTTTACAATTAGTCCCTTAAATAAAAATTCAAATTTCACTCCTTATAGTACCAAAATTAGATACGCTTAGTTCTTTTGGTGGATGTCATTAAGAAAATCTCGTTAAGTGTTTCATATGCTTCTCACGTGCATTTGGTTAAGGGTTAAAAAGGAATTTCATCTCATGTTCTTCATAGATCTTCTTCCCCTCTCTCTCTCATTCTCTCTTTCACATTCATTTCACAATCCTCTCTTCCTTAATTTCTCCGGCCAACAACTCCGACAATATTGGAAACCAAAAATTCAAACCGGCCAACAACTCCGCTTATTTAAAACAAATATCCAAACCCTCCATCCTCCATCATTACCCAATAAGTATTTCTTAACAACACCGACAATTGGTGTTCTTTAACAACAATTAATTACCATAATATTTGACTTTTAGAAGAAAGATAAGAATTTTCTAGAGATATTCATTCCGGGTTTGGTGTATTGTTTAGTAACAACAAGAAAATCAATAAAATTTGGAGGAAAAATTGACCCCCAATTTTTCTGGACCAAAGGGGAGTGAGGAGTCCGACTCAAAATGCGAGAATGGAGCAAGGAGTAGAAGTTCTTGTCGAAGTCTCATTACTACAAAGCCTGCGATTTAGTCAGATTCAATACTCTAGCCTTCATCTTTGACACTTGAATCCTTTGCGTCAGTTTTTTCTGTATCCCTATAAGTCCTTAAATCAGTAGATCTAGCCGGCGGTTTGATTCTCTGGCAGTCGTTGTATTCCCCTTCGATCTTCAAGAAGGACGACATAGTCTCTCTCTCTCTCTTGCTTGTATAGTCTCTCTCTCTCTCTCTCTCTCTCTCTCTTGCTTGTCTCTCTGCTGTTGCTGCCCTTCACTCTCTGTTTCTCGTAGCGTTCCCCCTTTTTCTTTCCTCTTTCCCCCCTTTCATATTCGTTTTTTGTTTACAAAGAAGTACGGAGTACTAATTTGGTAAGGCTCCTCACTCTCCTACCGAATTATGGCTTTGTTTTTTATTTTTTATTTATTTTTTGTTTTTTTAAAGTTTTGCGGAGAAAGGCATTGAAATTTCATAAAAGCCCTTAACCAGAGTCACATATGACTGACTTAACAAATAAATCCTAACGACATCCACCAAAATGACTAAGCATGTCTAATTTTGGTACTTTAGGGATAAAGTTTGAAAAAAAATTCTTAAGAGACTAATCGTGAAAAAATTCATAGTCAAGGAACTAATGGTGTGATTAACCCTATAATCAATGTGATGTGCAGTAGAAAATGAGGCAAAACACTTTTTCTTGCAATGTACTACATTAGTTTTTGTCGTGTACTACCTACGTTTCAAAAATAAGTGTTGTTTTAGCAAAAAAAAATTTGTTCCAAAATAAGTGTCGTTATAAAATTTTAAGAAACATTTGTCTATATTCTATCAAAACTGCCCTTATTTACCACTCTCATTAAAGAGGGTTACTAAGTGTAAAAGAAAAAAAATACTTAGTGCAACTTATCTACAATAAAGAAGTCTAAATAAGGGTATATCAATCTTTATGTAAACTTCCTTAACATGTGTGCAAATTACTAGAATAACACCTATATTGGGATGGAGGTAGTAAAACATTGTCTTTTTATATTTAACAAAAAGTGAATTCATTTGTTATTTCAAAGTAGGCACTACATTCTTCTTTACCAGGAGCAACTATTCTCTTTGCCATGCATAACACCTTCTCTTGCTCCAAAAATACAACCAAACTTGAGCATTTGAATTGCAATGGATTCTTGTCCACATATTGAGTAGATTAAGTCAAAAATGAATTTTACAGGATTGGGTGAGTGGATGGTAATAGGAGGAGAACTGACCAAACTTGAGCAATTATTTTTTTGGGGACAATAGGGAATATATGATAGGAGGAGAACTGACCAAAGCTCGAGTCAATCCCGATAGATAAAAGTAAACCAAAGCCTAGAGAATCACCTCAATGATTTTACCATTGGCTTCAAGAAACTAATTGGGAGAGAGAATCAATTCAGTATACAGAGATTTAGAGCCTATTACCAGCTAAAAAATTCTATTCACGAATAAGTTATTAACGGTACATACATATCCTGTGGCGGAAGGACAATGAAAGAGTTGAATCGGATTAAAGATCAGTCAGGCTCTTGGTATTGATGAAGTCGAGCTTGGATGACTGCATCAAGAAGTGCACGAACCAGGAAAGAGATAAATTGGGAATAAATTTGATTAAAGTTCGGACAAGCACTTGCCATTGATGAAGTCAAGGACTTGGATGACTGCATCACGAAGTGCAAGAACTGTCGCTTGCAAATTTAGCTGAAATTCTTCAACAATTGAGCTGTCACCATCCAGAATATTAGTTACAGCTTTCAAAAATATTGTGGGAACTTTCAAAATATCAGCCACGTAAGCCACTGCTGCACCCTGAAACGCAAGAGTTGAACAAGAAAATGGAAGTGTGCACCATCAAGTGTTTGGTATTGCAGAGAAATAATCTGGAACTATTTCTAGACAACTACCATATTTCAAATGTCAATAAGGAAGACTAGTACTATGCGGCGGAGGAACAAAATTAGTGCTCCGTCCGTCCCATTTGAAAAGTCTGTTTCTCCACATGGGATTTCCATTTGGAGATTTGATTTACCAAAATTAAGCTTACAACTTATCATGCTAGTTTAACTTCCCACCTCATTTATCAAGAAAACAAGTTGGGAAACTAATAGGAGATTCGGTAGAGTAATGATCTTTCTCAAGGGACATAATGTATTCTTCAAAATGTTGCACCTTTTTAATGGAAAGGAGGGAGTACAGTTGAGGAACAACTGTAAGATCTAGAAACAAAGAGAACAAAAATAATCATGACAGCATAATCAAATATTACAGAGATACTTCTTTGCTCTTTGCAAAGAAACAGTTAAAGCCGAGGGCCACTGACAAATTCTACTTAGACCCATGAAGCGAGCACCCAGGCTTGGTTAAACAGCAGATATGTTTAAAGCCATGAAGGAGCAACCTTTCTCTCAGACTCTGATCATGTACCCCTGTACCCTCCTACAGGTATTGTCATAACTCACAATGAGAGTGCATGTCAAATGAAAATGAACAGAGAAATACAGAGATCATGTCCAATCCTGCATGGCGTGGCGTGTTCCATCTCCGTTACACAATATGATGAGTTCTGGAATCAGATACTCATCTGCTAGTGAAGTTCTTTCTTTCAAAAGGCTTCAAAGTCGGTTTATCTATTTATTTGTTTGGGGGGTTGAGGAGGGGCGGGTGGATGTGAGAGATGAGATATAGCATGGTTTTCCTCACCCGATTTTCGGAGCAGGAGGGTAGGAATGTCTATACCTACATACTCTAATGCTACAGTTTGGTAGAACCTAGAAAGGCTAAGTGAGAGGATGAAAGAATGCTGATGTGAAGTGCCAATTACTAATCTACCCAAGGCTCCAGCTCATTGATAGCATGACAATAGTAAGTTACTACCCAACAAATTTTCCCTCCTCCCTCCCACCCTCTTACTGAGCCAGCACAACAAAATACATTTTCTCCCAAGGCATTATCTTCTTATGATGAACTTCCGAATGCTTACTATGAGAGTACAGCAAAAGCAAGACTCTATACATAAAATAGCCAGATCATATACATGTATATAGTAAAATATCATTCAACCAATAAGATAAGATTTCTTCAAATAACATTTATGCTTTGTAGGACAAAAAGCAAGTCACTAGAGTTAAACTTTTTACTTGTACGTGCATGTTCTGATAGGTTATGATGGAAGAAGTATACATTGAGAAGACTTTAGCAACTGAAATTGCAACATGGCGTATTAGAGACTCTTCTGAGTATAGAAATGCACATTCACCCACAAGATGAAGATATTGTTCACCAAATCTTATAAAACATAGAGCTGCTTGGACGTAAAAGAGGAAGGCAAGGTGACAATGAAGCAATGATAATCATTCATATGCTACACTAAAGGAGTCTTTGGAGCCCACTCACACTTGTATTACCATATTGGAAGAAGACACCTCTACCAATTATTATTTAGTAGTTCATTTTCTTACAAGTAGGCTAGACTTAACCTACTATTCTTATTTATCCCCAAAAGTAATATCTTTTGTAAAGAGAACAAAATTTAGTGGATAAGGTCTTCTTTTGTACTGAACTTTTATTAGTTAATGATTTTAATTACTAGAGGCCGACATATCTTGATGATATTGTTAAAGTTGTTTTACATAAAGTTTGTGCAACAAAACCCATAAAATACATCTACTGTAGACCCAAATAGTTGAATCAGTAGACTGCTAGGTTTACATTGAGAAAAGAATGCACTTCTACTGTTTAATGTTGACCTAAATAGTTGAATCAGTGAACTGTTTATATTGAGAAAAGAATACAGATCTCATAACTTAAGTTCATGCAAAGGGTTCAATTCATTTCATGTTTGTACAAAGATCAGGGACTGCTTAAATTATGTAATGATTACCTCCATATCTACAACTGTTGCATCATTCGCAATGATGGATGCTTCATCACGTGGGGACATCTCTAACGAATCACCAGTAGATAATTTACCAACCTGAGAAATGAACACACAAAATTCAAACCTATAAGATCTTCAGCGTCATCAAGAAATACTTCAGTAGAGCAGGTGCCAAACTGTAGAACATCTCCACCATAAGCAAAAAATGATATGCTCAACAAGCTCGATTAATTGGTGGATAGATAATCGTATCTGTCACCAGTGATTCACGACTAAGAACCACTCTAAATGCTCTGTCCATTAAGAGCAAGTATCCATTACTATGAATACATGCCACAGACACCAATAACAAAAGTGCCTATAATATTACGGAAAAGCACTTTGTCCCAATCAGAGTTATTATATGTCCCACAGGGTGCCGTGGGTTACTATGTCTAGGATTCCCACAATGAAATTAAAACATTAGTGGGAGCACAGCAGATGTCACTAAAAATCCAAGACTTCTGGTTATACACATATCAGCGTGACTAAGCTTTTGAACATCGAATCTAGAGACTCTGCATGAAGAATGAAATATATGTGCTTTTCTAGAGCACCTCAACTGATAATACTCCATCTTACCATTCAATAAGTGTTTCGACCGGAATAATAAAATATATTATTATTATTATTATTATTATTATTATCATTATTATTATTGTTATTATTATTATAATTATTATAATAACTCATAATTACTACTATATTGTTACTTTGTTAGTGTTATCATTATTATTAAAAACACTAAAGCAACATAGTCTACAGGAGAAGGAATCATTTTCGGCAATAATCTTTTGCTTCTGTCAACCGAAATAAGTAGCATTTCATTTTCTCTGCGCCTGTATTAACATACAGCCAATCATCATTAAATTGTTAGTGGTCTATTTAAATGTCTACAGTAACGATATAATTTTGGAATAAAAAAGAGGATTTTTAGGTTGTTTTGTTTGGCATTATTACAAGCCAAGATCGAAGTTACTACTGTCTGTAGCTTCAATGCCTAAGACCTTGTAATGCCCATTAATAAGTGACAAACAAGGGTTCTTTCAGTTCTCGACATCCACAGTTTACTTGCAAGATCACACCTATGTTACAAGGACTCAGGTATCGTGAGTACCTTGAAGAGTTCTAGAAGTGATATTGCCAACGAAGGAAGCAGATTTAGTAGCATCAAGAACAAGTCAAAGGACAATAAAAACATTGGTTATTTTGAAAGAGAAGCATAATCATAAGAACTACCTAGCTATCGATTATTGCTGCCCGAGTATAAAGTCGGCAGAAATATCACCTTTAGGTTAAGTTCCTTCACAAGATTTGGTGTGGAGAAACTCTGCCGCCGACCAACTCCATAACGATCAGGACCCTGTGGAACCGGGAGAAATGAGGACTTGGCGCAAAAGAGATGACAAATATTTACTTCTGGAAAGCACAAAGCATATTGGATAAGTATGTAGTTCCAAGAACCAAGGACTGTAGGACTTTTACAGTTTCTGAAATCAACCTCCAAAGTCCAAACCTATAGGCTCAACATCGAATTGAGGTGTCTATAGCTCAAATAGTTTACTCCATCCCAAAACAAGAGGTATGCTTTGACTTATTCCCTAAATTAAGAAAAAGGGTTGAAGATTCATTATCTCCCTAAAATATCCATGTCACTGTGTGGCCACAATTTCAACATCCTTTAGATGATTTGACTTGGTTATTCTCATCCACAAACACATGGGGTATTGTTAGCTCGATATACATTGTCGGGTCCTCTCTAGCATCTTAACCTTTCTTATGAGTTGATATATGGTATAAGAGCTATGGTTTGGCAAGGTCTTGTGTTCAAGTCATCCAACTTGCATTTGTTACCCTATGGTGAGTGCACATGTTGGCACCCCATTTGGCTTGTGATGCCCCCGGTGAGGCATCTTTGTTTATCTCTGCACATGTAGAGCCCGTTTCGTCGTGCGTTTTTGGCCAAAACGTAGGAATAAAATGCAGCTTATTTGCAAATAATGTGTTTCAATGCTGCGGCAGGAAAAACTGTATTTTAAAATGTTGGAATTCCTAGCTTTTTCCAAAAAGCACAGGTTTTAAAATGCTGCTAGGAAAAAAAAGCAGTGTTTTGAAGTGATATCTCAAACGCATTTATAAGAAAAAAGCTGTGTTTTAAAAACGTTGTGCTTTTAAAACACTGCGTTTTAAAAACGTTGCACAGAACGGGCTCGTAAGCGGCTTACATGTAAGGGGGAGTGTTAGCTTGACATACATTGTTAGGCCCCTTTTAGAAGCTTAAGCTTTCAAATGAGTTGGTAATTTAATAGGTATTACCGTATTAAAGTCATTATGCTAAAGAAAACTTTCCCAAAGAGGAAACATACCTCTTCTTTTGGAACAAACTGAAAAAAAGAAGAAGCATACCTTTTCTTTTGGGACGAGGGAATTAACAGTCAAAATTCAATGCAAATGATGGTGTCTCAACTACCAATGTATGACAAGGCTTCAATGTAAGCAAATACCGTCATTAAGCTCACTTAGCCTATCTAAAATGCACAGACGCAATCCACGAGATATATTATCAGAAAATCTGCCTTCGACCATGTTTGGTTACAGGATACAGATCTATGGTTGTCAATGGATCGAATATTTATCCATCCGATCCATAACGCTTTATATAAGTGGATTTGGAACTACATTTTTTTTATTACTTGACTATCCATTTACCCACTAATCCAATAATTAAATGGATTGGATTTGGATAAAGGTTATACCCACTCCGTTCAAAATTCAATCTGTTTATATTTTTTATATAAAAAATAAAATATGTATACATTAATATATTCTTATACAGTAAAACTTGCACAAACAATGTGAAAACAAGACGCAAAAATGGTTATGTGATCAAAAGTTTTCTTTTTATTTTATTATTCTGAAATCATGTATTTTTCACTTTAGCATGTACTTTGATTAAGATTACCTTATGTTGGTAATTTTTAATTTTGGAGGATTGATTTTAATTTAGAATTTATCCAATACCCAACTCCGAAAAATCTGGATCTGGATTAGTAAATTACTTATCCGTTGGATAATGGATGATCCAAATCCGTAATTCAGTTAAATAAACAAATTAGGTTTGTCATTATCGGGACCTCTAAGTATCCATTTACAGCCCTGATAGATCCATCTGAAAGCCGGTGCTAGACCACCTACGCAACCCTTAAATTGTAGTCACTACATGGAGCAATAAAACAAAACATGACACAAACCACAAAAGAGAAAAAGCAAAAAAAATCAAACTACAGATTGCAGATTGGCAACAATAAGTACCCCTCAGCCAAAATCCAGCACAACAAGAATCTTGTAAAAGGCATCGAACAAGATACGGGATGCAACAGTGTTCCGACAATGCAACCCAAAACACCTCCGTATTTGTCTATGTTAAGTTACCAACTCAACTACAAGCTTAAGCTGTTACATAGGGATCAACAATGTGTATCAGGCTAGTATCAGCTTAACACTCCCTATCACGTGGATAGATAAACAAATATGCCTTAGAAGGGCATCATAAACCAAACAGGGTGCTAACAAGCACTCACAATATTTCGGGTAGCAAGCAAGATGACTTGAATCCAACCTTGCCAAACAAGAGTTCTAATACCATGTTAAATTACCAACTCGTATACCAAGCTTACCAATCTTGATGCCTTTTAAATTCCAGCAGCTTCAAAGCCAGCTAACATCAAAGTGCTCATAATTACACCAGCTCTAAGACCAAGCAGATGTAGAATATACTGGCTATCTATTACAATACTGCAAAAGTGCTTTCATAATAAAGGCGCGCAGTGCGCAGAAGCCTATAGCCAGTTTGGTGTCTCCCGAGTGTTATCAAGAGAGGTTAGGGAAATGGAGTCAAAGAATAATAATGACTACTTACCGGGATTGGTATCCTTCTATGATGAAAAGCAACATCTGATACAAGAAACACATCAAGGACACAAGCTCCTTTAGCCTAAAAAAATCAACATGAACACAAATATTAATAATCTAACAAAAGGCCCAGTACTGCATGTATGAACATAGTTTTGGAGTAAACATTGCCAAAGAAGTAAATGATAAGGGGAAACTATAGGCCAAAAATTTGATATTCCACAGCAATGGCTACTTTTCCTCCATATGGAACTTGTAAAACACCATCATGTAGTTCTTGCTCTAACAACAAACATGCACTAACACTAAAAATGTCCAAAGGAAACTGATTAAGTCTAAACATTACTCACAATCAAAGCTTGACCCCGGGGAGGGGAAAAGAAAATAAAACACATAGTTGGTGATCAGCAATTGAACATACAATCTCGGAAACCTCTGAGGCATTTTCAGCTCCTTGAAAGCAGAATGCGAAAATAGAAATGGTAATAGGGAAGAAAACTATACTTTTAAGCCACCAGCAGTGCCAGCGTTTATGATAAGGTCTGGTCGCAATGCTTGAATAGAAGCATAAGTCACAAGAGATGCAGGAACTGTACCAACACTGTTGACCCCTGAGAAAAGGGGTTTCAAGGATTCAGTAATAGTGATTCCATGTGTATCATAACTACCGGCAAGTGAAGCATTCATACCACGTAATTTCATGGTCCAAATGTTAAATCCATTCGGTAAGCATTTGTGCTCTCTATGCGCCAGAACAGCACCCACGAAGAATTAAACTAATGTTGTAAATAATTGCCATAGTGGAAAATGGCGATGCACAAGTTCTCAAATCCTTTTATACGTTCAAAATCTGAGTTCCATTTTTTGGATACATCTATTGGATATTAACTCCAGCTGACTGAGGTAACTAAATCTATTGTCATTCAAACCAGTTATGCAACCCAAACTGCTCAGGTAACAGAACAGGAATAAAACATAGTCAAAGCAAGACAGTTTACAGAGCTTAGATTGACTGAAAAACCCAGGTCTCTTCATTCCAAAATCCAATTCAATTTGACAAGACTAGTCCAAGCATTTTTAGACAGTTTCAATAGTTCATGGGAAAGATAAAGAAGACTAGTCTTATCTACTGAACAATCATAGATACCAGTGTCCTAATGATCATTGCATAAAATACATGGCTATCCGCTTATTTTAAAGCAGATATATCCAACTCAACTCAGTTCAAACTAAGATTTTGTTTCCAAATATATGGCCCATCTCATGAATCCGTTTTCGCCAATCTGGCCAAAGCAAGATTTTTGTCACATAACACTAAATTGTGATCCTCCTTGTTATTGCCATCCATATACATTTTGGTCTTCATCTACCTGTAGTATTGCAATTGTTATATCACTTTTCCTAACTAATTCACTAATTGATCTACATTTTACATGTCCAAACCATTACAAGTTATTTTCTCAAACTATATCGCATTTGGGCCTACATTTACCATCTCATGAATGTTCTCGCATCAATTTTAACTTTTCTAGATTTACAACACATCCAAAATAAATATCCTCATTTAAACTTCATTTCATTTTATGAACATGTTTTTTCTTAATTACCCAACATTCTGTACCATAAAGAATTGGTCCAATAGTTGAACTTTTGAATTTTCATTTCTACAATGATCAAATAAAACTTCATGCCCACACTTCAAGTAGCCTTTTTTAATTCTGCGATTCAAATCATCTCTGATCTCTCCATTTTGATCAATAATTGACTCCAGATACTGGTTTTGAAGTATTTCTTACTGTTCTAACTAACCGTTCTTCTACAGCTAAAATTGCATCCTGTGTAATACATTTCATTGTCATTTGGGGAAAAGGAGGCTTGCCACACCACATCATCGCACACCCTACAATCGGGCAAGGGGACAGTGACCCAAGGGGGGCCTATCATCAAGTCCACCCTTGAAAACTTGTGAACTACCTTTGATGTGACCCTACGGGCCCACAAACCCTTGGGGAACTCAAGGGACACGAGGTGACACCTCCACCTGAGTGATAATTTACGGGAGGCAGTCATCCAACTAGGTCATCGACAATGGGAACCCTAGCAATGACCCCAGAGGGCCTTACTTCAGTTACCACTAGGTAGTCTTGGAAACTTTTATGCCTTCCAACATAATGGGGGGCTTGGTCAGAGCATTTTTGGGGAGGCACAGAATATTTATGAGCTCTCACATCATCGCCTGAGCGCCCCAAGGAGTTCACCATGTATGGGACCGCAGAGTGTTCCAGAGCAACGGTTGAAGCACATCTTCACTATAAAATATTCCCTTACCTCATCCATGACAGCAATAAGGTCAAAGATTTTGCATCTGAAGATTCGTGCTTTGTTCTATGTGGTTTCCTCACCTTAAATCCACCAAACAGTATTGCAATTTTCGCCTTTGTCCTTTTCTCCATTTGTCTGTAATTTTACCCACTCTCCTTTCCTGAAGAGGTCAATAGCGGTAATAACAAGCTCTTGACAGAACACTCATTAAAAGGTACCCCCTAGTCCCCCTGGACATGAACCTTCAACAGATTCCAACGTATTTTAAAACCTCTTCATTCTAAGACTTATCTGTACATTTCTCGTTTAACATTCACTCATGCCTTCGTTTAGTAACAAGGAAAATATCAACTGCAAATAAATGCACCATGTAGTCCATCTTTTACATGTTTACTCAATCCATCCTTTAATAAAGAAAAAAAGATAAGGGCTTAAAGATAATCCTCGATGGTGATGTAGTCCTCCAAAATTAGTACCTTACTTTTGGAGTCATAACTCTATGCTAATCACGTGAATATATCTTGCTTTTAACTCATTTCTTCTCAAATAGCCACCAAAATATTTCTATGAGAACTTGGTCATAAGCCTTATCTAAGTTAATGAAAAACATATGCAGATCCTTCTTTTCCACTCTATATCTGCAACTAAACTTCATAACAAGTAGATGACTTCTGTAGTTCACGTTCTAGACAGAGACCAACCAAACTGATCCTCCGATACTCTTGTTTCCATTTAAATCATTTCTCACCCTCAACAACTCTCTTCAAAAGTTCCATCACATTACTCATTAATTTATACCACAATAATTGTTGCAAATTTAGTCTCCGTTCTTCTTGTAGATTGGCACTAGAATGGCCTCTCTCAACTCCTCAGGCATTCTCCATGACGGTCCAGACTTCTGACACTCAATGGGAATTCTATCAGGTCGTAACCTTTCATATACATACCCTCCTAGAACAATCTTTGCCTTGGACTCACTGGTCTACGAGAAAACACAATAACTCCTGAGTTCTCATGGTTATCATGTTCATTCATAGCTGTTGTGCACAGCGGAAGACTAGCAAACAAATTAACAGAGTATAATAGGATCAATCACAAAGAAGAGAGAGAGATTTGGGTCAACGGACTGTCGAAATTTTATTAGAGGCTCACCTCCTTCAAACGTTCTAGGTATACAACTATTTATATGGATACAATAGAAACCCTAAAACCCTTAAAAGGCTAAAAAACCCGTCGCTATGCGGTCGCACTATGCGGCCGCATACGATTTCCAAAGATTCCATGCGGACGCCCTATGCGGCCGCATGGTTTCCATAAACTTTATGCGCACGCCTTATGCGGCCGCATAGTGCGACCGCATAGCGACGGGTTTTTTAGCCTTTTAAGGGTTTTAAGGTTTCTATTGTATCCATATAAATAGTTGTATACCTAGAACGTTTGAAGGAGGTGAGCCTCTAATAAAATTTCGACAGTCTGTTGACCCCAATCTCTCTCTCTCTTCTTTGTGATTGATCCTATTATACTCTGTTAATTTGTTTGCTAGTCTTCCGCTGTGCACAACAATAGCTAAGCTTCCTATATATTCTAAATTTAACAAGTTCTCAAAATATATTCTCCATGTTCCTTTATTGCTGAATATTTATTGACTGATGAATTTTCACTTAATGCAATTTACATGGTTGAAATCCTTACTCTTCTTCTCCATTTGTTCAAATGTTTCTAAACATTCTTTTACCTATCATTTGTATATAATTTCAGGTAAAGATTGTTGCAAGCTTTGGATTTAGCCTCCCTCTTTTACATCTTTCTTGACACATTTATATCTGCAAAAGAGTTATGTCCAATAACAAAATATGTCCTTCTGGAATAAGTGATTACCAAGCATCAGATGTCAGGATATAAGGCTCAGATAAGTAGTGCCCAGAACTTTAGATCTGTCATGAAATTCGACATGTTGAAATTTTGTATGACTAATTTGTACTTAAGAAGATATCTCTAAGTTGTGTACAAAATGTGTGCATTAAAACCATGTGGATTTTACTGCCTGGGATCTTTGTTAGAACATGTCAAAACAAGTAGGCAATTTCATAGCAGGGAGTATGTTGATGGGTCTCCATCTCATTCTGCTCCAGCTTAACGAAATGCCTCCCCTATATTTTGGAGGGAAAAGGATTGAATATGAGTTGACTAAAGGAGGTCGATACCATTCAACTTGGCAACCAAATTCCAAGAAGGATTTTGCTCTAACTCTAATAGCTGGAGCCTGGAATAAGTATACTGATCTCAATTCTCTTCCAAGCATACGAGTGACAATGACAATGATTTACCTAATTTTTCCATTATGTCCATGGATTTAGTCCAATAAGATGAATAAAGCTGTTTCATACTTTATATAGACAGAAGGACTCTGGGATAAAAGTAATGTTTGATTCTTTTGGTCAACATCTTTTGTACAAATAACAAACTTCAACCAATGCTACCTGGGCACAGAATACTTCAAACCTCGCACTGCTATGCCACTTCGTCTAAAAAGCTGACATGCTACGCTTAGTCTTGTATAGGTACCATAGTTTAAATATGATAGATATCTAACTGTAGGAGGTATTTCAAAAGAAAAAGAATAAAAGTCAACTTCTACAACACCATTACTTAAGGAACCGTATTCTTTTTTGCATCCCAGTGCACAAGTCAAGACTCCCGCCAATGCAGTCTGGGAAGTAGGGGTGGCAATGGCTAGCACGACACGAATGCAGGAACCAGCACGACACGATTAAAAACACGAATTACAGAGACAAATGACACGATATGACACGGCACGGCACGACACGACACGAAACACGACACGAAAGCACGAAATTAAAAATTTAGTTAAAATAACATTTATTATTATATTTATGATCAAATAAGATAGATAATATAAAAACACAATAGTGCGGCACGAACACGACACGATAGCACGAATTGCCACCCATACTGGGAAGGGTCTGATGTAGTCTTACCCCTGCACGGAGGTAGATTGTTATAGTAGTTTAGGAACTTCGTGTTAGAAAACAAAATTAACTTTGAGCATTCTATATCAAGATGATCGATTTAATATTTTTTCTACCAAAGAAGATAAACAAACATCTTTTGGACCCCTAAAGTAGTCATCGAATGAAAATTGTACAATGTTGGAACTTCCGCAACCTATTGGAATTCACAAAGACAGTACCATGAGAAATATAGAGAGCAAGGAGATCCAATTTTTTCCAAATGCAACTTTCTGCAGAAAATTACTCTCACACTATCGCTTATTGCAATTTCAACCTTTAATATTTCTTGGCATATATGGTCCAAATAGGTGATCGCAAATTTTGAATTGGGTTAATATTTCAAATAAAAGTGCTGTACGCTATAGCTAATATCCGTAGCTTACTTACATTCTGTCCAGAAGCAAGTGTGTTCCAGGGATGGAGGATTCTTCAAATACAAAAGAACAACAAGAGACCCTCGCTTCGAAGTAAGATTACCTATTTGAATGTGAAACAATTCAAGGAAACAATTGGTTTTGTTTTTGAACCATTTGTATCAACCATATACGTTGTAGGGAGACCTTAATATGCTTGTTACTGCTGATACAGAAAGGTTAAATTTTAAAATGTATAAAAATTTATTTGCTGAATTCCAAATTGGTACACCCTTTTCTACTTTGTAACGTTCCAAAACGTAAAACCCAACATTTTTTTTAGACGGATATTAGCTTGACACTTGCAAAATTTGTAGCTCCAGTACAATTTGATGAGCTTATTGATGATAGATGAAAATAAGTCCACTAATAGCATGAGCAATCAAACTCAATTGAAAAATTGGATACCCACCGAAAACAGGATCCTTCCCTGGATAGATAACACTTATGTTTAGATCGCTGTAATAACCTTGAAATCTGACCCAAGGGACACCTAAAGGAAACCTGCAGTAATTGAAAAATAAAGAAATCAAAAACAGAAAAAAAGAAAAAATAGAAAAAGAAATAATGGAATGCACCACCAACAACATGCAACAGCTTGTGATACCCTGTATAAACATTATGAAGTAGCATAAATGACTTCTCTACACTGGTTACTTCATTACTTGACCGAAAGAAACTCAGACAACATTTAGAAAGAAAAAGAAAAAGAAAAAAAGAAAGCAACCCCTCACCTACAACTCAACTCAGCCTTTGTTCCAATCACATAAAAATCTGAAACGACCATCTAGAACTAGGAGTTGACAATTGGCACAATGTTTGAAACCATATTGCTTACATTACAATTAGTGTAAGAAACTAGATATGTAGAACAGCATTCGCACATAGATATATTTGTGCATCACATCATTTTTATACACTGCTATATGTATCCCATAAAAGAGCCATAATTTGACTATTTAAGGTGAATTTGACCAATTTTTGGACCACCGGATCAATGTTGGCCTACAGTTATTTTGAATTTTTTTTAAAAAAAACTATAAATACTATAATTGACACAACAAAGTAGTATGAACCATAAGCTTATAGTGTTTGAATAAACATTCTCCGTCCCAAAAATAGTTTCAATGACAAGTCTGACTTTTTAAGATTGTAGCTTTACTTGTTTGTACCTTCTTTCAATTGCACTAAATTATATTTTCTTTTAGAAATGAGACTATTCTTTTGGGACAAACCAAAAAGGAAAGTGGGAATATTATTTATTTAGCACTATTTTTATTTTATTTTTTGGCGGAGGGAGTATTACTTGATAGGGAAAATCCTCAATCAAAAAAAGGGAGTCAAAATGTGACTCTTTTATGAGACAGAGGGAGTAATAGGAAAAGGAAACTAAGAATTGGAACTAGGAAGAAGTATGGTTGTTCCAATGGAGAGTTTTAGTACTTTGAAAGTCAAGTGATCCTTATAACAAAGTTTACATTAGTACAACACCTCAATTAATTTACTCCAATATGCAAGGGTAGACAAACTAGGATATCATGAAACGTATAAAATTGAACACTTGAAGTGCCCGGGACATAATAATTAGGAAGGACTTTTCAAGTTCGATATAGTTTCAAGCTGAGGTGACTATAATACACTCCCTCATTTCCACCCATAGAGTCCCCTTTCCTAAAAGTCAACCTAAGACAATATCAAATCTATGTTTTAAATACATTTATTATGTTTTTGGTTATAAATTTTCAATCACTGAAAGAATATTCAAAAAACTACCAACAAAAACTTCTAAGGTCGGTTTCCCATGCAAGGTTTAAGGATTGTGATCTTCACTTTCAGCTTCCCTCTATCTCTCTCTTACTTGTCCTTCAATCATTACAAAAACAAAAATCCAAAACCCAAAAAACAACCTAAAAACCCCCATCCTAAACACACCCTACAAATTTCGGTCAAAATTTAATCAAACTAACATGTAAAAGTCAAATTGCAATTATTTTTTAAGACGGAGGGAGTAAATGGCAATTGAAATGACACAAGCAAATACAATACTCCATTTTTCTTCGTCCCAAAAAAAAAAAGTTGTAATTCTAAATATATGTTCATAAGTTCTTATTAATTTTTCAATTTCTTATTTGGTTTCAAAAACATGATATCATTCAAACAATTAGAGGGAGGCAACTCACAGGGAGCCGTTGTCACGATCAAGTTTAAAGTGCTCCACTATAGGAACCGCTTCAGATTCCATAGCTGTTCATCCAAATCAAAGTTTAAGCCTCTGTCAATCAATGTGAAAACAAATTTTATGAAAACTTCCAAGTCACACACAGAAAGAATATACCTGCGAAAATGAGAATTGTAGAGATGGGATTCTTAATAGCTTGGCAAATCGACAACTTTTTTATATCTGTGGCAGCAGGAGACGCCATAGCCTTCCCTCCTTATTTTAAGGTGTTGATTTTGATTTGAAATTGACAGAAGAGTTAAAAAGGAAGACGATGCTCCCCGTTTAAGATGCTAATGGGCTATGGAGGAGCTTATGCTATGGGTGGGCTGGCCCGTACATCATTTGGGTTTGTTTGGGAATTGGGATCAATGTAGTTCGGAAAAATTGCGGGCCGATCCCTTTAGACAATTTACAAGTGTTTAAGTTTATTATAATTGTTTTCAACCGCTTAACTCTATTTTAAGTAGAGCTGGCAATGGGTTGGGCTGGGCTAGCATCGGGCCAACACATAAAATTGGGTTGGGCGGAGCAGTCCAAAATTGCATCGGGCCTCAAATCTCTAGCCCAGCCTACCCCAATCACAAGTCATCGGACTTTCGGGCCATCGGGCCAAATCAGTCCAAATTTATATCAAAATATATTTTCTACAAAATTTACAAGTTATCACATAAAAAAAAATTTACAACTCATTACAAGTCTACAATTTATCAAATAAAATCTACAAATAATAAGTCACATCTTCATGGATTAAAATAGAACTACATAAATTGTTTGTAGACAGGAGGAGTGCAAAAATTCACAACTCATAAATTTTTTCTAGTGTTCATCAGTAAATGCCTAAATACAAGAGATGAGATAACAAAGAGGACGAGTGATGGATTGGACTGATGCCGAATCGCTGCTTTCGTGATGATAGCGGACTAGCGACATGCTGCGTGTAGTGTCTTTTAGATTTGCGACGTGCGGCGAGAGGAAATGAAAGGCGTGCAGCGAGAGTGCAGGGGTTAGGGTTTGGATGTTTGATGTTCGTAGATCTTTGAGTATGTACAGCCTTGTGGGTTTAAATGTGGTTAGGGTTTGGACGTTTGGTGTGCGGCGTCTTTCAGATCTTTGAGTAATAATGAGTTAGTGAATGTGGTTGTGGCCTTGTGATGTTGATGTGACTCCCAACGAGACCCACAAGTTATAACGAACTTGTGGGTCTCGTTGGGAATCACATCAGTTGGTATCAAAGCAAAGGCTATTGGTAACAATCTTTTTATCCCTATTTTCCTTGTTCTTAAATTCCTCATTCCATATTCCATACACTATTTTATCTAACCATCTTTTGTGCCACAGAGTTTTCTTCATCTTTTCTTCTTCAAGCCGTACCAAAGAGGCTAGATTACAAAAAAAAAAAAAAAAAACCCAAAATTTCAATTTATATTTATCCCGTTATTCATTCATTCGTTTTTAATTATTATTCTATTCTTGCTTTCATTGTGGATTGCATCCTACATTGAAAAAAAGAAAAAGAAAAGTGGAGTATATTGGAGGATATGTTAGATACCTTTCATTCCCGTTGTACAATCAAAGGAAGAGTTTGTAATCTAACTATTGATGGATATAGTGATACTAATAATTTTGTGAGTACAAAAGTTATTGACAAGTTGGGTATTCATGTCCAAAGGCTTCTTTACCCTTACAAGTGGCTGCATGAAGGTCGAGCAATTAAGGTGACTAAACAAGCACTAATTTCTTTTTCTATTGGGGATTATAAAGATGAAATTTGGTGTGATGTGATGTCGTCGCAAGTTGAGCAATTGGTACTAGGTCTACCGTGGGTACTTGATCGTCGAGTTAAGCATGATGGATTCACCAACAGTTTTTCTTTTGTATCCAATCAAAAGAAATTCACTCTTGTACCTTTGTCCCCAATGGAGCCCCATGAAAGAGAAAGATTTGAGAGTGAGCAAAATGTTGAGAAAGAAACACATGAAAGAGAGAAGCTTGAGAAAGAAACACTTGAAAGAGAGACGCTTGAGAGAGAAAAGATAGCGAGAGAGAGGTGTGAGAAAGAGAATGTTGAGAGAGTGAAAAGTGAGAGAAAAGTAGAAGAGGGAGAAAAAGAAAGTGAGAGTTTTATTTTATATACTAATGATGTTCACATTATTTTCTCTAGCTTTGTTCCATCTATCTCACAGGAATATTCAAATGAGAGGCATGTTTGTTCAATCAAATTCATCAAGATGTTTCCTTACCTCATTCAATACAAGCAAGGTGACGATTCGAGGACGAATCCTTTCGAAGAAGGGGAGAATGATAAGGAACGTGAATCAAGCCTTATCAAGCCTTATTTTGTATGTCCAAGAACAAGTCCAAGCATGGAAGTCAATTGAAGAGGCCAATTTGGTGAATATGATTGTAGTCCAACATGTTTGGGAAAGTTTGAGGGCTTAAATGACATTTTTGGAAGCAAAAGCCTTAAAAAGTGAGGCCATAAGTTCAAGGATGATTTTGGGGGCCTTTTAATACTAAATGAATGACTTTTGGGGGCCAAAGTGCGCTTTTCAAAAGTGGGCCTTTAGAAAAACGGGATTTGTTCCCCTATTCTCCAAGTTAAAACCGAATGAAAGTCTTGTAAAGATCCAAGGCCGGTTGGGACTCTTTCAAAGACCAAAACTGTGTGGAAGTATTATGGTTTCTCAACTCAAATCTGAACCATACATTTGGCCAAGGCTTATTAGTAGAGTTCTAGTTGTTTTCTTTTTAGTTAGACTTTTAGTTCTAGGTTAAATTAAACTCTAATCCTTAGTTAAGTAGGAGTGTTATTCAAAAGCCTATAAATAGGCCTTTTCTTTCATTGTAAAATACAGAATTTTATTATTAAAAATAATGTGAGTTTAAACTCTTTCTTGACAAACATAGTTTGTTAGCATTTTGCAAACTTTGGATTAAGTTTGTGTGATATTCTAATTCGTGGTTCTTAATTAATCCATAATTAAGGGTTTCGAATCGATCAAGGTTCTTAGTTCATTGCGAAACTAAGGGTTGCGATCATCCTTGTGATTGTTATTCAAGTCCTAGGCGTACATTTTCGCGAGGTAATTCCGAAAGCGTGGTTCCAAGTTCGTTATAACTTGTGGGTCTCGTTGGGAGTCACATCAGATGTGGGTTTGTAAGTACATCATGTACAACACTAAAAGACTTAAAGCAGCGAAAATGGTTTGAAAAGTTTAAATTGAAAAGTTATTATAAAGTGTATCGGGCTGGGCTAGGTTGGTCTGAAAAATTTGAGCTTTTTTAGCCTGAGCCCAATCAGCCTACGGGCCTATTGGGCAGGGCAAAAAAGCCCAAATTTTTTTAGGTCTTCTAAATTGAAGCCCAAGCCCGTCATAATATCGGGTTGGCTGAGCCGGCCCATTGGGCCAGGTTAAATTTGCCAGCTCTAATTTTAAGTGATAAATTGACTATTTATTTCAAAACTGCCCCCGTAACAACAAATAACGTTTTAAGTGTAAATTGTGCATCGTTATGTGTGTGAATTGTGCATCGTCAATATAATTTGTTATTTTGTATTAAGAAATGTGCATCGTCAGTATAAAATGTGCATCGTCAATGTAATTTTGTGAATTTGTGTTAAGAAATGTTTATCGTCAAGTATAATTTTGTGCATCGTCAATTATAGTAGTACTATTTTAGTAGAATTTGTGTTAAGAAATGTGCATTGTCAAGTATAATTTTGTGCATCGTCAATTATGATAGTACTATTTCAGTATAATATGTGTATCATGAAGTATTTTTTATACATTGTCAACTGTAATAATTGTAATTTTTATTAATTCATATTGTTATTACAAAAGTTATCATGAATACAATTCATAACACAAAATTAACATTTTATGGTATGAATTTGGTGGTATGGAATATGAAAACCTTATTTATGTACATAGAGTGACCCTACCCTATTACACAAAATGCATTTTATCCTTCTTGTAGAATTCTAAGATATCCTTCTTGTATAATCTGAAAGAGTTTTTAAACGATGCACAAAACTTGTTAAGTCTAAAAAGTTGTGCATCGGGAATAAAAATTGTGCATCGCGATGCACAAAAATAGTATTTTTTGTAGTATAACTTTTGTGCATCGTGATGCACAAAACATGTGCATCGCAAATATAATTTCAAAAAGATAGAAATTACATAATATTTATCAGCACAGATTCATAAAAAGAGAGGAATAACATGAAAAATGTAATGTTTGTAAATATAAAGTATTGTTTGTTACACATTTTCTCCATACAAAATAATTGCATTAGCCATTTTTGGCCCATTACTTTGGACACTCACTAGCGTCAATTTGCGTCGGTAATTTCTTGGCTCGGAGCAATGCTTCCATCAACATCGCGATGCATCAAAAATATAATTTTTATGAAATATTTCACTCCATTCAGGAAGTGCTAAACAAAAAATACATTTATAAAATGTATTAGTACCTGAAAACTTTTTCAACTTTGGAGGATAAATGTCTGAGATCATATAAAATCCTAGATCCAAATTTTTTCGTGAAGATTTTGTTAAAAGATATGTGTGAGTGCTTCTTAGAACTCAGACTCAGTAGATGTTACACAACTTATTGATTTGTTGAAAAAATGTTGTGCAGCGGATGGATGCTATTGGTACTAACGCTATTCATAACATTTTTGTCCTGTTTTTGAAACCCTATAATGTATTCAGCTATATTAACCTGATATTCAGGCATCGTAAAACATCCTACAAAATTGTTGGAGGTTGAGGGTGTCTCTGAATGACAATACAGCAACCATTTGAAATATAACAAATATAATCTCATAATGTCTTCAAAAATTTTTGCAAAATTTTTGAAGGGTTTTAAGATTTTTTGCTCCATTTAAAGTGAAGAGGGTTTGTTTATTTTTGTGGTTTGAAAGCCGTTGCAATGCGTACGTGTTAGAAGTATGCGATGTGATGCATCGTACGTGTTAGAAAGTTGAGCATCGCAAGTGGAAAAAAAAGTAATTTGTACATCGTCTTGTGTTGCGATGTATCATTTTTTTGTTCTACCATTCCGTGTTTTATGTGCATCGTGTTGTGTTGCGATGCATCATTTTTTGCTTTTGCGATGCACAGCGTGCAATGTTCCATGTTTTTAAAAGACATAGATGATATTTCGCAACAAAAGTGTCATTTTTCGATTGAAAACAATTATAATAGACTTAAGCGTTTAAAAATTGTCTAAAGGGGACCGGCCCAAATTTTGCCAATATAGTCAACTAGAGATGTTAAACGGCAGCTCCTAGTGATTTTGGGTTAGTTCTAACGGGTCGTATCGGACTACGAGCTAAACGGACCCAGTTATACAAGCTGCTAATTTTACAAACATAATGTTATCGGGCTCTGGGTTAAATGAGCCACTAATGGGTTACGACTAAAAAAATTACGGAATATTACAGGCCGGTACACGTTGAAAAGTTTTACCCGCTCTAGTCCCCTCTTTTTTTTTGGGGGGGTTAATGACAGTACAAGTCCCTCGACTATGGTCGATTCCACCAGTAGTCCCTTAGTAAATTTTTTTTTTCAAATTTTAGTCCCAAGAGTTTCAAAAAGTTACGCGGCTAGTCTTTTTGATGGATGTCGTTAAAAAAATCAGTTAAGTCAATCATGTGTGTTGAACGTGCCATTTTTCAAGAGTATTGTGGGAAATTTCTAGAGGAATTTAATTATAATAAATTTTTATCTTTTTTTATTTGAATAATTTTTTTTATCTTAATCTAATTAAAAATATTTGTCATTTATCTCAATATATTTATTATATTAAATATTAATGTTAATTTAATTAGGATTAGTGATAGTGTTAAAAATATTAGGATTAGTAATTATTATACTAATTGACAAATTAAAAAAAATTTAAAAAATCAAACCAACCATCACTTTCCTTCCTTGTCTATGACTCCCCCCCAGCTCCGACATCCCCAATTCTGCCACCGCCGACTTCAAATCTTCTTCGTAACCAAAGGAGACGCTGAAGTCGGCGACGTCGGAAGGTCTTCGAAGAAAGATCTCTTCCCGCACACAATCGCAGACATTGTTCAATCAATCACCGTTTCAAAACTCGAAATTCAGATCGATTCAACTCTCTCTCTCTCTCTCTCTCTCTCTCAATTTGCTTCTGTTTTCGAGATTGAAATTGGAGGATGGTTTAGAGTAAATCCCTTTGTTTAAGCCGCTGTTGAGACCAACTTGACCGAACAAACTCTGTGTTGACTCGGTCAACATGTTCGATAAGAACCCACCTTCCAATTGAAGTTGAACCCTTAATCGTGGGATTACTTAAGATAAGAACTAGGCCTAAAAGTTTGCCTTATGCATTCAACAATTGAGATCAATGAACTTTCCATAAGTATTCTTTTAGGCAAAAGATGAACTGTATGCTACAGACATTTGATTATCAGAACACTTAAGAATGTCTTTACAATCATTTATATTAAAAGGTAAGATAGAAGATTATTAATTTATGTTCCTAGTGATTTCACTCCATTCCTAACATTTGGTTATCAATCTTACTGATACACTAAATTGATTTCAGATGAATCACTATAAAAACCACTTGGCATATACCTATCTGACCATCGTAACTCTGCATGTATACATGAGCATCACAGAGAAGATCCCAGATAAGATTTATCAAATGTTCGGAAAGCATCTGGTAAATTGTTGTTTCAAACAATTCGTCTGGTCATATGTAAGTATACCAGCCATCACCCCAAAGATGGCTGATGCATATAATTCAGCTTGATTGGATTAGGTAGCTAATAAGGTGTTGATGGGGAAGACGAACTGCTAACCACTACCATCCATCCCTGTGCATATCAAAGGGGATTCGTGTCCAAAGCAGTAAATCCTTGACGGCTATCACCCTGAGGTTCTTCCGGAGTAACCTGTAGGTGTGAACATGTTCTTCCTCCCCTCAAAGTTGGAGGAGATAAAAAATGAAAATAGCCAACTTGATCTATTCCAAAATCCACGACCTCTGTCCACTCACCATGTCCTTTGGATATTAGGATATCTTGGATAAAACTCTGTAACAAACTTTCTATTTAAAATTGAATTATTGTTTATCTTTGTCTTGTAATCAACAGTTTAGTCAATTTTTGTTGTATTGTTCTTGTAATCAGCTGATCCCTAAAGAAACATATTCAAACTGTTTGGATTATCGAATACAAGTTCAGCAACTTTCTTTCATGTCTATTCACTTTTCTGAATTCTTCTGATAGAATGAATCAATGTGTTTCAATTGTGTTGATCTAATAATTTGCTCTTCATCGTATAATTTCACTCAACATTTATTGACGAATGAAAAATTGACCTTAATGAAATGATCATATAATTTGTGCACAAACTCTGCTGAGAACCGATCAATAAACTTGTCTTTGAAAATTTGCTATATTGAATAACAGTCCATTTTTTTTTTTACATACCTTCAATCACTTGGATAATTGCCTTTCAGAGATTGATCAACTCACATTGATTAGAATCTAAATCTGCTGATCTAAGTTATAATAGTCAGACTTCAGCAATTTAAAGGATGACCTTTCATGTCCATACCTATCCTTTAAAGCTGTAAACTATTTACTCAATCTCTAATTTTTTTAAATTACAAGGTCAGTAGTACATCCTTTATAAACAAAGGTTGTCTGATGTATGAAAGAAAAGACGGCTGAGAATTCCATTTTTAAAAATGAGATTACCTTTATCAAAATGTATGGAAATACTTATGTGCTTTAAATTCAAAATCTCAAGTGCTTCATAAAATTCAAGGCTGTTCTACTTCTTTTAACACAACAACAACTAGTGTTCATTTCAAGACAACTACTTAACATTATATAACTATTGAGATTGCAATAATAGAAGGCAATGTTAGTTGATTTCATAATGATATTAAAAACTCTCAATTTTCAATATCCAAAGATAATTCGTGAGCAATAACAATTGATATATGTATACATCTTTACACACATAACAATTGGTATCATCTTGAGTAACAACTAATCAGTTGACAAGCTAAATTCAAATCACCTTGTTATACTTTATCATATGAAAACTTGATGAAAGAAAGAATTGGTATTGTTAAAAGAACTTGACTTTACTCAAAATATAGTTAAATATTCTTAGATTCCCAGAAAATACTATTGTTTTCAAATATAGTATTTCTTCAAGAATGAGCAGATGATATAACCCCTGTTGTCATATATGATGCCTCATTCTCTTTGTTGAAAGATTTGGTCCAAACATGAACAAACACTTCAGCAAAGTCCATACTCTGCTGATTAATGTCACGACCACTAAATTACTTATCTATCTTCTAACTAATTACTTGACACATTACAACAGTCTCAAAATCAATCATTTCTACAACTGCTGATCTATGTCCATCAGTGTTTTATCAGTATCTAGTGTGTTCATTCTGCTGATCACACTAATTCGACTCATTCCCTCATCAGCAAATCTCATTTCTTGCTAACAATTGATATCTTACTTATCAACAATAGGTATCAATTCATTTCTGCTGATTTTGTTCTTCTAATGCTTGATATCATTATTTCACTCTGCCGATATCATTATTTCACTCTGCCGATATCATCATTTCACTCTGCCGATATCATTATTTCACTATGCCGATATCATCATTTCACTCTGCCTATATCTTTGTCATATTTAATGTACACATACCTACGCTATAATGTCATAACCATTTATTTATAACGTCACATCACTGCAACTTCATTAAATTCATTCTTACTCTTAAGCCACATTTGTGTCGTATCAAATTAGTATCAAATCTCTTCACCCAAGGAGTCCATTCAAATTCTCAAAAGTCTTAAAGACATGCTCATTAAGACTAATGACATGTTTCTATTAATTCTCATTCTGTTCTACCTCAAATTTCTCTACTATTTCTAATTCATCTTTCAAAACTATGAGGAGCATACAGTCCACTGAGCCAACATCTCGTCCTATTCCTCACACCGAATGAAAATTACGGATGATGAATGTTTTGACACCTCCACCTCAAACGATTCAAAGAACTCCTCGAATCAGTCGACGACGTAGAAATCGACGTCAAGATCCCAGGAACAATGTTTGTAATTTCATTACCTGGATTCCCACTAGGAATACTACATCAACTGCTGAGTCTGAATCTTCCCCTGCTTCTTCCTCCGCTCCCTCAAACGTTCGATTCGAGCAATTACCCATTCAGGAGGAGCATCTATTTATGGGTGAAAATTTTACACCAGACTCCATAACTACTCAAGAAATTTCTAAAGATTAGGAAAGAAAACTTGATTCTTTTAACATGTTTTATAAATGCATTTCCTTTGTTGATGTTTTTGTATCTCTTATATCTGCATAGTTTCTATGTAATATATTCTGCTTATATTTTACCTCTATTATTCTTTCTTGTGAGCATTTTTTTTTTGCTCATTAAGAAAGAGAGTACTGTAATCTTTATATATCATTTAGTAAGAAAATACTTAGTTTTATGCCTTTAATACTTAGATATATACATTTAGTACTTGTGATCATGTGAACATATACAGTCAGTACTTGAACATAGACATTCTGAAATGTATGCCTCATACATTTTTGACATATATGATACTTTAAATATGGAGGAGAATACAAAGAAGTAGACATTAAGGAGGAGAATTATGTTTTGATATATGTCTTATACATTAATATATTTTACTTTGATCTATATAAACATTCTGAAATGTATGCCTTATACATTCAGGAAGAGAGTTACTTTGACAAATAATACCTTGACATAGCATACTTTGAAGTATAATATTTTAACATTCTGAGATGTATATCTTATACATTAAAGAAAAACTATATAACGTGACCATTAAAGAGAAACATATACATATGACTCATATACTTTAAAAATGTATGCCTTATGCATTCAAAAGGACACATACTCTAGATATTATATAAGAAGTGACATCTAGAATTCTAGATACATATATTCAAAAGGACAACTCAACATTTAGATAAAAAGGAACACTTGGATATATATCTTGAGAAAAAGTCTGATTAAGCCGTTGTAATAATAAGCAACTTTTAAAAATACTATTTCCTCAAACACAATTGTTCTTCAAAGTACATTCTTGTAAAAACTCTTTACAAGCAATGAAACAACACCTTCAAAAGAACATTTCTTACATTATGATACTAAACTAGTTAATACTTGTTTGCGTACTTTACTCTCTACTTTTGACATGTATATCTTATATATTATGGCTGTGCACTATAACATATTCGCATACTCATGTTTATAACAAAATGCCTATGTCCTTAAGATGGAGAGTTTATGATCAAAATTTTTGCTTGTGACCATTAAGGAGGAGAGTTTATAAAAATCGACATATACACATAACTTTAAGAAGAAGAGCTCGACATAATAGACATATACATAAGGAGGAGAGTTAGTGAGTTAGTTGACATATAGTTTATCGACATATACATATAAGAATCGACATATACATATACATATACATATACATATACATAAGGAGGAGAGTTAGTGAGTTAGTTGACATATAGTTTATCGACATATACATATAAGAATCGACATATACATATAAGAATTGACATATACATATAAGAAAGAGAGTTCTATGTAAAGAAAAGATTAATATCTTATACTAAAAATAGACAGATACACCCTGAAAATATGATCAACATGACTAATCAAGTTGTCCGATTATCAAGAGAAAATTCATCAACAGCAATATCTAAATGGCTATTCTTTTATATTCTTTTAGACGACGCTGTTATTAAAACTACCTTTATGTCTTTAACTTATCTATATCATCAGCATCTCTCTTAAAATTACTTTCGTGTAAAAAGTCTACACAAAAAAGGAACTATTTTTAAAATTATCTGATACTTAATCAATTCAATTAAGTATGCAGATTCAAAACTCTTTCTTGCTCAAAATGCTTCAACTTATACACATTATATCACAAGAAAAATATCTTTATGACTTACTCATCAATTATATCTCATAATTGCCTAAAAATATTTTTGCTATTGCTTCGTATTTGTACCTTTATTTATTGAGTCTGTAAATACTTAGCAATAGATGACTAATACATACGCTATCGCTTGTAAGTTCATCCTAGGGCATGCCTTGAAATAAAATGATCACTCATTGGAAGGCATGTTATTACTAAGGACTGAACATTTGCTTTAAAGAGCCGTATGTATATGTCAATTGTAGTAATGACCCCAAGAAAATAGGAGGAGATTGTTAGGAATATGCCCATGAAACAGCTGATACATATGTTTGCATATTCCAACACAGTGATTTGCTTGTTCCCATTACAACGCATGTTTCACAAGTGGCTAAAAGGGCTGCGTACCGGTTAGTGTGGTAGCTTGATGAAACAATGCATAGGTTATTAGACTAGGAAGTCTTTGTACATGTCCGAGTCTTTGTCCTACCGAGAAAAGATGACTATTCATATGGATTAGCTCTACTAGCGCCGGCCAGCAGACATGTCTACCAGCAATGTCTCACCAGTAGACATCTATACCAGCAATGTTTCACCAGCAGACATCTCCACTAGCCATGTCTTATCAGCATTCTTTACTACAGCAGTTTTACATCGGCAGATCCTAGTATCAGCCATGCTCTTCATCAGACAAATGCCAAGAAGCTGATAATCATCAAGAGGAACATCGGTCGTTGCTCAAAGCTACAATTCAAAAATAGATCCATTACAAGATCTTCCTGACAGCTCAAGATACGCATCGATGTCTGTGCTTTGGCTATTATTTAGAAGACATTTTCTCTTTCGTGTATTGGTTCCAGTCTCCAAGGCTACATTCCATAAAAAGCCAAACACAATGCGCTACATCCCAAGCCTGTATGTCACATCCCATCCTGACAGCCTAAATCACGGATAGACTTCAAGACAAAGCTTAAACAGAAGGTCTTTGCCCAACAGTCCACACAATGCACTCTGATGCATTAATAATCCAGACCACTAACGGGCAAAAACTCATCCAAGCTCCAAAGACTACTTCATCTTCTCCAGGCTATAAAAGAAGACTCTCATTCTTTCATTAAAAGTGTGTATGATGGGATGTTGATCTATGTGCTTTCAATCTGTAACCACACTGAGTGAGAAAACACAAGTGTAAGCACAAACACTTTGTGGGAGAGAAAACAGAAATTTCTAAGGCGAAGAAGCTCTGCTTGATCAAGAACTTTGTTCTTGATTTGAGTTCTTTCTTCCTTCAAAAGTCTCAGTCTCTTCAGTTGATATACTTCAAATCCACAGCTAGAGACCAAGCTTCCTGCAAGTCGTTGAAGACCGATCAAGCTTGAAGATGTCCGATGAAGAACCAGAACTTAATAATCAAACCTGTATTCATATCGACAGACTTATACTAGATTATAAGGGCTGTCGATTGTACAATGAATTGTCATCACTCTTGGCCAAGTGCTCAGCACTCAGTTGTTCAAATACTTGTTATTTGAACAACGCCTAATATTTTCTTCTCACAATAAATTTATCGAGTTGATACTACAGGAAGACAACTCAATAAATATTAACTACGTCTTCCAATGTATTTTCGATAAATTTGATTTCGCTTTCTTAATCTCTCCCTTTTCTTTCCTAGGAGATTACTAGGATAGAGAGTCTAGGTTGATGTACTAAGCATGTTTGTCTTTGAGCAAACCCTCTGCTGAATTTTAATATAAATCATATTTTGTTACATTCTGCCTTTACTTATCTTTTTTGTAATTTATAATATATATATATATATATATATCTTATGCAATCTGTTTGTGGAAAGTAATTGATGCATCTAATACAAGATTTTAGTTTGCTGTTATGATAAATATGTATCTATTTGCTTACAGCTGCTTTAATCTTGACTGTTATACTTATGCTACTTTTTCTTCCGCTGCTCAAATTCTTCAATACTAGCTAAGTATAACAATATCTTCCTATCAGCTATCCTTAAAGTCTACTGATGAACATCTGCCGATTTCATTATATCGAATGTGTTGTTTAAACAAGGAAGATGACCTATTCTTATTAATTATTTCATCACTATCTTTCAACAAAATATTTAAATCTGATGAAGTTTTTAATAAAGGTCATATATGCTATTCACCCCCCTCTAGCCTATATTCTTAGCACATCTTCATGGACCTAACAGATCTCACATTTGTTTGCTTGTACTTTTTTGCTGTTTATTTTGTTTTGTTTTGTTTTTTGTCTCTTGCCTTTGAGCTCTTCTAGTGGAAACTAACAACCGAAATCAACTCTTTGTATGTAACTATTTTTTTGTTAGTTTGTTTGCATATCTAATATGCTGCTGGTTATGTCCAAGTGTCAGTTTGTTTGCATATCTCTGTTTGTAACATTCCTATGGCTAAAAATAAAACCCAAACATGGCAATCAACTTGAGAACACAAACACTAAGCTTTAGATGTATGTGTTATACTAGCTAGTCAAACGAAACAAAGGGTATAGTTGGACTCATCTTGACTTTTTTTTTTTTTTTTTCCAGGCACTGCTTGGTGTTTGACTGTTTGGCAACGCAGAGTTGGGCTCAGCTTGCCTTTAGGATGTAGGAGATGTAACAATTGAGATCAATGAACTTTCCGTAAGTACTCTTCTAGTGCCAGCTCATTTGCACACATAAATGCCTCCTGCAAGCTAGCTTCGGTGGAACTAAGAAATACCCTAGTAGGTCTAGTTGATGTATCAAGAGGCCATATTGACTAACTGGTTTCTGATCTTGCTGAAGTTAACCTAGTATTTTTGAGGCTGTGTGCCTAACCTAGTATTTTCGAGGCAGTGTGCCCCTCTGCAGACTCTTGTGTGTTTGTTGTGGTTTCCATAATTTAGTAATAAGAATAATGAGAGTCACATCTAGAAAGAGCATGGTAATTCGCATCAGGACCATGATGACCAAACGTGACACTCATTTAGAGACGATGATCGTACTTACTAAACGAAACAAAAATAGTCCATAATAAAAATTATTTGTCTCGCAATCAAAAAATATATATGCTATTCATGCTGGATTACCACAATGCCTGATTAGGTCTGTTGGATGATGGAAATTAAAGAAGGCCTGGCATGATAGAGAAGAACCAGTCAAGATTAGCCAAAGATGACTGCGGCAAAACATTCAATCAGGGTTTTGAATTAATAACCAATGATTGAAGTTGAAACACAATTGAATAGAGCGATGGGGCAAGTCATCCTTGGCTACTAAACAAGCCTCTTATCCTCATGTAAGAACTTCTCTCCCTATAAAATGAATGAGCCATTGCCTTCCGGTGCTAGTACCGAATACTCGGTAACCAAAGCCCAATGCTTCTTATAGCCAACAAATTGAAGAGAAGATACTGGTTTCCACATGCCTCGTCGTTTATCCATTGGAATATATTCTCTAATCTCAAGATTGGCACGACCCTGGTCCCCTAAGCATTTGCCTCTTGAACTAATGGAAGACTTACTATAGGATACAAATTTTTGAATGAGAAAAGAGCTAGTTGGTCACCTTGAACATAGGCCTTGCAACTTGCTACCGCTGAATTCACCTATTTGACTTTTACCTATTTCAAAGGTATGGCCATGGAAGATCCCACTAAACCCAGTTGGTGATCAGCCCCAATTAATGTCGACCACATATTAGGGGTGTAAATGGTTCGGTTTGGTTCAGTTTAGGCTAAAACCGAGAACTGAACCACCTCCCATCGGTTCTATTTTTTTCAAACCGAAATTTGCTTATAGGAAACTCATCAACCTTAGCCTTTCTGACTAATTTGCGATTTCCTTGTCATTCATTTTTCACTATGCATTACTTTAGTATTTTCTAGTTTCCTTCTAATTCCTTGCTCAAAAGGAAATAATTCAGGAATATGTTTTGCTAGCACATATTACAAATGAATCACTTCTGAGAACCTGCCATTGTTCTGGCCCTTCTAAGAAGCTGTCTGAGCACTTATCACGGCTCTCAGTTCCTGGATTTTGAATTTCTTAAACTCACATAAATGGGACAATCATTGGTGCTGAGCCCCTCGGAGTAAATTAATAATCTTGCATTTTCATATTGAAAATGACAAGTTCCATATACAAGTAAGCATATTGATCCTAAACAACCCCAAGCAATGATCTTCCGGATAGCCCAGCCACTGCACAAGTCCCTCCATCGCCCATACGACCTCAAACCGGAGTACCTTAAAAATAATTTCCTGTGGTTTCTCTTTTGGGTCGAATGTGTAAGTAAAAATCGATCATGGTATTCCAATGTAGTGCTCGGTCTTTGTCTTCCTTTTTACCCATCAATTTCCTGTGGTTTCTCTTCTCTTTGTGTGTGTGTGTGTCTCTATATATATATGGGACATGTATAGTAGTCTACAAGAAAGATGTGAAGCGCAAGAGATGTATGTCTCTCTATATTTCCTGTGGTTTCTCTTCTCTTTTTCTGTTATCCGAGTTTCATTTGGTCAAGTACTAAAGTGATCACGGGTGTACGTAGAAGTCATTTTCTACTTTAATACTAAGGTTTAAGCAAGACAGCACAAGCTGTTGGTATTGCATTTCTTTATTTCTTTTATTTTTATTTTATTTTTTTGATTTCTTACTTTTTAAAGTACTGCAGGTCTCATTTAGGTGTCTCTTAGGTAAAATTTCAAGGTTATTACAGTGATCTGAACATGAGTGTTATCATCTGAGGGAGCTCTAGTGAAGGCACCCGAGAGAGGCAAGCCATTTGCGAAGTTGAGCTTTGCAAGCTTGAAAATTCTTCCCAACTAAACATGGTTGGTTGAACTAGACTAAGTTTGGCTATGACTTGAGCTAGATTAGATGTTCCACATGTTGAGACTATGAATCACAAACCAACTACATTACGCGTTCGTTGCAGTTCAATATATATCAATTAAAGAGCAAACCACTCACAAACCAATTGTTAGTGTCGAGTGGTGGAGGAAGAAGAGAAGGCCTAGCTTGAGCAAAAAGAGCCTGTCAACTTAGCCAAAGATGCTTGCCCGAGAACAAATAAGTATTTGGATATGTCCCTAACAATTAAGTAACCTTTAAAAGGTTGAGAAACACCCTTTGAATGAAGCATGGGGCAAGTCATCGATCCTTGGCTTTCAAACAAGACTCTGTAGTCCCCCTGTATGAACCTCTCTTCATCTGTATTTGATTTTCCATGGGGATGTCAGTTCCTGATATTCAAAACATCTATTATACTCAAGTAAAGAAAAAAATATGAGTCAGATTCAGAAAAAGTTGCTTCATATCTATTGGAATATATTCTCATGATATGCACTTAGCCACCTATGTGTTTACCCCTTCGCCATTCGCCACAAGAGATCTATGATGTCGACAAGACTTTGACCCAGAGTAAACTGATACATGTTCTTGAATTGGGTTCGCTTAGTACATGGGCCTTACAGCTTGTTACTGATGAATTCAACTATTCGACTTTGGCATCTGTCAGCTTCAAAATTGATGCATGGCCATAAGAAAATAGAACATAACCCAGACACAAGAGATCTATGATGTCGACAAGACTTTGACCCAGAGTAAACTGATACATGTTCTTGAATTGGGTTCGCCTAGCACATAGGGCCTTACAGCTTGTTATTGATGAATTCAACTATTCGACTTTGGCATCTGTCAGCTTCAAAATTGATGCATGGCCATAAGAAAATAGAACATAACCCAGCCAGTTGATCCCCCAGGGATGGATAATGTTTGCCTAGCACAGTTTTCAAATGTTTGAAGTTTAATCGAATTCAATCCATACTTGAAGGGACATTTTTGAAGTTAAGCTAGCACTTAAGTAATTATTGACTCCAAGAAATCTAATTTTTTGGCTCATCCACGGCACAACTGTAGTAATAACGAATTCAATCCTCATCCCTTGATCGAGGCCTCCTAGTACAAAATTCCCAGGTGACAAATACCATTTGTCAATTTCTAAGAAACAAAAATGATAATTCAAGATTCATTGAATTTATTTGAGCAAAAAGTAGTCAGACATTCATACCTTGACAAAACAAAACTCAAACATGCCAACCAACATGAGAAATGTAATACAGTACTTAGTTTGAAATGAATCTGTAACAGTTGTCAAACGAAACAAATGGTATAGTTGGATTCATCTCGATTTGGTTTCAGAAAATGTTTTGCTGGTATTTTGCCAAAGCATTTTTGTTGTTTAGACAATAGATTGAGCGTGCTGAAAAGTACTACTACAAAACAAGAATAAACTTGTTGGTACTGCAAAGTTCGGTCTGTTGCAGAAACGAAAGAAGGCCTGGCACGAGAGAAAGGAGGCTGTCAAGATTAGCCAAAGATGACTGCCCCAAAGCATTCAATCAGAGTAACAACCGATGATTAAAGTTGAAACGCCAGTAAATAAATGGAGCTATATATACATGGGGCAAGTCATCCTTGGCTACTAAACAAGTCTCTTTATCCTCATGTAAGAACCTCTCTCTCCCTCTAAATTTAATGAGCCATTTCCCTTCCGATGCCTATGCTGAATAATCGATAACCAAGGCCAACTCTTCTTATACCCAATGAAAAGAACAAAAGTATGACAGTTCCTTTAATATTCTGATATCCACAATGTGCCTCATTATCCATTGGAATATATTCTGTAATTTCAACATTGGCACAACCTCGGCCCCTAAGCTTTTGACTCATGTACTAATACGAGACTTATGATGGAGACACAACATGGTTGAGATACGATATGGTTGATACTGTGATCGGAGTAGACCAGATAAGAGTGCAAATGATCGGGTCTTGACGGTGTATTATCCTGGAAGGCTGACAGCCGCTTCGACAGATTGCACCGGTAAGTACGAGGGTGTGATCGCCCCGATCCGTAGAGCGCCCTCTTCGAGGGGGGACTTTTTCGCTCTTAGACTTTCCTCTATGATTGTGTGTTCGATAAACGTAAAAAAATACATTTATTTAAAAAAGCAGAGTCGCCACTCTCGTTTATAAAGTAAACAAGAGAAAACCTAAGATTGTGGGTTTGGGAGCCAAGTTACGATTTGAGAAGGTTTTATGCACCCACGCCCTTTCGGTCTCTACATGTTTGCATGCTTGTATTTAAGTATCACAGATTTGTTATTTTATGTGACTGAAAATGTATTACAGAGTATTAATAACATGACTATATAATACATGTATGGAAATAAATATGTACACATTTATATATTTATAATTTATTTATTTACATATCAAATTGATAAATAAATTAACGAGCGGAAGGGGTTACCTTCTGTCGTTTTACAAAATTCGGGCTAAGTTCTAGGCCGTCGTGTTATATTGGATCAAGTTAGCTCGTAGCCTGACCGTTGTGCTTCCACTGCTACCGACACGAGGAAAGGAAGACTTACGTTTTGTGTTTGTGTTTGTGTATCTGGGTGAAAGGGAGTTTGATAACTCTTTTCTTTCTTTTCTCTCTTTTCTCTCTTTTCTTTCTTTCTCAGTGAGAGAGAGATGAGAGAGTGTGTGTGTTGTGTTGATGGTGTGTGTTGATCATCTGTCCTCTAAAGGAGATGAGTTGAGAGAGATATTTGTGTTACCCTCGTCCCCAAGTAAAGCGCGAAGCTTCGTTCGTGCCTTCAAAATCTTCAGCAGTTGGCGGCTCGACTTGTGAGGCTTTACATGGTTTGGTGCGTTATGCACCAGGCATGGTGTCCGCGCACCAAATCCTGTTTCTGTTGTTTCAGTGCACCAAGCAAGGCTTAGTGCACCAAAACTGTTTTTTGTCTTTTCCAAGCTTCGTGTCTTGCACTTTGATCATTCTATGCTGTGTATCTTCAGTCTAGACCCTTGATGTTGATCTAACTGAAGCTGTTTGTGTGTGTGTTGGACGTCGTTAGTTCTGTTGGATATATTGTTTTCTGAAATAATCATAGAAACAGGTGTTAGTTCTTTTGTAAATAAACAATTATTTATAGGACAATTCGTATAATGTAGGTGTACGAATTCTGGGTGTCTACAGAGGGCTAATCTACTTCAAGGCTAGTTCGAGATTTCGAACAATTCACTGATTACTATAAGTTTTCTTCTTCTAGTTTCTCTCCTGTTAGAGTATCTCGTACTGATTCTTTGTTTTTTTTTTTTTTTTGTTTTTTGTTTACTTCGTTTTATTCTTTCCTGGTGTCGTTTGCCTTTGGAAATCCTTTGCAATTGATCTATACTACCTACTGCATTGTCATTAATTAATTCTCCTTTCCAACTTGCTGTTGATATATTTTCATTTTCAAACTTGCTGGTTTTTTATTTTTTTTATTTTGTTATTCTATTATAGCCTGCCGAAATATTCAAACAACCAACCTATTGTCTTTGCATTGCTCTCGGGATTGCAAACTTTACTTGCTGGTATTAATATCGGTTGCTTGGAATTATTAATTGATCAAATCCATAATTGAAGCTCAACTCTGATTATCATAATGTGATTTCAATAATGGTACCTTCCGGTTTAAACCACTATCTAAGCTATCAACCTAAACCCCCACAGGAATTAAGTGAACAGAGTTCTTGAACTTGAACCTTTGTTGTGGTGGTGTCAGACGACAGCAACACCTTAACGGCTATAGCAGTGATCTATAGGGTTGACGCGTTTCTGAACATGTGTCAGATAAAGATAAAACTCATGTAATTATATTACCCATGTATACGGGATAGATAACATCTTCTATTTATGTTTTGAAATATTGTCAACTGTTGTATTCTAGGTAGGAGTCTTAAGATTAACCTCTCGATCAATTAGTCATTATAGTTGTATAAAGATGTTATTATTCATTCAATAATATTACAATCCTTATCAATATTCCACAGTGCCTCCCCTGCAATCTGTATAAAGCTGTCTTTCAATGAGGAACATGTCTTAAAAATCTATTGATCTGTAAAATCATTGAGGAACATGTCTTACAAATCTGTTATGATTTATATAATGCTTGCCATGCCTTGTTTTTTAAGGTAGTAAAAAGATTCTAAGGCACAATGAAACTGTTGAGTGTAATGTTATTCTAAGATCCCATTTCAAAACACTAGCACATCCCAAATCGATGAAGATGCAGAATTGATGTAGCGAAGTTTGTTTTGTCCAACTCGAACTAGGAAAAAGTCTGTCAAACCCGAGCTCCCAAGGGTTGGTTGATCTCACATTTATTTGCTTGTACTTTTTTGTTGTTTATTTTGTTTTCTGTTTCTTGCCTTTGAGCTCTTCTAGTGGAAACTAACAACCGAAATCAACTTTCTGTATGTAACTATTTTCTTGTCAGTTTGTTTGCATATCTAATATGCTGCTGGTTATGTCCAAGTATCGGGAGTAGGAAAATGGATATGATTTCCAAGTCCCCCAGCGGTTGCTGATTATTTAAGGACATCAAATTTCTTGTCTAAGCTAAGCTTAGATGTAACTAATTTATTTCAACTTCTGGGGATTGGTTGCTCAACTCTTCTAGCAATGGGAGCTATCTTATAGATTGTCAATGGTGCAACAGTTGTATTGTTGCAACTTGCGAGTTGCAGATGATGACTGTTGTGTCAGTTAGCACCTTGACCAAATGGTCTGCAATTCTTTCCACTGGCGATTCCTTAAAAGTCAAACCCTGAGTTGACATAATTCCCTGCAGGTGACAATCACCATTGGACAATTCCTATAAAAAATTACAATTCACGCTTTCATGAATGTGTAAAAAAGTAAGACATTCGTATGGCTAAAAATAAAACCCAAACATGGCAATCAACTTGAGAACCCAGACACTCAGCTTTAGATGTATGTGTAATACTAGCTAGTCAAACGAAACAAAGGGTATAGTTGGACTCATCTTGACTTTTTTTTTTTCCAAGCACTGCTTGGTGTTTCACTGTTTGGCAACCCAGGGTTGGGCTCAGCTTGCCTTTAGGATGTAGGAGATGTAACAATCGAGATCAATGAACTTTCTGTAAATACTCTTCTAGTGCCCGTTCATTTGCACACCTAAATGCCTCCTGCAAGCTAGCTTCGGTGGAACTAAGAAATACCCTAGAAGGTCTGTAGTTGATGTGTCAGAGGCCATATTGACTAACTGGTTTCTGATCTTGCTGAAGTTAACCTAGTATTTTCGAGGCAGTGTGCCTAACCTAGTATTTTTGAGGCAGTGTGCTCCTCTGTAGACTCTTGTGTGTTTGTTGTGGTTTCAATAATATAGTAATAAGAATAATGAGAGTCGCACCTAGAAAGAGCATGGTAATTCACATCAGGACCATGATAACCAAACGTGACACTCATTTAGAGACGATGATAGTACTTACTAAACGAAACAAAAACAGTCCATAATATAAATTATTTGTCTTGCAATCAAAAAATATATATGCTATGCATGCTGGATTACCACAATGCCTGATTAGGTCTGTTGGATGAAGGAAAGAAGGCCTGGCATGATAGAGAAGAGCCAGTCAAGATTAGCCAAAGATGACTGCCCCAAAACATTCAATCAGGGTTTTGAATTAATAACCAATGATTGAAGTTGAAACACCATTGAATAGAGCTATGGGGCAAGTCATCCTTGGCTACTAAACAAGCCTCTTATCCTCATGTAAGAACTTTTCTCCCTCTAAAATGATTGAGCCATTGCCTTCCGGTGCTAGTACCGAATACTCAGTAACCAAAGCCCAATGCTTCTTATAGCCAACAAATCGAAGAGAAGATACTGGTTTCCACATGCCTCGTCGTTTATCCATTGGAATATATTCTCTAATCTCAAGATTGGCACGACCCCGGTCCCCTAAGAATTTGCCTCTTGAACTAATGGAAGACTTATTATAGGATACAATTTTTTGATTGAGAAAAGAGCTAGTTGGTCACCTTGAACATAGGCCTGGCAACTTGCTAGCGCTGAGTTCACCTATTTGACTTCTACCTATTTCAAAGGTATGGCCATGGAAGATCCCACTAAACCCAGTTGATGATCAGCCCTATGTAGTCTCAGAGACTCTTTTGTGAGCATTGCTTTAGCTCAAAACAGAGGAATGTCCTCCCACCACATTGCTCCTGTGAGACCAAGCAAGACACTAAAGCACACAGCCTTTTGCGCATGCAAGGGTTTCCTTTTCTGTTATGTGTTTTAACTAGCTAGGCTGAAATCCCAATTTCATAAAAACACGTAAACTGTTGACCACATATTAGGGGTGTAAATGGCCAATACATCGGGTTTCGCCCTACCGTTGGCCATGGTAGGGGAATAGCGCCAATTGTTGTATGGAATAAACGCAACCTTGGTAAGCTATTTTCATGGTGAATTCTCGGGTTGTAAGGACCTAGGACACCCGGTGACATGAATACAGAAAATGGTTTACATGTTCTTGTGGTATTGTGTTTTTGAGTTCTTGGTTCTGGTTTATTGTTCGAGCACGTCAACAACGACTCCGATATTTGGTATTTCATTGGTTGGTTGGTCGGAATTGTTGTATGGAATAAACGCAGCCTTTTGCGCATGCAAGGGTTTCCTTTGCTGTTATGTGTGTGTGTGTGTGTGTCTCTCTCTCTCTACATATATGGGACATGTATTGTAGTCTATAAGAAAGATGTGAAGCACGAGAGATGTATTTGCCAATCCCATATATTATATGCATTTCTACAGGGGTAGTTTCTTTATATTCTATATACATGTTTTATTTGTGAATGTTACATAAGCATAATGGTTTCAAATATTATTCTAATTATCAACTCCTAGTTCTACATGGTTGTTTCTGCAATCTTTCTTTTTCTGTTATCCGAGTTTCATTTGGTCAAGTACTAAAGTGATCACGGGTGTACGTAGAAGTCATTTTCTGCTTTAATACTAAGGTTTAAGCAAGACACCACAAGCTGTTGGTACTGCATTTCTTTATTTCTTTTATTTTATTATTATTATTATTATTTTTTTGATTTCTTACTTTTTAAAGTACTGCAGGTCTCATTTAGCCAAAGATGAGAAGAGAAGGCCTAGTTTGAGCAAAAAGAGCCTGTCAACTTAGCCAAAGATGCTTGCCCGAGAACAAATAAGTATTTGGATATGTCCCTAACTATTAAGTAACCATTAAACGGTTGAGAAACACCCTTTGAATGAAGCATGGCTGCATGGGGCAAGTCATCGATCCTTGGCTTTCAAACAAGACTCTGTAGTCCCCCTGTACGAACCTCTCTTCATCTGTATTTGATTTTCCATGGGGATGCCAGCTCCTGATATTCAAAACATCTATTAATTTATAGTCAAGTAAAGAAGAAAATATGAGTCAGATTCAGAAAAAGTTGCTTCGTATCCATTGGAATATATTCTCATGATATATGCACTTAGCCACCTATGTGTTTACCCCTTCGCCAATCACCACAAGAGATCTATGATGTCGACAAGACTTTGACCCAGAGTAAACTGATCATACACATTCTTGAATTGGGTTCGCCTAGCACATGGGCCTTACAAATTGTTATTGATGAATTCAACTATTCGACTTTGGCATCTGTCAGCATCAAAATTGATGCAGGGCCATAAGAAAATAGAACATAACCCAGCCAGTCAGGGATGGATAATGTTTGCCTAGCACAGTTTTCAAATGTTTGAAGTTTAATCAAATTCAATCCATACTTGAAGGGACATTTTTGAAGTTAAGATTGACTCCAAGAAATCTACTTTTTTGGCTCATCCATGGCACAACTGTAGTATTATGGTTGCGAGTTGCAGCTGTTGACTATAGTACTGTCAATTAGCATATTGTCCAAGTGGTCTGTAATATCTCTTTTTGTTGACTTTGGCCACCGGTGATTATTCAAAGGTGATCTCCGAGTTGACAGTAACGTCAACCCCTACACAACTGTAATTTTGTTTCTCAATCCTCATCCCTTGATCGAGGCCTCCTAGTACAAAATTCCCAGGTGACAAGTACCATTTGTCAATTTTTAAGAAACAAAAATGATAATTCAAGATTGTATGAATTTATTTGAGCAAAAAGTAGCCAGACATTCATACCTTGACAAAACAAAACTCAAACATGCCAATCAACATGAGAAATGTAATACAGTACTTAGTTTGAAATGAATCTGTAACGGTTGTCAAACGAAACAAATGGTATAGTTGGATTCATCTCGATTTGGTTTCAGAAAATGTTTTGCTTGTATTTTGCCAAAGCATTTTTGTTGTTTAGACAATAGATTGAGCGTGCTGAAAAGTACTACAAAACAAGAAGAAACTTGTTGGTTCTGCAAAGTTCGGTCTGTTGCAGAAACGAAAGAAGGCCTGGCACGAGAGAAAAGAGGCTGTCAAGATTAGCCAAAGATGACTGCCCCAAAGCATTCAATCTGAGTAACAACCGATGATTATAGTTGAAACGCCATTAAATAAATGGAGCTATGTATACATGGGGCAAGTCATCCTTGGCTACTAAACGAGCCTCTTTATCCTCATGTAAGAACCTCTCTCTCCCTCTAAATTTAATGAGCCATTTCCCTTTCGATGCCTATGCTGAATAATCGATAACCAAGGCCAACTCTTCTTATACCCAACGAAAAGAACAAAACTATGACAGTTCCTTTAATATTCTGATGTCGACAATGTGCCTCATTATCCATTGGAATATATTCTGAAATTTCAACATTGGCACAACCTCGGCCCCTAAGCATTTGACTCCTGTACTAATACGAGACTTATGATGGAGACACGACAGTCGAGATACGATATGGTCACCTTGAACATAGGCCTGGCAACATGCTAGCGCTGAATTTGGCTATTTGACTTTTACCTATTTCAAAGGCATGGCCATAGAATATCCCACTAAACACAGTTGGGGATGATAAGGCCTCTTAAATTAAGAGAGGAATATCCTCCCACCGCCTTGCATCCCATGAGATCAAGCAAGATATATACTAAGCATACGAGCTGAGCAACCTTTCGTGCATCCAAGGAGGTTAGTAGTATATATATGTGTTTCGACTAGGCTGAATTAAATCTCAATTTTACATTAACATGTGTAAATGCGGAGTGCCGACACCACAGGCGCACACACACACACACACTAGTATCAAATAGTTTATCCTATTTCAAGCCAAAATTGGCTTCGTAAATAGCAAGTTTAACTTAGATCATAAGTTCCGGTAGTGTACTTCAGCTTTTCAAGTTGTGATTTACTTCTGATTCATTTTTCAATATGCATTGCTTTTGTATTTTCTAGTTTCCTTGTAATTCGTTGTTCAAAACCCAATAATTTCAGGATTATAGTTTCCTTACACACATTTTCCAAAAGAATGATTTCCGAAAAGATACAAAAATTTATTATATTGATTGGCTTCGCCCGGGTTCGAACCGGAGACCTTGAGTGTGTTAGACTCACGTGATAACCAACTACACCACGAAACCTTGCTGTCAATTATTTCCATACTAATTATTTACCTATTCATTATGAAAAATGCTTTTACCCAAAAAAGTAGGCGAGGGCAAGTGCAACAATGGTACTTAGCTATCAAATTATCATCTCCAACAATAGGTATCAAATTCATGGTATTAAATTTATTTTTGATTTTTTATTAACTTTATTGATACTTTATACATTATCAATTATTTAAAGTATGATGAAGATTATTTTAATTAATTAATTAATTTTTTTGTTAAAATAAAAATTTTGCAAAAATTATCCACCCATGCGCGTGTTTAGCTATGTGAAGTCCTAAGAGACGTAGCAAGGAATAAGACAAAATTTGGTACCTTTTATTTTGACTATTGGAGATGTTAGGACCTTCAACTATGTATAAAATTTGGTACCTTTTAGTTGTGTATATATAGCAGTTTTTGTTCTTAGCACTTGGCGTATCATAAGTTTTTTTTTTTTTTTTTTTTTTTTTTCTGAAAACAATTTCCATTTATTAATAGTTGACATTTAATAATGATTTATCATTTAATTGCGAATATTTTCTTCTACTGTATCAAATAATACTTTTGATGAAACTCTAACTCTACCACTGAACGAGCCCTTAAACACATCAAAATAATATAAAACATTGTTAGGAGGAACAACTAAATGTTACAGTTTTCAAACCTAAGCACCTGCAATTATGTGTGAACCCATTTTAGTACAAATATTGGCTTAAGGCTTCTGATAGCTTTGGGACAAATGAAAACAACTTCGAAACTAATTAAAGTGGGGCTTTGATACCAATGAATTAAGTTAATTAATCTTTGGAGATTTTTATCTCTATTTCTATTGGTTGGCCATATTTTATGAGATTCAGAATTTCTCTACCAATAGCTATTAGCTGATCTGGTATAAAAAATCTCATGGTTGTGACATGTTAATGTTTTATTCCTACCAATCTTATTGGTGAACAATTATATATATATAGTATTGTGGAATTTTTTCTTGTCATTTCATGACTATGAGATATCATTTCTATTCTACTTTTTTTTAGGAAATTAAAATGGCTTTGTTGGAACATAATATTTTTGAAATTTAACCAATATACTTTTATTATTATTATTATTATTTTTAACAATGAATTTGTATCTAAATTCTTTAAGTAATTTCCTTGAAATTAAAATTTGATCTCACCTAGTGAAAGAAAAATACATTCTCACAAAACAAATGTATCTATTTATTGCTCTCTACTCAGAATGTCAATGATTTAATTACTGATTTTGGATGACATTTAAAATTCATGATCATCTAGTGTTTCAAATCTACTAGCTCTTAACCAAATGAGCTACGCTAGTGAGGGCATTCATGATTATCTAGTGACCTTTATATATGGAAACTTCACAAGGGACGTGCACGTGCCTCTTGATAGACGTGACCTTTCGTCTTTCGAAGACAATTTCGACATGCCCTCGTGGCTGCCAATCGTTCCCAATTTCTTACAAGAAAGAACTTAAATATGCGAAACTTACATTATGCAGACAATCTTAATATAGACAAAATTTAAAAATGTGACTTTTTTTGGGACAAATAAAAATGAAAAGTGAGACTATTTGGAATTAAGTTGAAACTAATTTATTGCTTCAAATTAAAGAGCTTAAATTCAACTTCCAATGCTTAAGTTCAATGGTTGCAACTAGTACCTTAGAATTTTCTAAACATTAGTCCTGATTTTTTGTTAAGATATTAGTGAAGCTAGCACTTAAGATATTAGACAATTTTCAACCGCTTTACACTCCAATACTTTTTTTTAACCAAAAAAATGCACTTTTCTGGCGAAATGACGAAAATACCATTAATGAAGGGGAGTGTGCTAAGCACCGGTTACTCAAGGCATCTCAATGCACGAGCTGAGCATCTTGATGCACCGGTTGTGCGTCGATATGGATCTATTTAATTGGGCATTGCGATGCATCCAATAAATGCTACTGTTTTTTTCAATTCTAAAATTTGTGCATTGCAATTCCAACACAGATCACACATATTTAAAAAAGTATCAATAATAATTAACCGTTTAAACCCTCTCATATTCTAATAGGCGGCTTATTTAAATACAAACAAGTTTAAAAGAGAGAACGGTCATTGATATAATAATGCATTTTCAAATTCTACAAGACGCGACTGTCCAATACTGGTTAAATGATTCAACCTTCAATTACGTATAAATATGCGATGCCTTGATCTTTTTTAGACACATTCCACCAGCAAAATCAAGCAATTTTTACGCAAAAAATTAATCAAAAAAATTGTAAACATTTCCCTTATCAAATACAAAAACAAACAAAAAATATTGAGTCACGTACCTTATAAATTCTACTGATGCATCGTAATTGAAATTCGATACATTTCGATTTGAATTGCGATTTACAATCGCAGCATCGCAATTCAAGAATTGTACATTGGGATTCGAGTGCATCACGATTCAAATTATGTGCATCGCTTGAATCAAACGATGCATCACGTACATTCATAGAAACATCATCACCATGAAACCCTCCCATGTTATATCCTGACCTTAAAATGTTGGTATTCTAAAAAACGTCTACAGAAATGATGCGGACCGATAAAATGATGGCCAACAACATCATGTTTATGCAATCTTCATCATTACTTAAACAACAAATCACGTGAGATCCAACGGAATATTTCAATGATAAATTCTCAGAGTCAACATTTGAATATTTACATCTTATTGAATCGATCAAATCGGCAAACACAAAATTCTCTATAACTTTCTTAACAATGGTGTCTCACCTGAATTTGAGCAAGCATGATTGTCGAATCCATCAATGAAAGCGTATGAGAAGAAAACTTTTAGGAAGAAAATCGAATTTGAAGGGAAACGTTGCAGAAGAAGGGGGGGTATTTCAAAAATGATACTATAAAAGTGCCTTTTTTGGGTCGAAAAAAAAAAGAGGGTTATTTACACTACAAGTCTCTCGACTATGGCCGATTCCACCAGTAGTCCCTTAACAAAGTTTTTTCAAATTTTAGTCCCAAAAATTTCAAAAAGTCACGCAACTAGTACTTTTGATAGATGTCGTTAGAAAAAATTCGTTAAGTCAATCATGTGTGTTGCACATGCCATTTTTCAAGGGTATCATGGGAAATTCTTAGAGGAATTTAATTATAATTTTTTTCTTTTTTATTTGTAAAATCTGAAAAACTCTCTCTCTCTTAATTTAATGACTCTTACTCTCTCTGTTTGCAAAACTTAAAAAAAAATGGGAAAAAAGGGGAAAGCAACGGAGCCCCCATCATCTCCGGACAACTCCGAATGGCAACTACCGTCTCTGGTCACCCACTTCATTGCCGACGATTTCTCCTCAGCACCGAACCTAGCAAACCCCCTCCCTTTGTCAAGGCCTAAACCACACGTCTCTCTCTCTCTCTCTCTCTCTCTCTCTCTCTCTCTCTCACACGTAATTAAATGCTACAACTGTTCGCAGTGTCCTTCTCGTCGGTGCCGTTAATGGTGTACATCTCGTCGATCAGGAGGTTGAATCTGTTCATGGAGTCCATCGACCACATCTTTTGACTCGTTCAATAAACACAAATCTCACAAATTCTTCAAATTTTTCACCCTTTGCATTTCACCTAAACACAACAGACACACACACACACACACACAAATGCGGTATTTCTTCTTCCTTCTCCTTCCTAAACTGTGTGCGTGCATATGAAATGAGAGGGAGGGGCGGGTTTGTCTAGAAGGGGGGGTGAGGGTGTATTTACAGATTTTGAGTTGTAAACAAAATCAAGTTAGTGTACATAGAAGGATTAAGGATAGGAATGCCATTTTATTCCATGACATTTTTTTTTTAGTGGGGCTATTAGCTATTTAGCACCCACATTATCTCTTAATACACCAATTCTCCTAATACACTCACTATTTAATTTTTACACCAACTTAATTTCTTAATACACCACCCCCATGTTTCATAGTTTATCCCTCTCAATTAAAACACTGTTTTCATCTCAATACACCCACCCACTATACCCATTCCCCCTTTCTTAATACCTCACAACCCTTTTCAACCGCAAGAAACAACCAAACCCGAATGGGGCTATTAACACCCACATTTCCTTTTAATACACCCATTTTCCTAATACATCCACTTTTAAAATTTTACACCAACCTAATTTATTAATACACCACCCCCACGTTTCCTATTTTACCCCTCCCAATTAAAACACTATTTCCTTCCCAATACACCCACCCACTATTCATTCACTCATTCCCCCTTCTTAATACACCCAACCCCTTACTCACAACCCTTTTCAGCCGTAAGCAGCAACCAAACCCACACCCCTTTCTAAGGCAAAGAAAAATCCCCCTCATACGCACCCTACTGAGAAAAAGGAAGAAGAAAAAGTAGAAGAAAGTGATTTTTGTATTAAATGATATTTTCTTTGCAATATAAATATGACTTGCTTGGGTTTAGAACAAAAATTGAAGGCGTTTATTCGGCACTGGTTGGAAGAACATCACAATGATGTTCGACTAGGGTAACCGAACATCACAGTGAGGTTTGGCCAGCACAAACATAACATCGTAATTATATTTAGTTGGTGCTGACCGAACATCTGTGATGTTCCTTGAGCAGTGGTCGAACAAACTCTCTCGGTTTGTTTATCAAACAATGGTTATGGCGGGGAAACAGTGGGTTAGAACTTTGAGTTTATTGCCAATTTTCGGGGAATGGATTGGGACGGTGGAAGGTCTTTCGACGTCACGCATTTTGGGGTTTGCGGAGAAGAGTTTAAGGGTTGTGGGCCGGGGTTTAGGGATTGGAGTGTCAATTAGGGGAATGGGTTGAAATTTGGAAAAAGGGGATGTGGGATTTCTATAGAGCAGGGTTCGTAGTTTGAGGTTGAAGTGGGAAATTAAGGTGCAGAGTCTGGTTAGAGTGCCCGGTGGTTTGATGATGGTGGAGACAGAGGTGTGTGATTGAGAGTGTGCACTACATGAAAAAACACTATTTGTGGCCCCCATTATTTGGAAGGGCCAAAAAATCGTCCCAAATACTATTTTTTGGGAAGAAAGAGTTTGCGGTGCCAAATACCAAGTATTTGTGCCACTTCCTCTCCCAAATAATATCTCTTTAGTAATCTTTTGCTTTTACCCGTCCTAAATGTTATGATTTTATTAACAAAAAAATGAAAAATGTTTCTTTATCCCTAAATTTCAGCCCCAATTTTCATTTCCCGCGATTATTTCCACCTAATTAGTCTTTCTCTTATTGCGATTTTTACACTGACACTCTTCTGTCTCTTCGTGCAATCTCTCTCTTTCTATGTTCGTGCTATTGTGCCCTAATCTCATTACTATCTAAAGCAACATGTCGGCTCTTCTCTCTTTCTTAGTTCGTACGATTGTGCCCTAACCTTCGTCACGAGCAATTGTTCAGGTAACTCTTTACCTCTCTCTCACTCTCTTTCTCAGTTCGTGCGATTGTGTCCTAATCATGGAATGCTAAAGGTTTAGACTCTCCTTACTGAAGGTTTAGACCATTGTGGTGATTTCGTCCTTTCAGGTTTAAACTTCTGAAAGGCTAAATCTGTAGTTTTAAGAAAATATAAATTTATATAGCTTTGACTATTATTATTCTTCTTGTGGCAGTTTAAATTGAAAACAATGGATGGATGATTTCTAAAATCTACCTACGCGCTTCTTAAATGTAATTGGGAGAGCAAAATCGTGCCAAATAATTTTTGTAGAGCACATACCAACTTTATTTAGGAGGGTAAATAATAGTACCAAATGTTTTTAGGAACAAAAAAACATCCAAACAGTCCCAAAAAACCGTGTCAAATACTATTTAGGACGCAGTCATCACCGTGCCAAATACTATTTGGGAGGGCAAGGACAACCATACCAAAACACTATTTGGGGTCATCATAACCGTGCCAAAAAATATTTGGGAGGACTGCCATAACCGTGTTAAATACTATTCGGGAGGGCTGCTATAACCGTGCAAAATATTATTTAGGAGGGCTGTCATAACCGTGCCAAATACCTTTTTGGGACGGGTAATACAAAATCGTCTCAATTACATGTCAAATGGCACACACATGCATAACTAGCATTTGCCGTGCAAAATACTTTTTTGCAGGGTTTTTGGCCGAGACAAATGTATTTGGCACCCTCGTATTTGGGGGAGCCAAAACCGTCCTGTGCCAAATCAACAAAGCTTGTATTTATAGGCAATGATCAAATAGTGCTCACCAAATTTACCTGCGGACACGAATGTCGGACCAAATCAAGTGAAAATAGTTTTGATTTGATTTGGCAGATAAATAAGAAATTACTCTAAGAATGAGAATCACATTTTTTCCAGCAATCTCTCTTACAGTTCGGGCACGAGTTCAGACGTCCGTAAACCCTCGAAGCACTAACGGTGAGTGGGCGAATCTATTTTAAGGACACTGTGTATTATACAGGCCTCGGATCGTACAAAAGATTTATTCCAGAACCAGTTTCTTTATTTTGTATTTTGTTATTATTCCAATGAAAACATGTTGTTGGCATTTCAGATATCTTTGGAGCAAATCACTTGCAAGTACTTGTATCGTACCACTCCAACTTTAAGGAATTCTCGATCTTTGCATAGTTAATTTCAAGAGGTAAAAAATGAAAATCTGGCCAATTCCACAAATTTTGTTCAAAAATAATTCGGCAAACGAAAGGAACAAAGCAAGGAGCGAAATCGGAATGAACTGCAGAGAATGTAATTTTCAAAGATAATGAACTAATAATCAACAGAACAACAACCCTTATCCCTAAAGGTTTGTGGGAAGGTACTAAACAAACTAGATAATCATTGACACTAAAAATGTTGAGAATGGGATGGCTCGATTAACCAGGAAACAGGCCAGTTCCCTCTGTTAATTTGTTTGCTAGTCTTCCACTGTGCACAACAACTGGTATCAGAGCCAGGTTGACATGTCTGCTTTAGGATCAGGTTTCTCTTCTTCCAAACAAGAAGTTCAGAAGTTCGATGGAACGGGGAATTTCGCTTTGTGGCTGAGAAGGGTTAAGGATGCTTTGGTGCAAGCTGGTTTAGGGAAAGTTCTTCGGAACAAAACTAGACCTGAAGATGTAAAGGAGGATGATTGGAAGGAACTCCAATGGAGGGCTGTCTCAACAATTCATTCGTGCCTTGCGGACTAATTGGTGTATCATGTAATTGATGAAGAGTCAGCTACACAGGTATGAGAAATTTTAGAGGCAAAATATATGTCAAAATCCTTATCAAATAAGCTACATCTCAAGCAAAGGTTATATGGGCTTAAGATGGTAGAAGGGGCTGATCTCAACGCTCACATAAACACGTTTACACAAATCATTAATGATTTGCTACAGGTGGATGTGACGTTTGAGGAAGAAGACAAGGCGTTGATGCTGCTAAATTTGTTGCTGTCTTCCACAACGTATGAAAATCTTGTAACTATGTTGACGTGGGGGAAAGATACTCTTGAGTTGGGACCTGTTACAGAGGCTCTTTTAGCTTTTCATCAACGAAAGAAAACAGTTATTGATGAGCCGCTAGGAGAAGGGCTGTATGTGAAGGAGAACAAGGATCGTGGGAGGTCACAATCCAGAGACAACTCGAAGAATCATCAGAATTCCTGGTCGCAGTCAAGGAAGAAGTACAAGGGAAATTGCTACAAGTGTGGGAAGAAGGGGCACAAGAGGCAGGATTGTCCGGAGAAGGGCAATAATGGTGCTGGTTCGTCGAACTCAGTTAATGTGGTTATGGATGGTTCAAATGAAGATGGTGATATGCTCTCAATTTCATCAACAGTAGATCGCCCTGCAGATTTCTGGATTCTGGATTCAGCATGTTCATTTCATGTAACGTCCAATCGTGATTGGTTTGACACCTACAGGTCAGTTAATTCTGGAGTAGTTACTATGGGTAATGGTGCATCTTGTAAAATTGTTGGCATAGGTACTATTAGAATTAAAATGTTTGATGGTGTGGTATGAAGGTTGTGTGATGTTAGACATGTACCGAAAGTTTCTAAAAATTTGATCTCATTGGGTACTTTACACTATAATGGCTGTAGTTATAGATCTAAAGATGGTATGATGAGGGTTTGTAAGGGTGCATTGATGGTGATGAAGGGTGAGAGGGGATCCAAAAATATCTATAGATTGCTCAGTAGCACTGTTGTAGGTGGAGCTAGTTCTGTAGAGTCGGAACCTGAAGTAGATGAGGCTACTACTCTTTGGCACATGAGATTAGGTCACATGGGGGAAAGAGGTATGAGGGAGCTTCATAAAAGGAATTTGTTGAAGGGTGTTAAGACTTGCAAACTTGATTTCTGTAAGTACTGTGTTCTTGGAAAGCAAAACAAAGTGCAATTCAAGACGGCTAAACACACAACAGAGGGAATCCTTGACTATACTGATGTTTAGGGGCCAGTGAGAACAGCATCAAGGTATGGATATCTGTACTTCGTGACATTTATTGATGACTTTTCGAAGAAGGTTTGGGTTTACTTCATAAAACACAAGAATGAGACTTTTGAGAAGTTCAAATTGTGGAAGGCTGAAGTGGAAAATCAAACGGGCAGAAAGGTTAAATGTTTGAGAAGTGACAATGGTACAGAGTACACATATAAGAAGTTCAAGAAGTTTTGCGCGGAGCATGGAATCAAAAGGCACTATACAGTACGCAGGACACCACAGCAAAATGGTGTGGCAGAAAGGTTAAATTAATCTATTGCGGAAAGGGATCGGTGTCTACGATTGAACGCAGGGTTAGCAAAGTGTTTTTGGGCAGATACAGTGAGTATGGCTTGTTTCTTAATAAACAGATCACAAAGGTCATCACAAGATTGCAAGGTTCCTGAAGAGGTATGGACGGGTTCTGAGGTAGACTACTCCGATATTCGGGTGTTTGGGTGTCCATCCTATGTGCATATACCTAGTGAAGAAAGATCGAAGCTTGATCCAAAGTCCAAACAGTGTATCTTTCTTGGTTTCGCGAAAGGGGTAAAGGGTTATAGACTTTGGGATCCCAAAAGCAAGGTGGTGATCAGTAGGGATGTGGTTTTCGATGAGAAAGATATGTTAAAGTGTACTCATGAAGAAAAGGAGAAATAGGTGCCAGAAAACAAAAGGGGTAATGAGCATGTTATTGAGGTGGAGCTACCGGAGGTGGATTTGGATCGCACTCTTCCCGATCCCGAGGTAACTACACAAGAGGTTGAAGAAGAAAATCTTTCAAGTGGAAGACCCAAAAGAACAATCAGACCACCAGTCAGGTATTGGTTTGAAGATTTGGTTTCATATGCTCTTGTTCTTAGTAGTGGAGATCCAAATACTTATCAGGAGGTGATAAAAAGTCCAGAAAAAGATAAGTTGGTGACTGCTATGGCGGAAGAGATGGAATCACTTCATAAGAATAACACTTGGGAGTTGGTGGAACTTCCCAAGGGGAAGCGAGCAATTGGTTGTAAATGGGTATTCAAGCGAAAGGAAGCAGTATCAGAAAAAGAAGGGGAAAAGTTCAAGGCATGGTTGGTGGCAAAGGGGTACTCACAGCAACAAGGGATAGATTATAATGAGATTTTTTCGCCCGTTGTACGACACACTTCGATCAGAATTGTGTTGGGTCTTGTAGCACACTATGATATGGTGTTGGAGCAGATGGATGTGAAGACTGCTTTTCTACACGGTGAGTTAGAAGAACAGATCTTCATGGAGCAGCCACATGGGTTCAGTCATCCTGGACAGGAGCATTTAGTTTGTAAACTGAAGATGTCACTTTATGGGCTAAAGCAGTCTCCGCGACAGTGGTACACCAGGTTCGACACTTATATGGTTAGTATTGGCTATAAGAGGTGTGAGTATGATTGTTGCGTGTATGTGAGAAGCCTTGATGATGGCTCTATTATTTTTCTGTTACTGTATGTGGATGACATGCTTATTGCTAGTAGAAGTGTTAATGAGGTCAAGAAATTAAAGACCTTGTTAAATAAGGAATTTGACATGAAGGATTTGGAGGCTACCAAGAAGATTCTTGGTATGGAGATTCGTCGAGACAGAAAATCTTGAAGATTGTGGTTGTCTTAAGCCGGCTATGTTGAGAAGGTGTTAGAGAGGTTTAACATGGGAGATGCAAAACCAGTGACGACACCGTTGGCGAATCACTTCAGTTTATCTACCTCAGATTCCCCAACTACAGTTGAAGAAACTCAACACATGTCAAAGGTTCCCTATGCAAGCGCAGTGGGATGTCTCATGTATGCCATGGTATGTACTAGACCAGATTTGGCACAGACAATCAGTGTGGCAAGCAAGTATATGGCTAATCTAGGAAGACAACATTGGGAGGCAGTCAAGTGGATTTTCAGATATTTGAAGGGCACTGTGGACTATGGTATTATGTTTGACAAGCAGAGTGTGGGGCTTTCAGTTATAGGGTATATTGATTCAGATTATGCAGGCGATAATGATCGTAGGAGATCTATCACAGGTTATGTGTTTACCCTAGTAGGTGGACCTATATGTTGGAGAGCTATGCTTCAGGCCATGTTAGGTCCGAGGGTTGCTCAGTGTATAGGCTAGAGGGGGGGGGGTGAATAGCCTATACTTGGTGTAATAAAAATTTCATCCAAATTTTACATTTAGATTGAAGAGTAGATGAAATGATTACTACACATAGATCATCTTCCTCATACTGAATGATTAGCTGAAGATAGAGTGATCGGACATCTTAGATCAGCAGATGTAGATCATGGACATCTAGGATCAGCAGATATGAAATATGCAGTTGGAAGATGTATGTTGAACTTAGCTGATGGAAATGAGTTTGAGCAGCGGAAGAATAAACAAAGATAAGTTTAACAATTTAGATTAAAGTAACTGTAAAGATTTGATATGAAAGAGAGCTTGACAGTTGACTATAATCTGTATTAGATGCATCATTTACTTTCCTTAAACAGATTGCACATGATAAAGCAAATTATACACGAAAGAGAAATCAAGGCTGAATGTAACAATTATATATATTATATTAAAATTCAGCAGAGGTTTGCTCAAAGGCAAACATGCTTAGTACATCAACCTAGACTCTCTAACCTAGCAATCTTTCCGGGGGGAAGAAGGAAAGTGAAATGGAATACCCCGAAGACTCATGTAAGAACTCTAATCCTAGCAGTTCCTAACAACCTTGGAGGTTAGGGAAGGAAAGTGCTAGTGTTAGAGTGATGTGAGAAGAGAATATTAGGAGTTGTTCAAATAGCAAGTATTTGAACAACTGAGTGCTAAGCACTCGACCAAATATGATGACACCTTATTGCACAATCGGCACGACTTATAATGTAGTATAAGTGCCGATATGAATGCAATCTGACATGTAAGTTCGGCTCTTCATCGGACATCTTCAAGCTTGATCGGCTTCAACGATCGTAAGATACTTGGTCTCTTTCTTGGATGATGGAGTTGAGGCCATGAAGAGACCGAGTTCTTCGAAGGAAGAAGAACTCAAATCAACAACAAGGTTGTTGATCAAGCGAGCTTCTCGGCTTTTGGATTTTCTTCTCTCTCTCTCACAAAGTGTTTGTTCTTACACTTGTGATTTCTCACTCGAAGGAGTGGTTGGATTGAAGAAATGAAGATCAATACCACAACCTTTCTCAAGCATAAGCATACGGTTTGTGTGTTCTAGTGCTTGTGCTCTCTCCCTTGTGCACTTGTGCTCTTTGGAAATGAGAATAAGAGTTTTCTTATATAGCTGGAGAAGAAGAGATGACCGTTGGTGTATTGAGTAGGTTTATGCCCGTTGGTGATCGAATCTCATAATGCAGAGTACATTTTTGGATTTGTTGGGCAAAGACCTTTAGTTAGGTTTGAGTCTTGAAGATGATCTGTGACACAGGCTGGACATAGATGGACGTGTCGAGCTTAGCCTGGATGCAGTTGATTGATGTGGACGTATCATTGCTTTGACTGAAGTGCGTCCCGTGCTTGGCCTTTCGAAATGAAGCTTTGAAGACCGCGAACACCGTTCGAAGAGGAAATGTCTATTGGATAAACGTGAAGGTGCAGACATCGATGCGTATCTTGGATTTGTCAGACAGATCTTGTAACGGATCTATTTTGGCTTGAAGTGCGTTGAGTAACGACCGATGTATCTCGTGATCTTACAGTTTCTCGGCAGTTGTTCTGATGAGGGATTTGGCCGATTTCTGAAATCTGCCATTATAGAACTGCTGATGTAGAAACCGCTGATGGTCACGATGTTCCTCTTGAATAAATAGCTTCTCTGCAGTTGCTCTGATGAAGTGCTTTGGCGGATACGAGAATCGCCGATATAGAACTGCGATGTAGAGATGGCTATTTAGGCATCATAGCCGAAGGAAATGTCGCTTGTGAGACATCTGCCGATAGTCACGTCACCGGCAATTTAGAAGAGCTTGATTCATATGAAGGTTTGTCATCATTCGGTAGGACAAAGACTCGGATATGTACAAAGACTTCCTAGTCTAGTGACCTATGCATTGTTTCAACAAGGCCACACTAAGACGCAGCCCTTTTAGCCACTTGTGAAACATGCGTTGTAATGGGAACAAGCAAATCACTGTGTTGGAATATGCATACATATATATCAGCTGATTTACAGGCATATTCCTAACAATCTCCTCCTATTTGCTTGGGACCATTACTACAATTGACTTATACATATAACTCTTTAAAGCGGTTGTTCAATCCTTAGTAATAACATGCCACTACTGAATATTCAGTTTATATCAAGGCATGCCCTAGGTTGAACTTACAAGCGATAGCGTATGTATAGTCACCTATTGCTAAGTATTTACAGACTCAATAATTGAAAGAACAAATACGAAGCAATAATTGAAATGATTGTTTAGGCAAATGATAATATTGCCTTAAGAGTGTGTTTCTTGCATCGGATGATCTGAAGAATGTTGCTCCAGCAAGAAGTAGAAAGTATAATTAACTTTTTATCTAGTTCTTAATCGAATTGATTAAGCATCTTCATATAGTCAGCGTATTATAATAGTCATATAGTATTTTGCTGTATGGGTAGATACACAACCTTACAACAGTCCTACAAGTTGTCTATCTCTCCTCCTTAATATTTGTCTATCTTTCCTCCTTAATATTTGACTATCTCTCCTCCTTAATATTTGACTATCTCTCCTCCTTAATATTTGACTATCTTTCCTCCTTAATATTTGACTATCTCTCCTCCTTAATATTTGACTATCTCTCCTCCTTAATATTTGTCTATCTTTCCTCCTTAATATTTGTTTATCTCTCAATCTTACTAATTTTCTATCTCTCCTCCTTACTACTTCACAATTACTACACTACTTCACAATTACTTGGGGCCATTACTATTTCACAATCTCTCCTCCTTAATGGCCACAAGTTAAAGATAGATTGATAGTTATCAATGGAATTATGGAGTATTAGAAACTAAATATGAGAGAGAACATGCTTATGGTAATTCATAAGGTATGAATTTTGACAGGTAGAGGGAAGGAAGTTTGATCTTGTTAAATGCTGTCTCTTTAGAAATGCCGAAGTGATTTGCTGGAAGTGAATCTGCAGAGAATATAGACTGTATCGAGTAAATACAGTTACTTGTCATATTTGCAGACTCTTAGTGTGCAGATGGCTTAAGATACACAATTTTCATGTATGAGACATACATAATAGGATATCGAGGTTAGAAATTGTGTTTCCATTGCTTGTAAGAAGATTTTACAAGAATGTAGTGTGATACGCTTTATTTTGGAATAGGAGAGGCAAAATAGGGTAAGCTGTTGAATTAGTGATACCAATTGGTGAGTAGTAAAGCATTCAAAATAGTCTCCTCCTTAAGGTATATCAAGTCAAAGCAGGCAAGTATAGCTGAGTCTTATGTTGACGTTTGTTGGATGCATGAGATATACATCTAAAATATGAGGTGTAAGGTCTGCCTACGAGGTATTGCTGAAGTTCATTAAGAAAGTAAACTGCAGGCATGGACGAGTATGTACCAGGACAAATTTTGAATATTTAACTCAAAAGAAAATGTCAAATATAGACAAGCAGACGTACACCAGACTAAACACATTACATATTTATCATTAATATAGCAAAAGAAGATTAGTTTGATAAAACAGAGACCTAGCTAGTCATCCTAATGAGGTAGAGTTAGAGGATGAAGGTCTGCTGATTCTAATCGAAGGGAACATTGACATGGATTTGACGAGAATGGGCGTTTCTTGGTTGAAACTCCTCTGAGATGAGGGTTGCTCAAGGTGAGCATTTGAGGCGATGGGAGAGGCGTAGTAGCGGTATTGTCTCTTGTGGGAATCCAAGGGATGAAATTGGATACATCGTTCGGGGTCTCAAGACGATTCCTTACACGACGAGAGATTCGACGAGGTCGTTGAATCACTTGAGGAAGAGGAGTGGCAGGAGAACCATCATACGATGACGCCATTCGGTGTGGGAGATGGGTCGATGAGGAGGACTAGGCGATTTGGAGAACACATGATGCAAATGACTCTATTGATGGAGATATTTTTGTTTGAGGTACGAAGTCGGTTGTTGTTTTTGGAGACGATATCAATTTTATACCACTTTTTGAATTTTTGAGAAGATGAAAGGGTTTCTTGATTAGAGGAATGGGAAAAGACATTTTGGGGGCTTAAAGAGGTGAGTGCATTTAATGACATAGTAATGATAGTCGATTTGGGATTATGTCATCATGCTTAGTGTAATTATGGCTAGTACATAGGCGTCTAGAAGATATTTATATTAATTTCAAACAAGAGGTTTAAAATTAATTTGTGACCAAATTAATTTGATTGCCTTTATTGTGATATTAATGAGTACAACCGCTTCTAGAAATAATATGAGCTGTTATTTTACTTCAAGCGAATTGTTTGAGTAAATTAATCAAAAATAGAACAACATTGGTTGTTTAAGGACGAATTGGGGACAAAATAACTTGTCCAAGCCATATGGCACAGTTGTACATGACACATATGTGGAGGTTTTAGATGAATGTGTCTTAAGATTGTCGATATCAATCTTGAAGTTTGATACCAATTTTGAGAGATTTGATGAGTCTTTTAATGAATGAAGACACTATCGCGGTTGTATTAGGTATTTGCTAAAGTAGGAACCGCGATATCAATTGTTATGTCTATCATTGGTAGTGTGATTAATATCGGCTAAGGTAAGGACAATGATACCGATTGAGTAGACTCTATTTATAATGGACATCAATCTATTTAAGATTAATAAAGCTTAGTAAGAATATTAAATAGATCAAGTAAGTGACATGTTAAATGTGTACCTGAAGTGATGTCCGTTCTTCTTTCTTCCAGATCTAGGCATTCTATGGCAAAGGAAGAGATCTGCAGACTAGACTTGTTCGAAGAGAGTGAGACGTAGCCTATATACGGCGGGGGTCATATCGGCTGTTCACTCGAGGAAGGACTTAATATTTGAAAATATTAGTCTTCCCAAGAATTCTTGAATGTCGATTATCTTGAGGATAGGTCGAGTTACTAGAGATTTTTAACTACATCCTTTTTAACAAAGAATCACATGATAAGGTGTAGCAGAGTGTTTTGAATTCAATCGTATACCAATTAGTGTTGAGCCATTATAATGAGAACAACTAATTAAGCCTTTATAACGCAATCTCATAAGGTACACAAGATTTTGTAGTTGTCGTAACTAAGAACACAAAGTCTTTGTTGAATTGTCTTGAAAGGTTCAATTTAGCGTACACTATTGTTCAAAGCATTTACTAATAATCTTGACCTTTTAATCATGAAGGATAGAGATTGAGTAATAGCAGATTCATTGATAGGTTGACATGAAGGTCATGAATCCGCAGATCTGCCTATTTGTTAAGAGACTATAGATTTTGCGTAACTTGAATTTACTCTTTGTGAAAAGATTAAATTCGAAAGGCAATTATCATGGTGTCTAAGGATGAAAGTTAAGCGTAGTAGAAGACCATAACTTGATGTAGATTGTTCAAGAAAGGTTGCTGATGGGATATCAGCAGAGTTTGTGTCTCGGTAGAGTGATCATCTCATTAAGAGCAAATCTTTTAATCACCAGAATAAAATGGAGATAATAAAGAATAATAAGTTTGATCAACACACTTAACACAATAGTTCATGCTATCAAAGGAATGCAGACAAGTAGATGAGCATGAGAAAAAGTTGCAGAACTTGTATTCAATAATCCAAGTAGTTTTACACGATATGATGCAAGGATCAGCTGATTACAAGAACAATACAACTGGATTTTTGACTGAACTGCCGATTACATGAGAAAGATACAATGATTCAATTTACAGAAAGAAATACATGTTACAAATTTGTGTCCTATAGGTCCTAATCCTAGACATTTAGATGAGGAGTCATCGGTCAAGGATTTAGAAGGAGTTGGATGATAAGAAGATGGCCGTGTTCCCTTTTTGATCTCCTCCAACTCTCGGGGGAGGCAGAACATCTTCACTTCTTCGGGTCATTATGAGAGCACCGAAGGGTGATGGCCGTCAAAGATGTCTTGCTTGGCCCATGAATCCCCTTTGATAGATGAGGGAATTGGTGGCGACTATTAGCTTCATCATCCTCATCAATTCCATATTAGCTACTTAATTCAGGCGAATTATCCGCATCGGCCATCTTTGAGGTGATGGTCGGCATACCTACATATAACCGAAGACTTGTTGCACATGGCAATATGTTAAATGTTTTCCAAACATTTGACATTTCTTTTCAGGATCTTTTCGTGAAGTTCAAGTATGCAAGCGAGACTTCCAAAAGTGGAATGAGTATGTGCTAATAGATTTTCCCATGATTCATGTAGACATTTTGGAGTATCAATGAGATTGATAGCTAAAAGTTAGAAGAGAGAATGAAATCACTTTTCTGGCATTAATTGATGGTTTTCAATCTTACTTTTAAAACTAATTGACTAAAAGAGTTCTTAGGTGTTCGACAATCATGGTTTGCAGCATATAAATCATGCTTGATGGCAAACTTCTATGATTATCGGACAAGACAAAAGAAGATCTTTTTATCAATTGTTTTCACAACAAGATGTGGAACCATAATTAATGATTTCGCACACAAGACTTGATGCAATTTCTCTCATGTTTGTAAGCGTGTATTGAAAAAGATTTTGGAAATAATTTTCACGGTTTATGAATGATTTTGGAAATACATTATTGAGAGAAATTTAGATCAACTCTTGTGAAGTGAAATAAAATCGAAACAACATTGAATGAATATGAAGGAATCATACCCGTTGTTAAGGAATTGTCTTGATCCAATCTTAGGACTTGGATTTAGTAACATTTGTGAGATTTTGAATCATCGATTTGTAACTAGTGTAATCTATAGGCGGTTTGTGAGTTTTGTCATAGTAGAGATTTGAATGAAGAAGGAGCTCTACTTATACTCACGGAGGTTAGGCGAAGGATACTCAATAATGAAGCATTCTTGTTGAGTTGTCCTTCGATCACGCCATGGCGGGGATAGGTGTGAAGTCTAGATATTTTCAAGATTCTTGGTAAGGATTGATGTTGACTGTCTTGTCGTTTTCCAAGATTTTGAAAATAGTCTTAACTTTCGAAGCGATCAAACTTCGAAAAGTGTGCCTCCACCTTTAATTGACTTGAGAGAGTAGGTCATTAAAGGATTTTTACTCCTATAAGTCAGCACATAAAGCGAGCTTATGAAGTGTTGGTTGGCGGATGTAGAAATTCAGCCAACTACGGGGTTTCGAAAAACATTTGAAACCGGTGATAGGAAAAATGCTGATTTGTTTTTGAAAAACCATTTGCATAAAACAAATCATACAATCAATGTATATTACTAAAAGTGCGATGATGAAGTTATTATGCATTGTTGTCGATGATATGTATGAGCATATTAGTTCAGCAGACATGAGCACAGGTCATTAGAAAGCAAATAGCTAACCTGTTTTGTATAGGCATGAGAGAGGGTCTTTATCAACTCCTTTGGACTTATCAGCAGATTTTTCACTTTATTGTTGTAAAGTCCAGCGGTGAGGATTTTGACCTTGAGTGAGTGAAGGACATGAGTGAATTCTCATGAGTGATCGCAGATCCTTCATATATCGCAGCCATGTTACTATCTCGATGGAGAGAGGTGTTGCATGATTGACCTTTTCTTTCATATGAGTTCTGCCCAAAGTACTCATAGAGAAAATTAGCAACATTTATGAGCTAAAGATAGCTCTAGTAATCCAATAATGCAAATGAGACTTAATAAGCATGATAAAAGAATAATTATTCAAAATACAGCTTATAAGTGTAACCCAAAGTGTTAAGAAATTAGGAGCTGGGGTTACTTCCTCATTGAACTCTTTGAACGCGTCGCTCATAGTCGTTGAAGCACCGGTTCTAATACGAGCATAGGTTCTTTGAGTGTATTCTTGATCGGTGAGGCTCTTCATTGAAGGAAGACAAATTCATCATTGATGTCCTTAGGCCAAGAACTTACAATTCAGTGATTTTGAAGATGACATATCTTTGATTTCCTTTGAATTTCCTTTGAAACTCTTCTTATTTCCTCTGCTCTAAACTTTTATAAAAAGTTTTCTTGAGAAGGTGTTGGATTGGAACAATCGTTAGCCTTATGTCAAGAGAGCAAGTTTTTGGAAGGGATTCTAAGTTATTCATCCATCAAATATGAGTTTAACCCATTTGCCAAAGAAGATGCCAAGAATTAAGAACGATTTATTAAACATGCATAATCTTTAGCAAGTCAACTTTCACTATAATACTTCTTTTCACAATATCAATGTAATTCGATATATGATAAATTTTCTTATAGTGAACACATAGTCATCACAATATTCTTTCTCACATGTTTTTGAAAACAAAATTTATTTTGATTTGAAGATGGTTTTCAAAAGGCTTTCAGATTCTCGGTCAAAAGGTTTTTGTGGATAAAAGATTTTGAAAAGACTCCTTTTGACTATGCATCTAATCGAGCGGCGGGATCTAAACTCTCGGTTATTAAGCTGAAATAAGGTTTACAGTACTAGCTCGATACCAATTGTTAGGTCCGAGGGTTGGTGTATAGGCTAGAGGGGGTGAATAGCCTATACTTGGTGTAATAAAAATTTCATCCAAATTTTACATTTAGATTGAAGAGTAGATGAAATGATTACTACACATAGATCATCTTCCTCATCTTGAATGATTAGTCGAAGATAGAGTGATCGGACATCTTAGATCGAGATGTAGATCATGGACATCTAGGATCAGCAGATATGAAATATGCGGTTGGAAGATGTATGTTGAACTTAGGCGATGGAAATGAGTTTGAGCGCGGAAGAATAAACGGATAAGTTTAACAATTTAGATTAAAGTAACTGTAAAGATTTGATATGAAAGAGAGCTTGACAGTTGACTATAATCGTATTAGATGCATCATTTACTTTCCTTAAACAGTTGCACATGATAAAGCAAATTATACACGAAAGAGAAATCAAGGCTGAATGTAACAATTATATATATTATATTAAAATTCAGCGAGGTTTGCTCAAAGGCAAACATGCTTAGTACATCAACCTAGACTCTCTAACCTAGCAATCTTTGGGGAAGAAGGAAAGTGAAATGGAATACCCGAAGACTCATGTAAGAACTCTAATCCTAGCAGTTCCTAACAACCTTGGAGGTTAGGGAAGGAAAGTGCTAGTGTTAGAGTGATGTGAGAAGAGAATATTAGGAGTTGTTCAAATAGCAAGTATTTGAACAACTGAGTGCTAAGCACTCGACCAAATATGATGACACCTTATTGCACAATCGGCACGACTTATAATGTAGTATAAGTCCGCCGATATGAATGCAATCTGGACATGTAAGTTACGGCTCTTCATCGGACATCTTCAAGCTTGATGGCTTCAACGATCCGTAAGATACTTGGTCTCTTTCCTGGATGATGGAGTTGAGGCCACTGAAGAGACTGAGTTCTTCGAAGGAAGAAGAACTCAAATCAACAACAAGGTTGTTGATCAAGCAGAGCTTCTCAGCTTTTGGATTTTCTTCTCTCTCTCTCTCACAAAGTGTTTGTTCTTACACTTGTGATTTCTCACTCAAGGAGTGGTTCGGATTGAAGAAATGAAGATCAATACCACAACCTTTCTCAAGCATAAGCATACACAGTTTGTGTGTTCTAGTGCTTGTGCTCTCTCCCTTGTGCACTTGTGCTCTTTGGAAATGAGAATAAGAGTTTTCTTATATAGCTGGAGAAGAAGAGATGACCGTTGGTGTATTGAGTAGGTTTATGCCCGTTGGTGATCTGAATCTCATAATGCAGCAGAGTACATTTTTGGATTTGTTGGGCAAAGACCTTTAGTTAGGTTTGAGTCTTGAAGATGATCTGTGACACAGGCTGGACATAGATGGACGTGTCGAGCTTAGCTGGATGCGGTTGATTGATGTGGACGTATCATTGCTTTGACGAAGTGCGGCGTCGTGCTTGGCCTTTTCGAAATGAAGCTTTGAAGACCGCGAACACTGTTCAGAAGAGGAAATGTCTATTGGATAAACGTGAAGGTGCAGACATCGATGCGTATCTTGGATTTGTCAGACAGATCTTGTAACGGATCTATTTTGGCTTGAAGTGCGTTGAGTAACGACCGATGTATCTCGTGATCTTACAGTTTCTCGGCAGTTGTTCTGATGAGGGATTTGGCCGATTTCTGAAATCTGCCATTATAGAACTGCTGATGTAGAAACCGCTGATGGTCACGATGTTCCTCTTGAATAAATAGCTTCTCTGCGGTTGCTCGATGAAGTGCTTTGGCGGATACGAGAATCTGCCGATATAGAACTGCGATGTAGAGATGGCTATTTAGGCATCATGAAGGAAATGTCGCTTGTGAGACATCTGCCGATAGTCACGTCACCGGCAATTTAGAAGAGCTTGATTCATATGAAGGTTTGTCATCATTCGGTAGGACAAAGACTCGGATATGTACAAAGACTTCCTAGTCTAGTGACCTATGCATTGTTTCAACAAGGCCACACTAACCTGCGCGGCCCTTTTAGCCACTTGTGAAACATGCGTTGTAATGGGAACAAGCAAATCACTGTGTTGGAATATGCATACATATATATCAGCTGATTTACAGGCATATTCCTAACAGGCCATTATTGCATTGTCTACAACCGAGGCGGAATACATGGTAGCTGTTGAAGCTGCAAAGGAAGCCCTATAGCTTAAGGGCTTAGTCAAGGAGTTGGGTGTTCAGAAAGGTGGAGTTCTGTTGCATTGTGATAGTCAAAGTGCAATCTACTTAGCGAAGAATTAGATTTATCACTCAAGGACGAAGCACATCGATGTAAGGTTTCACAAGATTCGTGAGTTGATTGATAATGGGGATATTCTGCTTGAGAAGATTTACACCACAGATAATGCTGCTGACAAGTTGACGAAGCTAGTTGTAACTGACAAGTTGACGAAGCCAGTTGTAACTGACAAGTTCAAGCATTGCTTGGATTTGTTGCACATCGCTAGTTGTTAGAGATGTGGGAGGTCCAGTTCTACAGGTGCTCAAAGTGGTTTCGGGTTCGTGTTCTTTGTCTTCTAAGGGGTTGGGTGAATACTCGCGCAAGGTGGTGATTGTTGAGAATGGGATGGCTCGACTAACCAGGCAACAGGACAGGGTAGGAAGTAGGACTTGATTGGACCTCAAAGGGGGGTACGGGGGGCTACGCCCCCCGCGGTATGGACTATTCGGGTTTTGGATAGCATGCGGCCGCATAGTGCGTCCGCATGGAAGCGACTCTGGAAACTAAGCGTTCACGTAAGGCGTCCACACTCGGTTCTAGAAACCATGCGGCCTCATAGTGCATCCGCATGGAAGTCTTACAAATCGTATGCGGCCGCATAGTGCGTCCGCATAACGATGGGTTTTAGGGTTTCTATTGTATTCATATAAATAGTTGTATACCTAGATCGTTTGAAGGTGTGTGTTTCTAATAAAATTCCGACAGTCTGTTGGCCCCAATCTCTCTCTCTTCTTTGTGATTGATCCTATTATACTGTGTTAATTTGTTTGCTAGTCTTTCGCTGTGCAGAACAAAAAATATCAAGAAAATGTTAAGAAGCTGTAACTTCAATAAATTGCTAACAAAGAGAGTTGTCACCCTCTCGCACCCATTCTATTTTCAATATTTCTTGGACGTCAATTGGGGGGAAATAGAACTCGGACTAGTGAGAGAAATATTGAAGCTTGATTAGGGGCGTAAGCTTAGCCCAAGACAAGATATGGACTATATTGGAGGTTCCATCATAAAACCAATTGGTACTAGGTGAAATAGCTCATCAAGTCGTATACTAGTCATTGTTTACAGGTTTAGTCAGTGTGTGACCCCCTCTAATACCATGTGAGATAATTAGATAGGGAGAGAAAAGTAGAGAGAAGCCCAAGTGCAGGCGTGGGCTTGGCCCGAACTATATATAGACTTACATTGAACTGAGCAAAGAAGGTGTGAGAAGCTCTGGGTAGAGGCTTACCCAGGACACAAATGGACTATATTGGAGGTTCTATCCTAAAACCAATTAATACTAGGTGGAGTAGCTTCTCAAATTATATACTAGTCAATGTTTACTTTACCCGATGTGGGTTTGATGTCTCAACAGGACAATCGCCACAGCACACCACTTCCCTTCTCAAGTAAATATTGCTATTGTTTCGAAAAAAAAAAAGATTAAAACAATTGACAGTTATATGAGTTGTTAGAACAATTGACAAACTAAGTACAAAAATCTACTAGAACTTGTTAGATTGGCACCACAATTGTAACAAATTACTTTCTCCCTACTCAAGGAAATATTGCTATTGCTTTCTGCGTAAAGATTAAGAAAGTTGATATTACATTATTAAGTTAATTGTTATTTTTTTTTTGGGGTCCTAAGAGGTGGGAAGGGATCTAACTAACAAAAGAACACTAATCCAAGGGTAAACCGTAAAAAAGAGACATCCTGTCATTTTTTGATCAGCAAATGAAAGATTTTATTAATTATTAAGTATAAGAGAATAATATCTCTTCCATATATTTGTATTCAAGTGCGATTATATTTTGTATATTCTCCCTATTAGTTAGGTCTCCTAGTTAATATTGTATTGTAACTTTTCTCCTAGTTCTTATGGTATTAGGTTAACTTGTAGTCTAGGTATTGTAACCCTATAAATATGTTTTTCAATCAATGGAAAGGCTATGCCATATTTATTTACAAGAATTATTATTCTCTACATGGTATCAGAGCTTTGATTCCACAAATCCTAAAACCACCAAACTTCCGTAACCCTCAAACACCACCGCCCACCACCCTTCTCCTTCCTCTCAAACAACAATCATGGCTTCCAACACAATCACCATTTAAGATCCCACAGACTCTACCAAAACTTATCAACTCATTAACATCTCCAACCACAACATCACCAAGCTCACCCCCACCACCTACCACGCCTAGAAACTCCAGGTTGAGTCCACGCTTATTGGTTATGATCTGTACAAATTTGTAGATGGCACCTTCGTCTGCCCACCGATCACCATCATAGTCAATGCCGCCCAAGTACCCAACCCAGCCTACCTACCATGGATCCGACAAGATAAACTTGTTTGGCGGCCTTGTCGGCTTCCTCTCAACAAGCCTAGTTCCGCTTATTCAGTAAACGGCTATAGCTCGAGAGGCTTGGGTCATAATGGCCAACACATATGCTCGCCCTACCTACGGGCATATCAAACAATTCAAGGACCAGCTCAAGCGAGCTACAAAAGCCTCCCAGTCGATCTCCGAGTACATGCAGTTCATTAAAAGTAAATTTGATAAACTTGCTGCCCTCGACAAACTCCTCGACCATGAGGACTTTATAGAAACAATGCTCGACAGGCTGGATGATAACTATCGACATGTCGCTGATGCAGTTAAAGGACGGGACACTTTTATCCCCTTTGATGAACTTCATGAGATGCTCATCAACCGCGAGCTAGTGCTGAAGCAATCCTACCTCGCCTCCACTCCCCACCCCTCCACGGCTAATACCGTGACGACCAGGTAACATGAATCTCCTCAGCCTCAGTATCCTCACCATCAGCAGCCCGTCCAGCCTTCTCGGTATCCACAGTAGGGCAACACTGGTCCTCGCCAACAGCGACCTTACCTCGGTAAATGTTAAGGCTATTGTCAACATGGTCACACGGTCACTCAATGCCCCAACTTTCAGCTTGTTCTAGCCTCATCTTCCAGCTCGCCTCATTCCTCGCCTACAGGTAACAAATGGCAATCGCGAGCAAACATAGCCACAACCTCAAGAAACACAACTCCGAGCTGGCTCCTTAACAGTGGTGCTTTCCACCATGTCACCACTAACCTTGGCAATCTTTCTCTCCACACTTCGTACTCGGGCCCTAACGACATGGTTATTGGTGATGGCACTAAGTTACACATTGCTAGTAGTGAATATACTGTTCTCGCCAAATCCACTGGCCTAGCCACACACCTCGCCACCAATGACATCTCGCACCTCACCTCGCCCCCCATACACCCGAGCACAACGGCTTCTCTAAACACTGTCATCGACATATTTTCGAAACCAGCCTATCTCTATTGTCCAAAGCCTTTTTTCCCCTCATCTTCTGGTCGTATGCCTTCCTCACAGCCACCTATCTTATTAACCGACTTCCCACTCCCACACTCTAAATGCTCTTTCCCTACCATAAACTCTTCTGTTCTGCCCCCAACTATTTAAAACTCCGAGCATTTGGATGTCTCTGCTACCCCTGGCTGTGACCATACACCACTCACAAGCTTGATCCTCGCTTGACTGCCTATGTCTTCCTCGGGTACTCCTTCACCCAAAGTGCATATCTGTTATGACCCGATCAGTGCAAAGCTCTTTGTCTCCTACCATGTTAGGTTTGTCGAGTCTGAGTTTCTCATGTCTCAAGTCGAGCTGGGTCTTCCCCGACCTGACAAGTCAACCCGCACTACCTGGTTACCACTTCATGATCTCCTCGCGACTTTGTACACACCAGCGTTAGATAGTCCTCGTAGCGACCTAACTGATGTCCTCTCGTAACCTCGCCTCAACAAACCTCGGTACCTAACATAGCTAACCCTGACCTTACTGAGTCCTCACAGGTTGCCCCACCTAACACCGACCTTATTTATCAGTCCGTACCCTAGACCTTTGCTCGTACCTCACCCATCAGTACCCACTCCTGAAACAATATCCACAAACTCATAAATAAACTTTGCCTCTCAGCCCAACTAAACACCGACCTTGAACCAATATGTGTAACTCAGGCTCTCAAAGACAGCAGGTGGCAACAGGCCATGTCTGAGGAATATGATGCCCTCCTCAACAATGGTACTTGGGAACTGGTACCTCCCACAGGGGTCCCTAATATTGTTAGCTACAAATAGATATTTCGAATTAAACGATCTGCTAATGGTATTGACAGGTACAAAGCTCGCTTGGTCGCCAAAGGAATCTATCAATGACCAGGAGTTGACTACCATGAGACCTTTAGGCCGGTGGTCAAACCCACCACGGTTCGCCTCATCCTCTCCCTAGCGATCAGCCGGGGATGGGATCTTCGTCAGCTCGATGTCAACAATGCCTTCTTGCAGGGAACCCTCACCGAGGAGGTCTTCATGACTCAACCTCAGGGCTTCGTCGACACTGATCATCCGCAACATGTATGTCGACTACGAAAGGCTATTTATGGTCTCAAGCAGGCACCCCGAGCATGGTACAATGAACTTCGCCAGTTCCTCCTCAATACTCGTTTCACGAACTCAGTGGATGATACCTCCTTATTCATCTTCAACGAGACCGACATTACCCTTCTATTGCTCGTCTATATTGATGGCATCATCATCATTGACAACAATACCAAGGCAGTGCATGACTTCATCATTGTCCTCGCTGCTCCATTCCCGCTCAAAGACCTCGGTGACCTTCATTACTTCCTCGGCGTGGAAGTGGTTCCTCGGTCTACTAGGATTTTCCTCTCCTAACGAGGATACATATAGCCAACCTTCTTGCTCGTACTGGTATGTCTGATGCTCGCCCATTGGCACACCCCTTGCAACCTCACCTGTTCTCACACTTCACTCGGGCACTTCTCTAACTGACCCCACCAAGTTTCGAGCGGTGGTCGGGAGTCTTCAGTATCTTTCTCTCACCGGTCGCCCGAACATTGCCTATGTCATCAAAAAGCTCTCTCAGTTTATGCATTGACCCACGTCGGATCACTGGCTCGTCACCAAGCGTCGCCAGTCGCCTCTCGACCTTCATGCCTTTACTGATGCTGATTGGTCACATAACAAAGATGATTTTACTTCCACGAGAGTTATATAGTGTACGTTGGTTGAAGCCCCATCTCCAAGGTCCGCTGGGTCACCTTTCTTCTTGGTGAGCTCGGTGCCACCTCCTCACGCTAACCAGTCATCTATTGTGATAATGTTGGCGCTACGAATCTCTGCACCAACCTGGTGTTTCATTCTCGCATGAAACATATTGCTCTTGACTATCATTTTATCCGTCAACAAGTTCAAGATGGTATTTTACGGGTATCTCACGTCTCCTCGGCCGACCAGCTCGCTGATGTCCTTACCAAGCCGCTTCCTCGCGATCGCTTTCAACATCTCTTACTCAAGATTGGCCTCTCCTCCCGGGGATCCAACTTGCGGGGGCATATAAGTGAATAATATCTCTTCCATATATTTGTATTCAAGTGTGATTATATTTGGTATATTCTCCCTATTAGTCAGGTCTCCTAGTTAATATTGTATTGTAACTCTTCTCCTAGTTCTTATTGTTTTAGGTTAACTTGTAACCCAAGTATTGTAACCCTATAAATATGTTCTTCATTAATCAATGGAAAGGCTATGTCATTATTTACAAAAATTATTATTCTCTACATTAAGAACCCTCCATAGACTGCTCCTTAGTGCTTACAAGTTTCCCAACAGAACATTCCAGAAAACACTTGAAAGAAGGATACATTATGTTGCCTTCTATGATGACCAAACGATGAATCATCCATTAACGAAGGCCCCAATAACATTCATTAAGGGATATAAGCACATACTTTGGCTATATACACTAACAGTCGCAACTTGAAAGTGTTACATGACAATAGACGATGCCATCACAGGGTGTACGATAACAATTGATTTCTCCCAACATTCAAGGATCATTCGTGTAGCATGACTCGGTAATTTCCACCCTTCTCGAGTTTACATAGCACCATTCTAATGGGTTGACATTGCAGGAATGGATTTGCAATGAATTCTGCATCTTTCGTGACAAGTTAACTAGTTATAAATTATCTATAAATAAGCAATTAAGAGAAGCACGAGGATGGCACAAGGTTGAATCTGTACTTGATCATCTGGACAGAGCTGGGTATTGTGAGCTGAGTTACCAAAACAGCTCTACTTTTCTTCTATTATATACAGTGTTGTAATACTTTGCGAATGCGATGCCTGCAATTATAGCAACTTCTCCAACCGGAGCCAGATTTTGCAATGGGCCGTAAAGTTTATGAGCATTGTATAGAAATTCTGATAACAAAATATATAAGTTACTAAATCACAATAATTTCATAATTAGCCCGACCACTCAAAATTGTATTAGCTGTTATAAACCAAAGGAAAATACACCACGAATGATACAAATTAATGACACACACTTAATGCATTATCGTTTAAAATCATAGGTAATTAAAAATGGTGGGCATGCGTTGATGGACGTGCATTTCTGATATGTCTGAGTTGGAGCATGAATCAGCCCTAGCATGAGAAAGAAGAGGCAGCAAGGATAGCCAAGTTGACTGCCTAAATAACCAAAACAAAGGATAATGAACATTAAAGATGTAAAAAATCCCTTGAGTCGGAGCAGGCAAGTCATCCTTGGCTACCTAACAAGGCTATTCTTTTCATGTAAGAGCTCTCTTCTTCTGATTTTCGATACACAACTAGTTAACAAGAGCTGGTATTTATAGGCAATATTCAAACATTGATCACCCCAATTCTCCTCATCCATTTTTTTCTTTTCATTTAATGTCTCTGACCTTTTGCTAAAGCACCTCTAATTCTAAAGAATATATTCTCGATAGATTTGTACGGATCTAGCATATTTTCTTCATTTCAAACATGTGTATAGTATACATACAGAATTTCAATGAAAGCGAAATGTGCTTTCAAGGCATCACTGGTACTTGCACATTGCACAGAAAGTAGTACGTGTTGACTTCAACATGCAACTTGATCTTTGACATCCTTTAAAATGATAACGTAGAGAAAGTTACAGTATATGAAGATCGAGAATAACCCCGGACACTACTGGAAATGAAAGGGGTGTAGTACGTTGGTCACCACCAATTAAGATTGGATGAATCTAATGATTTTGGACGAAAAAAAATTTCTTTCCTTTGTGTAAAAATGTGATGATCAAAAATACTATCCCAAGATCAAAATAGAATAAGCCCTTGAGGGTATTTGGAAACTAGATTAATAACCTACATAACACCAACCCTTATGCATGAAACATTCGCTGAGCAACTAGATATTTTGTCTAATAATTGTCGCACCAGGCGAAAAGGTTAATAATATTCCTAATTATGGTTAAAAGGAAGAGGAAGAACGAAGGTTGAGTTTGAATGTTGTGTTATTAGTTGCGAGGATCAACGAGTACCCTTCTTATATATCTGGTGCAGGAGTTGATACTAAAACCCCTGAGGTGGGAGAAGATGTAGAGGCAGAACATATTTCGTACTTTTTTAAAGTTAACCAACTATTGTTTGAAATAATTCCTGACATTATTCACACTAATAGTATTCTTGGGAATTATTAAGAAGCTGCAGCTCCAAACACTGAAACATACTTGTCTATACAAGATCGGCTAGACTAATGTAACTGTACATGGCACTCTATCGGGGCCTTATTTTGCTTGTACCAAATGTTTTACATGTAGTATATATGGAGTGCCAGAGTGGCAAAGTGGAGTGCTAATAGTCGCAAAGTGGAGTGCTAAACAAACTCCTCCTCCCTCTTCAATTTTGCTCAAAGATTAAGAAAGCTCACTACAAAATATCAAATCATAGTTACCAATTTACCACACAAAAATAAAAATATATACACTCATTTAAGGACAAAATAAAGCCTCAAGATCGAGAGACATGCATTTAGGAATATCTGCAATTATATTAGCTAAATAAACTAACCGCCACAACTAAAAATATTACATAACAATATGATAGTAAAATGATGCCGTTGCAGGGCCACAGAACATATGGTCCTCTTGATGTTAAAATATCATTCATGTAGCTCGACCCACTACATCCACCCCATCTTGAGTTCAGGATCATTTTCAGTGGTCAAAATTGAGGGATTCGATTTGAAATGAATGTGGCATCTTCTCACCACAAGCCACCTGATTTTAATCTTATATTGAATAAGCATGTGAGTGCGGGGCACTTCTTGAGGCCGCATTGAACCAGATCTTCAAGTTGAATGTGTAATTTGTAAGGTGAGCAGAAGTACCACAAGAGCTCTAGTTTTCTTCAGGTTGGTTACGTTTGATGTTTTGTGAATTTGGGAGCAAGACATGACCTGCAAAAGATAAGCAAACTCTTCAAGCGGAGCTCGATTTTCTAATGTTTTTTGAATCTAACGAGCATTATATTGAAAAATCTTATAAAGACCCAATAATAAGTTACAGAATCAGAATAATTTTTTAGCACGATCATTCGCAATTATGTCAGCTCTTATGCCTTCCAATATTTCACTCAACTAATCCACGTCTGGAAGTCAAATATTTTAAGTGCTCCGTATTACAATAAATTAAATCATACATATTGTTAGTTTCAAGGATTAAATAATTTTGTTTTTGAGTTTAACGTAACAAGGATAAATTTGAGAATGTATTATAACTTAGTTCTTAAAAGGTAAAACAAGACTTTTTAAATGCTATGCTCCAAGAAGAAAGTAGAACTCTTTGAATGGAAAAGAGGGAGTATTGAGAATCAAAAGCAAATACACTCGCACGATGAGACCAAATGCATACCCAAATAACTCTTAGAAATCATACGAAACAATGATGAGAATGCATTGACAACCATGCATTTTCTGATATTTTTCGAGTTGAAGAGGAGAAGCCCTAGCTTGAGAGAGAAGAGCCATCCAAGTTAGCCAAGTTGACTACCTGATAACCAAAACAAAGGATCATCAACCATAAAAATGTAAAACCCCATGAGTTGGAGCAGGCAAAGTCATCCTTGGCTTCCTTACAAGACTATTCCTTTCATGCAAGAACTGATCTCTTCTCAAAATTTTGATATACTACAAGTTAACAAAGTTAATTTGTATTTTTAGGCAATGATTAAACCACCCAATTTGCCTTTTGCATAGTAATTCTCTTTATTTAATGTCTCCTACTTTTTGCTTTACCACATTTAAGGAATATATTCTGAATAGATTTGCAGCAGGCCGATCTAACATGTTTTTGCCATTTCAAAGAGCTTTCTGTAGGATAGGTAGGGAATTTCAATGAAAGGGAAATATGCTTTCAAGGCATCAATGCTACATACACATTGCCAAGCAAGTTTAGGGGTTGACCTGTATACTACTTGACCTTTGATATCATTCAAAAGGATGAGGCATCAATGCTACATACACATTGCCAAGCAAGTTTAGGGGTTGACCTGTATAGTACTTGACCTATGATATCATTCAAAAGGATGCACGAGTGACGTAGAGATTTGATTTCCCAATAAACACGTGCATCATTTTTGATCTTGGAGTTCAATTTAAGCCTGCGACCAGCCAAACTAAACACTTGAAACTCTCACTATAAATGCATAAAAGATTAATCTAACTATATATGGTTGTGTCAATTGGCATCGAGCATTAGTCGTCGTGCACGATAAAGATCCTAACAGTAACAAAAACTTGTTATCGGGGCATTTTGGTACTTTTTTCCCCGAGAAATAAGAAGTTGTGCTATATAGCTAGGTGGGAACATCAGTACCAGACTTGCAGACCAAAGAGAAACCACCAAACAAGATGTGTTGAGGTGATGTATGAAGCATCTCCTATATATGTGTTTTGGTCAAATTTCAACAAGGGAAACTAGTGATGAGAAAGATGACAAAAAGGTTGAATCTGGGTACAATGATTACAAGATATTACAGAAATGAACACGAAGAGTTTTGTTAACTAGGGAAAGCCCTTGAACAACTTGTTCGCCGGCACAAAACCCCGGGAGGTTTTAGGGAACCTGCCTTGACCAAATGATTTATTAATCAGGTTGAATACAAGACTAAGAGCGTATACTAGGGAGCTTAAACTAGTGAGAATGTGTGTGTAAAATACATGTGTTCCTCCCTTTTTATACCTCGAATACAAAGAAACAAATAAGCCTAGAATATAGGAAATTGGTTGAAGTTGTTGAGGTATTCTCGCCACAATGTTGGTTTGAAGAGATAAGGATCCTTTGCTGGCTTTGTTTGATGAAGGAACGTTTGTTGACTCAGTCTCCTTTATCTGTTGACACACTTCCTAAAAAATAGGTTGTAACGTAACAGTAATTCAACCTGCAAAAAATGTCAAGGTGCAGTAGGAGAACTCAAGTTGTAAGTATCAAGATGATATATGTAAGTTGTGAACAAGTTGATTAAAAATGTAGGCCCAACAATTGCCCCCAAACTTTTCAAATTTTTCAAAAGAATATAAAGAGACAAAAAATTTAAAAAGTTTGCCAAAAGCCGACAACGTACGGCGGTTATTAATGCAAAAGGTAACGATGGGACGGTTTTTGCGTATTCTCAAGGCGGAAAAAAGGTTATACTCGATGTTTTGAAATTGTACAACTGCTCACAACTTCTTTTGTGAACAGACCAGAACCTTCTCCAACTCTTTCTCTCTCAGTCTCACTTACCAAAAGGGTTTCCTTCCGGAGAAAAACCAGTGAAGAGCGTGCGAAGAAAAATCAAGTAACAACGCCGGTGAGTTTCTCGTCTTCTTCTCAATTCCTTGTTTGCTATTTTTCTCAAGTTGAAAAAAGATGGGAAAAAAGAGGATATGCATAATCGAGAGCGAAGAGGGTTTACCGAGGGTTTTCGACCAGAATCTATTAAAAGAACCGAAAAAGAAAAATGTACAATTTCTGAAGCAGATCTGGAAGTTGTTAGGAAAAATCACGCCTTGCCCCTTGAAGCCGTTCTATTCACCCATCCTTCCCTTACCTCCGAATGCTATTCCCCTGAGTGGGTATGTCTTCCCGAATACCCTTTCACTATTGGCCTTAAATTCCCCTTTCCTGTCATAATCACCAGGTTTTTTGCTTCTACGAAGCTAAATTACGCCCAACGATGCCACGGGGTTGGCGATGCCTTCAAACCCTAGTTAGACTGCGGGATGAAATAGGTTTGGTTGTAGATTTAGAGGAGTTTGCTTATACTACGAGATAAGAGGTTTTGGCACGGGAAGATTTTGTTTTAGGGTAAAAAGTGGGGGTGAGCCCATCTTGATATCTAACAATGACCTGGCGATCGGGGATGGAGAAATCGTTTCTTCTTTGTTAGGAAAGACGGCTGAGTCAAGAGGTGGTGTAATTCAAAAATGGAGGTCTCAAGGTAGAGGGAATTTTCCTCTGACTTTATTCATCTACAAGAGTTTTTTATACATCTTAATCCTTAACACCTTGAATTTCCTTTGTAGAAGTTGCCAAACTCAGTGTTCTGTTCCCAGAACAAGCAGATACAGAGACTAACGTGAAGAAAATATTTGAATTAGACCCTGCTCTCAGGTCTTTTAAGGCATTCCCTGTTTTGTTCTCCCCAGAAAAAATTGAAGAAGAGACTCTAGTTAAGCCTATCAAGATGTCCACAGGTTTGATCTAAGTTCTTGCTCATCTGCAATCTGTTCTGTTTCTCCAAGTTTTCTTAACTCCTTGTCTCCTTCTTACAGCAACTACTCGTTCTAAAGCACTCGTCAGCACTGCTGACTTGCTTGCTGGAGCTAAGGCAAGAGGTCTTCACGGAAGGACAACAAGCTTCCCCCTCCAGTATCTATGGCTTCCAGCTCCGTCTCGAAGAATAAAGAAGAATCAAAGAAAAGAAAGCTGGTGGAATCTGAAGATACTGATGCAAGTGATATTCTGGATGGTGAAAGAACAAGGGAAAAGTTTGTTGTGGTAATGAAGGATTTTGCGGATAAGGTAATAATGTGTACACCTTGAACTATGTACCAAAGGATTTCATAAAGTACTAATATTCTTTCTTACACAGCTCTCGGGTATAATGACTCCTATCATGGATCAAGCTGCCATTCTGAAGATCAAGGCGGCTAGGAGTAGTGTTGAGGCCGAAGAGGCACGAAAGGAGGTGAAGGCAAGTGCTGGAGAGATAAGCAAGTTGAAGAAGGAAATTAAAATGCAGAGTAATGAAATAGTGAAGTTAAGGAAGGAATTGGCGGATGCTTGTGCTGAAAGATTGACAGAGAACGAGGCTCACGTCAAGGAGCTTGAAGCTGCTCGAGAGGACTTCAAATTTAATGCCACCAAGGCGCTGCTCGAGACCAGGATTCAGATGATGGAGGAAATGAAGAATGGACAGGCCGTGCACTGGGACCTCGAGGAAGAAAGAAGGACCTTGGAGGATTTCATCAGTGAACCAGTGGATGCGGAGGAGGTAAATTCTCCAGCCTTGGAAGAGTTGATTGAGGATGCCAACAAAGTGCTGAGCAGCGTGGTGGGGAAACAAATTGAAAGCGAGAATCAAGAAAAGGAAACAGACGTAACACCGATGGCAGTAGGCCAAAATGTTGATAAAGTTTGAATACTTTAGAGGATTTGGAGGATGTTATAAACAATTTATGCTTTTTATTCGTTGGTCATGTAATCTGCTCATAAGAGCGTAAACAATCTATTTAGGGGTACTAGGTTGGTCTAGTACTCTATGCTTTTCATAGGTTGATAGGATTTGTTGGCTTAACCAACTCATCCACTAATCTTGGGAACATTCAGAACTTTTACTGAAGTAATCTAGGTTTCTCTTAGAAACATTTGCTTGTGTTAGCAGATAAGAATGTTTACTGATTTAAGCAATAGGTAACATGTTAATGTTACAACCAATAGTCACATCTTGAATAGATGTGAAATCGTGCGCACGGGCGAAGGTGTAAAAACCTTAACTCTTTAGAAAAGATGTAAATCTTTTAACCAAAATGTACCTTTGATCAGAGGTAAGTCGTTTGAAGAGATAGAACAAGTATCGCCGTGGCGTGTCAACATGTTCCATCCCTCTTCTAAAGTCACAACATGTTGGAGCCGTCGGCGTGTTCACATGTTGGACTTCTTCGTCTCAGTCTGAACATGTTGGAGCCGTCTGGCGTGTTCACATGTTCACCTGCTCCAGTTAGGTCTCAACATGTTGGAGCCGTACTGGCGTATTAACATGTTGATCCTACTCCGCTTGTATACCTTGCAAAACAAATTCATGTTAGGATTGGGTGTTAGCATAGCCAACACCCCTCCGATGCTTAAGTTAGTAAGGGTCTCCAATAAGATTGAGAATTGAAATACATAAATGAACTTGACATAAATTAACTCATACCTGACAAGTCTAGTTGTTAACTACTTGACTTACATAAAATAGAGCTTTAAATGAATGGCATTCCAACTCCTAGGGATCCTGTTCCACTTGGGGTTGACAACCGGTATGCACCTTTGCCGCCGCATCAATGAGATATGGTCCCTCCCACTTGGGAGCCAATTTACTGCATTCGGTTCTCGGTATTTTGAAATACTTTTCTCAAAACTAAATCACCAACCTGGAACCTTCTTATTCGACATTTTGTTGTAGGATCTAGCAATCCGTTGTTGATAGGTGCCATCCTTATCTTGGCTAAATCCCCGATCTCATCAATTGTATCTAGATCTTGGGTTAACAAGATGTTATTTTCATCTTGAGTTAACAAACCATACCTCTGTTGGGATTGTTACCTCGTGGAATTACGACTCGCTCCAAACACCAAAGAATATGGAGTTCTACCTGTGGCTCCTTTTGTAGTTGTTCTGCGCCCAAAGTACAAGTGGTAATTCTTCAGCCCACATTCCTTTCTTTTGATCTAGGCGTTTCTTCAAGTTGTTGACAATCAACTTGTTGCTTGACTCAGCTTGACCATTAGCTTGAGGATGGATGGTGTGGATGTGATCGCTTGATGCCCCAACGAGCACAAAAATCTCCAGTCTTTTTACTTATGAATTGGGATCCATTATCACATATGATCTCGATGGTACACCGAACCCGCTAATAATATTCTTCTTTAAAAATGAAATTACCTCTTTGTCTCTTACTTGCACATAGGCCTCGCCTCGATCCATTTTGAGAAATAGTCGGTCATTGCTAACATGAACACTTTGCCTCCAGGAGCCTTAGGCAACTTGCCCACAATATCCATGCCCCATTTCATGAAGGGCCAAGATGAAACAATAGAATGTAGAGGTTCAGAGGTTGATGCAAGATGTTACCGTGCCTTTGGCGGGCGTCACATTTTTGTACGTAGCTCATGGCATCCTGACGCATTGTTGGCCGAAATAACCAGTCTGAGGGCCTTTGATGCCGTGCCTTTCCACCGAATGATTTCCACACGTTCCCTCATGGATCTCCTTCACGAGTTCAACTTGTTCATTGTCAATACATCTCAAATAGTGTCTGCGAAAGATTTCTTGAACAAGACATTATCTATTAAAACAAAAGTTGAAGTGCGCATTTTAAAGGATCTAGCATTCTTAACATCGGGTGGTATAGTTCCAAGTTGAAGGAACTCAATTATAGGTTGGGTCCAAGATGGACTTGTAACTTGTGCCCCATTAGACGAGTCACTTCTTGAGTTTCTTCCACTTGGTCTATAGCTGGGTACTTAACATAAATAATGGGGATATTAGTATGCAACATAGATTTGCAAGTTGATCCCAAGTTGGCGGTGCATCGCTTCGTATTCTCTTCTCTAGGGACCTGCTCCAATGAAAATGACAGAAATTTTGAAGCCAAAGCTTTAACATGTTGAAGATATAGAGTCATTTTGGAATGCTTAGCCATGTAGCTACCATTGAAATGGTTAGCGAGCAATTGAGAATCAACATATACATTTATATGAGTAATATTTAAACTTAAAGCGTAGTTAAACCCATGATTAAAGCCTCATACTCGGCTTCATTATTCGTCGCATTAAATTCACGGGATACGACTTGGTATGATATCACCTTGGGGGACTTGAACAATTCCCAAGCCAATTCCTTTGGAATTTGAAGCTCCATCTGTATAAAGTGTCCAAAATCTAGGAGTTGTTTTACCTTCAAGCTGTTGTACCTCTTGTTCTACCTCGGGTTGCGAGACTTGGACTAAAATCGCTACGAAATCGCTAGAGCTTGAGATTTGATAGGCGTTGCGGGCTCATATGAAATGTCATATGTGCTTAGCTTGACCGACCACTTGGCTAATCTTCCCGACATTTCGGAGTTCTCAACACACTTCTTATAGGATAATTAGTTCTAACAAGTAATGGAATGTGTTTCAAAATAATGACGCAATTTTGTAGCGGTAGTTAAAGCTAAAATTAACTTTTCAAGATGAGAGTACCTTGTTTCAGATCTAGTAGAGACTTACTTACATAATACACGGGTGTTGTTCACCTTGAATTTCTTTCACTAACACCGCACTAACCGCATTCTCGATACGGCTAAATACAAGTAGAGGCGCTCACCACGTTCGGTTTGGCAAGTAGGGGTGACGTCATCAAGTATTCCTTAAGTTGTTTGAAGGCTGCCTCATGTTGATCAGTCCATTGGAATAGTTTATTCTTTCTTAACACTTCATAGAATAACCTGCACTTATCGATGATTTAGATATAAATCTATTTAAGGCAGCTACTCTAGGTTAACCTTTGGACGTCTTTAATATTCTTGGGAGATTCCAAGTTGAGAATAGCTTTGATTTGTTCAGATGGCTTCAATTCCTCTCTTAGTCACCATATGGCCCAAGAACTTCCTCGCTTTAACACCGAAGTTGCACTTATTGGATTGAGCTTCATGTTGAAAGCTTTCAAGATGTTGAATGCCTCGGCAAGATGCTCCACGTGATCTTCAATATGCTTGGACTTGACTACCATATCATCTATGTAGACTTCCATCGTTTGCCAAGTTGATCTTTGAACATCTTGTTTACCGAGTCTTTGATAAGTTGCCCCTGCATTTTTAAGACCAAATGGCATAGCAATATAACAATATATACCTTCGGAGTCATAAAGGCCGTATCTTCTTGGTCCGAGGGTTCCATTTGAATTTGTTGAAATCCCGAGGATGCATCCATGAATGTCAAGATATCATGTCCACTGTCTCATCGACTAGAGAATCAATATGAGGAAGAGGAAATGGATCTTTTGGGCAGGCCTTGTTCAAGTCCGTGAAGTCCACGCATACTCGCCACTTGCCATTCTTCTTCTCTACCACCACAACATTGGCCGACCATCTTGGATATTGAACTTCCTTGATCATCTTGGCTCTCAAAAGTCTTTCAACTTCATCCTTTATAATCGGTTGCGTTCATGGGCAAACTTTCTCCTCTTCGGTGGACGGGACGAATAGTTGGATCAATATTTAACTTGTGAGTAATGACGTCCTTGCTTATTCTGTCATATCTTCGTGCTTCCATGCAAAACAGCATTTCGACTTTTCAAAACTCGATCGCTCTTCCTCAACTTCGGTTGGAAGATCTGTACCAACTTGCACTTGGGCCTCGGGATTTGATTCATCAACGAAACACTCTTCGTCTCGTGCTCCACCGCTTCAATAACATCCTGGGCCTTTTTCTTTAATTGCTATGCGGGACGAGGTGAACTTGCCTTCATGTTGACCTTGTAGCATTCTTTAGAAAGCGATTGCCCTTCAACTTGGCTACACCCCAAGGAGTTGGGAACTTGACACACCGGTGATAGGTTGACGGCACGGCTTTCATGTTGTGGATCCACGGCCTACCTAAAATGACATTGTACGAAGAAGAACATTCGATGACACGAATCTTTCCATAGAATTCATACCTTCCGATAGAGAGGCAACTTGATTTCTCCAGCTGTCTTTACTTCGCCACCGAACCCTACTAGTACGGATGAATTCCTCACAACTTCGATAAAGGAATGCCCATCTCTTGCGGAGCGTGGGTAAAGATTATATTAACGGAGCTACCACCATCAATCGGGATTCTCTTGACCATACAATTAGCGATCCGCACTTGGACAACTAGACCATCATGATGGGGGTCCCGTGTTATCCTTATCCTCATCTTCGAAGGAGATAACTTGACCTTCCGTGAAGTCGCGGCACCTTGAGGGCAGCTCTGATTGATCCTCCTTAGAGCTCTTGGCATGACGCTTGGCTGCAGAATAAGTTGTACCACAAATATGGGATCCACTGAAATAACATTTACTACCTTTGGTGGAGGAGGTACAACTTTCTCAGGAGTGCTCCATAGAATCGGGTTCTTTGGATTCATTTCGACCCTCTTCTTACCCAACAGATCCTTGAGGAATCCCTTTGACAATAGATGAGCAATCTCCTTCCTCAAGGCGAAACAATTTTCAGTAGTATGCCCGAATTCCTCATGAAATGCACACCACTTGGACTTATCCTTCCAAGTTGTGGGCTTGTCATTTTTCTTGGGCCATCTTGCTTTTTCTCCAAGATTCTCCATGGCGCAAAGGACTCCTGCAATATCCACAGAAAAGCAATAGTCAGAAATTCTAGGATAGTCATTATCATCTCCATCTTGATCATCATCTATAAAATGAACTTTAGAAGATTCAGATTTAACAGGGGGTTTGCCCCTGCTAGACTTATAATGGTGGGAATCTGATTTTACGTCCGATGGCTCAAATAGAGGGTCCTTCCAATTGACTTTTCCATTGCTAGACTGTCCTCCTCCAATCGATGAATCGTAAGGCTCGGTTCTTATTTCTTCAAGTTGTTTGGCGGTGTCATCACCACTCATTATAAAATAGAGAGTTCTTTTTCGGCCAATACGGAATGCTTCGTAGCCGTGGACATATCCATTGGGTATGGTCACGCTTCTTTATTAAACCTGTGCAAATATTCCTTAAGACTCTCATTAGGCTGTTGCACAATTCTGTAAAGGTCGCTGGTCAACTTGTCGAATGCCCTGTTGCATGAAAATTGATTAGTGAACATGCTGACAAGTTGAGCATAGGAAGAAATAGAGTTAAGAGGAAGTCCTGTTAGCCATTTTAAAGCTGGTCCTGATAGAGTTGAGCCAAAGCCCCTGCAAAAACATGCTTCTTTAAAAACAGGGGGGATACTTATAATATCCATTGATTCTTGATACAAAGCAACACATGTTCTGCTGGATCGACTTCCATCATACTTCTTCATATGAGGGACTGAAAATTTCTTTGGGATTTCCACATTAGCTATGGTGGAACAAAACGGGATTCGTTGTAGCAAGTTGGGGAAACTTGGTGAGGAGGTAAGTTGACTCCAGGCACACCTCGAAGCAATTCTTTTATGGTTTGCATTTCCCTAATAAGTTGACTCTCTGCAAAAAGAGAATTGTTATTAAATTGGGATGCAGAAGTATCAAAAGTATTATAGAAACTCCCTGTTTGCCCCATCGAGGGTGCGGCATAGGTATAGCAAGACGTCAACACAGGTTGGCTAGTTGTAAAGTTGAACCGTGGCCGCGAGGTTGGAATTGACGTCATGATTGTACTTTCTGCTGGTAAGGTACTAGACATAGGGATATCTCCAACATGGCTTGGTCTGTACTGCACCAAACAAAGATCTAGGATGCAAAGGTGAAAATGGAGTAGATGTTTGAGTTTCGGTTTGTTTTCCTTTACGCATGGAATCAATGGCATTGAGTATCATAGTGTTTGTATGCTCTTGAGCATCCAACTGGTCGATCACTTTTTCAATATCGTGACCATGTTAGACATTAGCTCCATATTGGCGGCTTCGGATTTGAAGACGGATTGCCCGAGATACGAGAACTAGGAAGTGGTGGTTCCTCTCACCAAGACTACCAGGACGATGGATTGGCCATTTCTATATAAATAATCAAAGTGTCCCACGGATGGCGCCAAATTGTTTTGGTCAAATTTCAACAAGGGAAACTAGTGATGAGAAAGATGACAAAAAGGTTGAATCTGGGTACAATGATTACAAGATATTACAGAAATGAACACGAAGAGTTTTGTTAACTAGGGAAAGCCCTTGAACAACTTGTTCGCCACAAAACCCGGGAGGTTTTAGGGAACTGCCTTGACCAAATGATTTATTAATCGGGTTGAATACAAGACTAAGAGCGTATACTAGGGAGCTTAAACTAGTGAGAATGTGTGTGTAAAATACATGTGTTCCTCCCTTTTTATACCTCGAATACAAAGAAACAAATAAGCCTAGAATATAGGAAATTGGTTGAAGTTGTTGAGGTATTCTCGCCACAATGTTGGTTTGAAGAGATAAGGATCCTTTGCTGGCTTTGTTTGATGAAGGAACGTTTGTTGACTCGTCTCCTTTATCTTGACACACTTCCTAAAAAATAGGTTGTAACGTAACAGTAATTCAACCTGCAAAAAATGTCAAGGTGCAGTAGGAGAACTCAAGTTGTAAGTATCAAGATGATATATGTAAGTTGTGAACAAGTTGATTAAAAATGTAGGCCCAACAATATGTATTCTTGATTTCATACCCTCTCACACCCATAATATTTTCAATATTTCTTGTACGTCAATCCGGGGAAAAGGAACTCGGACAATCACCGTAACACACCACTTCCCTATTTCAAATCTACCACAAAATAACTACGAGCTTCAAAGACAAAAAGAGATTAATTATGACGACTTAAAATTTAAGAGGGAGAGTAATGGAAAAGTATTTCAGGGATTGAACTTATTATTCAGAAATGAGTAGTTAAAACAATTGACAACTAAATTCGTAAATCTGCTAGAATTTGTTAGTTTGGCATCAGAGTTGTAACAAAGTACTTCCTCCCTACTCAAACAGATAACATAACTGCTTTCACATCTACCAATTTACCACAAAAGAACACTGATAAGGGTAAATCATAAAAAGAGACATTCTTTCATTTTTGATCGGCAAATGAAAGATTTTATTAGTTATTAAGAACCCTCCATAGACTGCTCCTTAGTGTTTACTAGTTTCCCATCAGAACAATCGAGAAACATGTGAAAGAAGGACATTATGTAGCCAACGATAACCAATTAATACAACTTATCATCCCTTAATTAACGAATTCCCCAAGAGAGACATTCATTATTGGATATAAGCACATACTTTCACTATATACCCTAATAGTTAATAGATGACGTCTTGTGGTGTCTTGTATTGTATTGCTTTGTAAATATGGTAGGACTAGGAGTCTTAATGTATTTTCCTAGATTACATTAGTTTCCTTATTGTATTATTCTTGGACTCCAAGATATGCTATGTATATAATACCAAAGCAATGCATAAGCCGGATTAGGTCGGGAATTACTCTTTCATGGTATCAGAGCAGACGATAGGGACCGTAGAACTCTAGCCGCCACCCCTGCTTCTGTCAACATTTTCCATGGAGAAAAATACCAATGATATTCCTTCCCCTACCACACCTAAATCTGCCTCGTCTTCAACCACGGTTGCTGAAGGCAAATACCCTCCTCTACCTCTTAACTTTAATCCTCAATCTCTTATGTCCAACACCATCCTAAACGATACCAATCTCCTATGGCGATCCCAATTTATGTCAATTCTTAAGACTCACAAACTGGTCTATGTCATCTCCGAGCCCCTCCCTCCTCCGGAAATTGAAAAAGGTATCTTATTTTGTCTATTGGTCTAGTGCAACTCATCTTGTTCTCTCTTGGATTCGGGCTACATCCACCGAATTCGTCCAAACTCGCCTAATCTCGTGCGAGACTTCCTTGGACGCATGCATGGACTCTCCTGCAAGCTCTGATCTTCCCTTCCTCATCACGTACTCACATCCGTACCCTTAAAACCCAGTTGAATAACCTTCAACGTAAACCCGACTAGTCTATTTCTGATTACTTGTTACTAGCCAAAGCTATTGCTGCCTCTGTCACCGCTGCCCCCTCTCCTATCTCTGACCTTGATCTTGTCTATCACATACTTGACGGTCTTGGTGCTGAGTACAAGGAGTTCATTACCTCCCTCAATATATACTTGGCCAACACCCACACTTCAAGAGTTGTCCGACCTCCTGCATTAAGAAGAGAAATTACTAAAAAAAATTCTCTACTTCTCCCACCATTGCCCTTACTGCTACCAAATCCTCCTCCACCCCTCCACCCGCCCTTTCCAACCAACCTCATCAGCCCCGCTACCTCCTCAAATCAACCTGCTTATCACCCTCCCTTTAATCCCAATTGTGGTCATCACTCTCATCGCGGTCGTGGTAAGGGCCGTGGCAATGGTCGCGGACGTGGTCGTGGGTTTAACCCCTCCTATAATCCTCTTCTCTTGCCCACCCCACCTACTCACATGTGGCAACCCTCCCCCCCAATGACTCCTTTGGTTTTGATCAGTCCTGCCAGTTATGTCGCAGCCGCTATCACCTCGCTGATGGTTGTCCACAACGGTTCAACACTGCCTATTCAGCTGAATACTCCCCTCACCCACCTTTCAATCCCAACTGGTGTCTTGACTCTGGTGCTTCTCCTCACATCGCTTCCACTCCGGCTGCCTTTTCCCAATCTCAACCATACACTGGTAAGGATAAAATATTAGTCGGTAATGGTGCTGCCCTCCCTATTTCTCATATTGCTCAGTCCCATATTAATTCTTCTTCTCGTCCTCTTTATTTACGTAATACTTGTTCTGTCCCTTCCATACATAAAATTTACTTTCAATTCGTCAGTTTTCTAATGATAATGATGTTTATTTTGAACTTGATTCGCATGGTTATAGTGTCAAGGACAATAAGACGAGGGCTACCATTCTTTCTGGCAGTAATCCGAGCTATCATTACTCTCTCCAGTCATCCGTTTCGTCTCCTACTCATTTTGCACTAGTTGGTGAAAAGACTACCTCAGATACATGGCATGCTTGTTTGGGTCATCCAGCAAAGCCTATTCTTCAAGCTATCTTCAAAACTTCATCTCTACCTCTTAAAGGTCCATTAAGTAGTAATAATTTCTGTCATACATGTCCACTAGGAAAATCTTGTAATTTACCTTTTGCGGCACATAATTTTCATTCTAAATTCCCTCTTGATTTGTTACATTTGGATGTTTGGGGCCCTTCCCCTATTTCTACTGTCAATGGTTTCCGTTTCTATTTATCAATTGTGGATGATCATTCTCGTTATACCTGGTTATTTCCCATGATTTGCAAATATGAGGTTTTCACAATTTTTACTTACTTCAAACATATGATTGAGAATATTCTCTCTCGCAAAATTCAAATTATGCACACCATCAAATCAATTCAAACTGATGATGGTGGGGAATTCACTAGTCGCCTGCTCACTGATTTCTTGCTTACTCATGGGATTCGTCACCAACTTTCATGTCCGTATACTCCCCAACAAAATAGTGTCGCCGAACGTAAACACTGTTATGTTGAGTCTATTGGATTGTGTTTACTCCATCATGCCAACCTACCTCTTCATTTTTGGCTTGATCTACAACTATCTTCTTGATCAACCGATTGTTGATGAAACAATTGCACTATATCTCGCCTTATGAAAAATTGATGGGTCAGAATCCCGACTACAAACTGTTCAAAGTATTTGGGTGTACTTATTTCCCTAACCTTGTCCCTTACAATTGCCATAAATTACTTCCCAAAACCATGAAATGCATCTTCTTGGGTTATGATCCGTCCCATAAAGGATATCGTTGCTTCGACCCATGTTCTGGGTGCGTATATGTCTCAAGGCATGTTTTATTTGATGAAACTCATTTTTATTATAAGTCTTTGCAGGATACTCAGTCCATTGCTAGTTCGTGCTCTCCGACCTTCACTATTGCTGTTGTATTTCCTTCATCCATGTTTCCTGTGCAGAATATTAGCACCAGTTTATCAAATTCCAGCAACACTGAGCCACCACGAGCAGCCACACCATCAGCTCCTCGTAAGCCAGCCCCTCCATCTCCTACTCCAGTCACTCCTATAGCACCTCCTGTGTTATCCTCATCTTCCGAAGCTGCCTCCACACCCGTTCCAGCAAACCCAGCAGCTTTTGCCCTAATTTGTAGCAGCCACGACATGTCTGCTAGCTCCTCTCTTTCACCGTCTCTGGACATCTGTAAGGCCCCGTACCATAGTATTATAGTTAGAATCAAATTCGGGAATAGAATGGAGAAACTTTAAAGTTTAAAAACCACCCTAAAAGAATTGGTGCTTAGCATGGGTCACATTTTAAGACTTTGGTTTAGGTTTATAATACAGCCCAAAGATATTTTGGAACATCCTAGGATCAATTCGAAGGAAATTCTAGAAATTTATACTGGACAAGCAGCTGGCTCGCGCGAGGGGAGGAGTGCGACCGCGCCATTTGCAAAGGGTAAGACCAAAATCACATGTCGGGCTCAGTTTCTCTGTGTCACAGGCGCGACCCAACCCGGCTGCTCCCAGTTTTTGACACTTCGAGCTTGCGATTTGTATTGTCGTCACCCCTGGCCTTGACACTTAGCAGCAGCAATGATTCGGACACGGTTTGGAGGCCTATATAAGGCTGATTCTAAGCCTTGAAACTTATAAATTTATACACACAACACACACTTCATATTAGACACGTTAGTTGCGATACGAAGTTTGTTCAGTGCACGGTTGATCAAAGTTTGGATGATCTAACTTGGTGGGAGCAATATATTTGAGAAGAAAACTCTTTCGAAAAGCTTACTTGGGATGTAAGTTACTAACCCCTCCTATTTGAGATATATGCATAATTAACTAAAAATAGTTTCATGCCATGATAAAATGTGTATTAACTATTAGTATGTGATATGAGATATTTGAAATGGATAAATAAATGCTTTGAGTTAGTAGTACTAAAATTAGTACCATGAATTATAGAGTGATATTATGATTAGCCTGACATATTCAAAGTTTAGTAATGACTCTAACGGAGTCAAGTAGGATGTAATAATATTACATCAAATAATAAAGTGATGTTGAGTAATGACTCTAATAGAGTCAAATATAATTAACGGGTGATATACGAAGTGTGACGTCCCGGACTTGATTATGACCTATGTGCTTATTTTGTTACATGTTAACATGTTATTATGAGCGATTAAAATTTTCTTGAATATCATGTTAGATTAATCATGTTTTAATTCTTGTTGCATCTGTTAGTTTATGCATCACACACCTTATAATGCATTGTTAAGTTGATCATTGTGAGTTATGGTATTTGTTAGATGTGTTATAAGTGTTGTGTAATCAACCTAGGAATGGCCAAGTGATCAAAACTAGGAAATATAGTGAAATAGAAGTGACTGGACTGTTAAAAACTTGGCACGACCGTGCGCCTATTCATGGCACGGCCGTGCGAGAGCCAACAGAAAGTTGAGTTTTAGGCTGTGAGGTTTGGCACGGCCGTGTGCCTTACTTGGCACGGCCGTGTGAGAGTGGCACGACCGTGTATGTATTTTTGGCACGGCCGTGCGAGGATGGTCAGATTGTGACTCTGTTTTCCCGAAAAATTTTATTTTACTCTTTACTTAAAAACATTTCAACTCATTTGTTCTCCACGACTTTGGACTTGTGTCAACACCTTCTTCCACCCTTATTACACCTTAGGGAGTAAAGGTTACACCCTCATTCCTTCCAAATCAACCAAGAAAATTAGAGAGAGTTACTGTGTGTGTTGGGAGGTGAGAATAGTGTGTGTGGTGCAAGTTCTCTCAATTCAACCATTTGATTTGTCGATCCAGACCATGCATGTGTAGAGGAAGACTAGGAGACTTCTTTACAAGGCTTTGATCTTATTTTCTTTGGTTTAATTGTGCATTTTAAGGTAAGTTACTAATCCCCTTATGTATGCTTAGTAATTTGTTGCATACTTGTGATGAATTGTTCATGCATGCTTTGATTCTTGATGAATTCATGTTTGAATGATATGAAGAAGTGTATAACATGTTTATGTGTTAAGTTATGAGTTGGAAAGTTGTTGCATGTTGATTTTGAAACCACAATCATGGAATTGGACTCAAGAACAAGTTAGAGACTTATTGGGAAATTTTGCGTATAACAAATATACCCAGATTTTTAGAGGTGTTGTATAGACTCTAAGAATTGGATTTTTAGTTAGATTATCACATAATGGATACCATGTTTAAGTCCTACGAAAGTTAGAGATCGTTTGATAAGGATTTTGACCTTCCGGGTAATTGATACTGTTAAATTAGAGACTTGTGAATTAGCTCTAATGTTGTGTTTAAAAGTCCTTAAATTTTATGAGTGATGATCACATGTTGTAGAATATTATAAACTACATGATATTTGTCAAGTTCACTACTTTTGAACTTGACGGTATTTTCATGAGTGGAGTAAGAATGCCTGCTTATGTGTTGTGTAAGTCCAGCTGGCGTCGTCGTACTAACCTTATGGTGGGACGACATATAGTCTTTACAAATCAATGTTTGTAATCGCTCTATGTCGCCGTACCGGTTATCACACACCCTCTTCTGTTGGACACAGTTGAGATGTAGCCCCATTGTTGCAGCAATACGCCCGACTTTGGCTTGCTAGTTTCCGACTGGTGTAATCGATGGAATACTGATACATCCCACAAGAGTATCGGTCCATATTTTGTTGTTTTCACGTACTGCAAGAGTAAACGTTGAAGCAGAAAGATATATAATATCCTTTGCAACGTGATTTATTTACAAGCACTTATGTGTTAATCAAGGTGCTATGTGAGTTGAATAATTTGTATATCAATGAAGATGATACATGTCTTGTTATGGTACATAAATGTTAATACCATGTTATGATTTATATCTTGAGCATTATACCATGTCATGTAGTTGCATTTAGTAAATTATTGAGTTTCGACTCACCCCGTTTATTGTTTATTGTTTTTTCTTAGATCCAAGCCAGCCTAGTGGTTCACGGTGAGGACGCTAGTATTTCTTTTGGTAAGGACGTGGTTATGTAAAGCTATATCAACTTTGCTTGGGTAGTACTTGGCGTTTTGTAAACACGATTTATTCTTTTGGTAGCCGACATGTGTTTGTCGTGCTTGTGTATAACATTGTTAGAAATTCAGTTTCTTTCTCGAGCATGTTATAGCTCGTGGCTTATGTTGTGGTTTCGGCATGTTAAGGCCGATGTTGTTGTAGTAGTTTTTCTTTCCCAAGTTGTAAACTCGTGGTTGTTACTAGTTGGTTCCGGCTATGTTATCGCCGAAGATTGTTTATACTTGTGTTAATCAGGTTTTATCCGCTGTGTTTTGTTGTAGGTACGGGTGGTTACACCATGTGCTTTTCATTTTTTTGTTGGTTGTGTTGTTTGGCGACTCGACCTCGGGATTTCTTATAGAGATCCGGGTCGGGCCGTCACATGAAGTGTCTCTAAAATATTAAGAAGACACATTAGTAAAGTTATAATGTCATAAATGCTATGACATATATGGTAAAGTGGATATGGAATGAGTACGAGATACAAAGTATCACGTCACAAATAAAAGTAAAATATAGTTTAATGTCATAAAAGTATGACACGATAATGATGGGATCTATTGTAAACTAGAAACGAAGATAGTTCTGTAAAGTAGAAAAGTAATGATATATAGTTGCTTAAGATGATAACACTATGACATATAAAGAGTAATAGCATGTGATTAGTAATGTGCTTAGTATTTACAAGCACTTCGACAGAATAGTTAATGGCAGGTAAACATCCACTTGACCATATTGATATGCATTACGCGTAAAGTAAAGATGTTGCGTATGCGTTTATGAAATGCAGTATAAGAATAATACAAGTAAACATCTACTGGTTTATAAAGTTAAGGCAAGATAAGAAATTACAAGTAAATATCTACTTGTTTATAGTAATGAGATCCAATCAGTAATTACTGGGAAGGGCATTGATGCAATGTATACATGGTAGGCTTAGTCGCACGCCCACTAAATTAGACCTAAACTCGGCCACTAATAATGTAATTAGGGTAAGTCAGGGTCGATCCACAAAGAACAGTGATCATTTGCGAACAGTCACTTGACCAGATTGGGGGTTTAAATTGAGTTCTTGATTAATTCCTACAACGGGAAAAATAAACTAAGTGTTTAAAACAATAATTTAAAGGAACTTCAGATTTGATCATCACCGGATTATAATTCTAATATCATTGATAATTCTTTTTCACCATAATACTTATTCACTTGATTACAAGATATATTTCAATCTCTGTCTCTTCTTTCAGTTTAGTTTATAGCAGTGGCACACTCACTATAAACCCTAATTAAAATTAAACCTAAACTGGCACAGAAAAGGTCTAAAGATTAATTGATGTCGTTTTAAGAGACTAAAATCAAGAACGCTTTCTAATGTTAATTAGATAAACGTCTAATCTTGCCTACTTCCCGAATTGCTATGGCACATATACAATTCGTGAAGACGCTACAATGAAAACTCTAATTAAGCGCGAGCGAGTGATCTAGCAAAGATTAATAAAGAGGACAAGTGAATTGGCCAAATCCACAACCCTAGAAATCAATCTAAATTAATACAAGCAAGATTATGAACAAGAATTAATTAAAAGAAAGAAATACCTCAATAGAATTAAGAATCCGGATCAAGATTTCAAATCCAAAGTTATGGAGTTTTAGTTCTCCATAGAAATTCAAAGCTTGAGTTTTTGATTCTAGGAAAACCCTCCAAAGTAGATGATAACCCTAAAACTAATAAAAGAAATAGTATTTATACTTCCTTCCTAAAACCTAGATAAAAAAAAGGAAAAATAAAATAACTCTAAATAATAAAAACTGCCAAAAATACAGCAACCACGATTTCAGTCTCGACAGGGGACGACTCGTCCCCCAGGGGACGACTCGTCCCTGTACCTTCAGCCCTTTCTGAATCAGTCGTCCCTGAGGTGGGGAATAGTTAGGCCAAATGGGGACGACTCGTCCCTAAGCCTAAAATCCCAGAAATCTTCAATTTCCTCGTGACTCTTTAGCTCGCTTCGGGTCTTCTTTGGTTGACTTTGTCTTGACTTTGTTGACTTCCATCGATGTAGGATTGATGATCTTGAGCTTCTTTAAGAACCAAAAACGATTACACAATAAATCTCTAAATTTCTCTCGAATTACATTGATTCTCTCAAAATCCTCACAAAACATAATTCACTCAAAAATACATCAAACCTATACTAGATACATGGAAATAGAGAATAATAAGGATGGAAAACATAGGAAAAAGATAGTATAAATCCGTCCTATCAATACATGATGAAAATCATGATGCGCGGTAACAACCGTGGGCAATGTATACATGATGAAAATCATGATGCGCGGTAACAGCCGTGGACTCAGTAATGATCCTGCCACTGGCCATGGTAGAGGGTAGCTCACTGTCATAACCAATAGGGTGACATTGATATGCTGCGACCCTGGTTACCGTCAGATAACTAAAGGCATGTGAAAGGGCTACCCATAGAGGTGAAGCCACCCATGGTACCAGTTATAAGGAAAGGGCTGCCCATAGAGGTGGAGCCACTTATGAAATAAGTAAAGGTTTTCATTCAGGAACTTGCACTGCAATAGCAGAACATGTACAGACAGGAAGAGTAAGGTAGAAAGTAAAAGGGATGTTGAGGCATATCTCGACACTGATAAGAGTACTGTAAGTTACCTGTTATATGTTAGCCGTGTGTGTCGGTTGGTCGCAGTCTTTAACTGGTATGGGACGATTGACGGCTACTGAGCCTCTGATAATGCATGGTATTATAGTGTGTGTTTTCTTATGTATGAAGAAGTCGCGGTCTTTAAATGGTATGGGATGGTTGACGACAGCTGAGCCTATCGTACGTATGGAATTATTTGTTGTTGTGATATACTGTGTTTAATATGCTACATGATAACATGCCATGCATCTAGTAACTTACTAAGTTTCGACTCTCCTCGTATCTATTTTAAATTGTTAGATCTCAACAATACGATAGTATCCAGCATTTGGGGTCAGTTAGCAGAAATCAGTGCAGGTAATGGTTTGAATAATAGTTTGCTAAAACTGTGTATCAGTAAGGTACATAGATAGAATAGGGACAGGGCCGACAGAAATTGTCATAAGCTGTGTAACTCTGATCAGTAATGCTAAGCAAAGATTATTAAGTGTTTCTTGAGATCATTGACTCAAATTTATATATGATGTCATAAAGTTCAATTTTAGCAGAACTTTTACTACTAATTAATGTTATATGTATTGGTTCATGCACCGGCTCGGGGGTCCGTATAAGAACTCGGGTCGAGGCATGACAACATCAATTTTGATTCTTCTAGCACCTCCTCTCCACCTCTTCGGTACAAAAGTATCAATGAATTGGTTTATGGCACATCTCCTCATCTGCTTCCTTCGGCATTTACGGCTAAATTTAATGATTCTCTATCTCATGAGCCCTCAAACTTCAAACAAGCTGCTGGTCATTTGTATTGGCAGAATGCAATTATGAAGGAAGAAATGTTTGCCTTGTCCAAAAATTAGACTTGGTCTCTAGTTCCCCCTTCTCCTTCGCAGAATATTATTGGCTCTCGCTGGGTGTATCGAGTTAAACGACGGACAGATGGCACTATTGATCGTCACAAAGCTCGATTGGTTGCCCAAGGTTTTGGTCAACAAGAAGGCGTTGACTATGATAAAACATTTATCCCTGTTGTTAAGCCATCTAACATTTGGACAGTTCTTACTTTGGCTCTCTCTCGCAACTGGTCACTTCAACAACTCGACGTCCGTAAAGCTTTTCTAAATGGCTTTCTCTCCGAGGAGGTTTACATGTCTCAACCACCCGGATTCATGGATCCTCTTCATCCTGACTACGTCTGCCGCCTTCATCGTGCCTTGTACGGACTCAAGCAATTGCCTCGAGCATGGTTTCATCGACTTCAAGACTTTCTCCTTCAACAAGGCTTCTTCAATAGTCAGTCAGATTTTTCCTTGTTTATCCGTCGAGATTCACAGCATACTCTATATTTGCTTGTATATGTGGACGATATCATTGTCACTGGCAGCGACTCTTCCCTTCTTCGATAGTTCATCCAAACTCTCTGTGATACATTTAATACTGGCAAACAAGGGGAGCTAGACTATTTTCTCGGTTTGGAGGTTCATCGCACATCAACATCTCTCATTTTGTCTCAAGAACGGTACGCAACTGATATTCTAACAAAGTTTGATCTGCAAACCTGTAAACCTGCTCTAACCCCTCTCTCTCCTGCTTCCCATCTTTCAGCCTTCGATAGAGACCCACTTCCCAATCCTACGGAGTTTCGTAGCTTAGTGGGAACTCTTTAGTATCTCACTTTGTCTCGGCCGGACATCTCTTTTACTGTGAATCAAGTCTACCAATACATGCATAGCCCTCCCACTTTACATCTTAAAGCTACCAAACAGATTTGTCGCTACATCAAAGGCATTCTTACCATGGGTCTCTCCTTTTCTTCTTCATCGAATTTCTCACTTACGGTTTACAGTGATGCCGATTGGGCTGGGGACCCCGATGACCGTCGTTCTACGATGGGTGCCTGTATTTTTCTTAGCCCTAACTTGGTGTCCTAGGCTACGAAGAAATAGTCCACTGTTTCTCGTTCCAACAGCGAAGCCGAATATCGCTATCTTGCTACAACTGCTGCAAAAATTTGATGGTTTGGTTATTTTCTTCGTGAGCTGGCATGGGTGTTTCGCTTTCATTACCTCCCCTTATACTCTGTGATAATCAATCCGCTATTCACTTAGCTCGTAATCATGTATTCCATGCAAGGACCCGTCACATTGAAATTGATTATCACTTTGTTCGAGAATTAATTGTACGTGGTGCTTTGCGTGTACAGTTCATTCCTTCCGACCACCAGCTCGCTGATATTTTCACCAAGGGCCTATCTCAAGATCGATTTTCCAGATTATACTTCTCAAACTCTTCTCTGTGCCATTTTGATTGCGGGGGCGTAATAGATGACGTGCTGTGATGCTGTTGTATTACTGTATTGCTTTGTAAATATGGTAGGACTAGGACTCTTAATATATTTTCCTAGATTACATTAGTTTCCTTATTGTATTATTCTTGGACTCCAAGATATGCTATGTATATAATACCAAAGCAATGCATAACCCGGATTAGGTTGGGAATTACTCTTTCAACCGTCACAACTTAAATGTATTACATGACAATAAATGATGCTATCGCAGGGTGTACGAAAACAGTTGATTCCTTCCAACCTTCAAGCATCGTTGGTCTAGTATGATTCATTATACCCACCTTTCTTGAATATAGCCATCGTTCTAATAGGTCAACATATTGGTAGGAAAGGATTTGCGTTGAATTCGCATCTCTCATGGCGAGTGAACTAGATACGAATTATCTATGAATGAGCGATTGAGAGAGCATGCATGAGGATGAGGATGGGACAAGGTTGAATGTGCAATTGATTATCGGACTAGTGTTATAAAAATGAGGATATTTTGGAGTAAGAATTCCAAGTTTCTATCTTCAATGCAGAAGCGAATCGGTGGACAAGTATTTGGAGAAATAATGGAAAGAAAATAGAAAATATAACAGAATCAAACAAGAAAGGGAACAGAGAATTTACGTGGTTTAATCTACTCCAAGGCAAGCAACAAATCCACTATAAACGATAAGGAATTACAATAGAAAGTTTTCAATGTACTCACCCTACCTAGGATAAGGGTTACAAGGATTGACACGAAGAGTACCACACCTCTTACAGCCCAAAATAGCCACGTACTATTTTGTCTAACATCACCAAGACCTCGAGACCCTCGACTACCAACTATATCCGTCGTCCATCTCTCCCCAATTTATGTCTCTCACTTTTGGTCTTGTTTCTAATTGACATCTCATCACCTCTTTATATAGGCCCTAAGAAAAACCTAAACAAATTGCGATTAAGACTCTTAATCCATGCCAATAAATTAATACAATTTTAGTTTGTATAGGATATCAAAATTCATATGAATTTAAGACATATTTTAACAAATCTCCACCTTGACTCAAATTTCATCAACCGTCTATCCTCATTATTGCTTGCCCATCATGCATCCCACCATGGGTGCCTAGAATTGATCTCGAACACACGAGTCCAAGCGGCCCTTGAACTCGCTCCATGAAATACTACCAAAACGAATACTTCCAATTTTTTTACACTTGGCATCTTCACTTTGTAACATAGCATGAGCTCCATCTTGAATGACACTCCCTTTTAGTAAATACAAGTTGCCCTTTTTGTTTCCACTCATGAGAAAACGGCCACCACGAAAGATTTTCATCTTTACTTCACGAACTGTGTAATTGCAACCTTTTGAATCCAAGGAACCCAATGAAATTAAATTCCTCCACAAGTTAGGAACATAACGAATCCAGTTAGCATTTTCACTCCACCTTGAGTCTTGATTTTAATTGTCCCAACACCTTCAATCTTGCAAGAAGAATCATCCGCTAAAAATACATCACCACTTGCACTCTTGTAAGTAGAAAACATATCTCTATTGGAACACATGTGAAAAGAACAACCAAAATCAAGAACCCATTCAGTCCGTAGATTATTACCTCCCACGGTCACATGTAGAGACTCTCTAGCTTCTCCCATAATGCTTTCGCAGATTTTTCGGAGATAACGTTGTAGAGAACATTATCCGCTCAACATCGCCGGATAGTGCTTGCCGCCTTTTGATCAATTCTCTTTCATACCTTATCCTTCATATCGTCGGGTTTTGCTTCATTTCCTTCCAAAGCAATCTCTTGATCTGTTTGGATCAACACATCCCTAACTTTAACTTGCCACAAGCTAAAGTCATTACTTCCGTTAAATTTCTCCAATTGGAATTGCGTAGAATTTCCAACGTCCCTCATCTTCAAAACTCCAATCTCTTGATTCATAATTTCGACTATCCCAAAGCTCTGATACTAGTTTGTTATAAAAATAAGGATATTCTTGGACTAAGAATTTCAAGTTCTATCTTCAATGCGGAAGCAAATCGGTCGAAAATAAAAATATCAAGTATTTGGAGAAATAATGGCAAGAAAATAGAAAATATAACGGAATCAAACAAAAACCGGAACAGAGGATTTACATGGTTTAATCCACTCCAAGGCAAGCAACAAATTCACTGTAAACGATAAGGAATTACAATAGAGAGTTTTCAATGTGGTCACCCTACCTAGGATGAGGGTTACAAGATTGACACGATCCCACAGAGTACCATACTTCTCACACCCCAAAATAGCCACGTACTATTTTTTCTAACATCGCCAAGACCTCGAGACCCTCGACTACCAACTGTGTCCATCGTCCGTCTATCCCCAATTTGTGTCTCTCACTTTTGGTCTTGTTTCTAATTGACGTCTCATCATTTATATAGGCCCTAAGAAAAACCTAAACAAATTGAGATTAAGACTCTTAATCCATGCCAATAAAGGAATCATTTTACAACTAGTATCAACTTGTTTAACATTTTCCAATTAATTAACTCTAGGGTTAATTAATACAATTCTAGTTTGTATAGGATACCAAAATTTATATGAATTTGAGACATATTTTAACAACTAGAGATGGGTATTGTGAGTCGAGTTACAAAAACCGTTCTACTTTTCTTCAGGGGGCTTATATTTAGTGTTGTGCGAGTTTGCCAATGGAAATACCTGAAATTACTAGCAACTTCTCCAAGCTAGAGGAGCCAGATTTCGTTATGGTTCTTAAAGTTTGCAAGAATTATTAAGAAACTCAAATAACTTAAATGAGTTATTAAATCACACCAAGTAATAATTTTGTTAGCCCAACCACTCAAAACTCAAGCACTCAAAGCATTATGATTCGAAATCATATGTAAAAAAGGTGCGAGTTTGTTGTTGTCGGTGCATTTTTGATGTGTCCGAGTTGGAGCAGGAAGAGGAGAACAGCCCTAGCATGAGAAAGAAGAGGCAGCAAGGATAGCCAAGTTGACTGCCTAAATAACCAAAACAAAGGATCATGAACATTAAAGATGTAAAAAATCCCTTGAGTCGGAGCAGGCAAGTCATCCTTGGCTACCTAACAAGGCTATTCTTTTCATGTAAGAGCTCTCTTCTTCTGATTTTCAATATATAACTAGTTAACAATAGCTGGTATTTATAGGCAATATTCAAACATTGATCACCCAATTCTCCTCATCCATTTTTTCCTTTTCATTTAATGTCTCTGACCTTTTCCTAAAGCACCTCTAAAGAATATATTCTTGATAGATTTGTAGGGATTTAGCATATTTTCTTCGTTTCAAACATGTGTACAGTATAGACAGAGAATGTCAATGAAAGAGAAATGTGTTTTCATGGCATCAATGTTAGTAACAAATTGCAAAACAAGTATTATACGTGTTGACTTCAGCTACTTAAGGATACATTACATATGAGAGATATAGAGAAATTTGCAGAATATGAAGATAGAGAATAACCCCAACACTACTAGAAAAAGGTGTACTAGTGACGAAATTTACGTCGCTAAATCCATATTAGCAACGGAAGTCGGTTAGAAAAAAATGGTCGGAAATTTTAGACGAAGGTAATTCCATCGAAACTTAGCGACAGTTTTTTGTTACTGTCGTTAAATCAGCAACGGCAAATAAATACGGTTTCTATTCCGTCGCTAATTGTAACCGTCGCTAATTAATTAGTGATAGAGTATTTCGTATCTAAATCCTGTCTCTAATTGGTGACAGAATATTTGCCACGGAATATCCCGTCGCTAATTAGCGACTGAAACGGAGGCACAGAAATTAGCGACGAACATTTTAGAAAAGAAAATTTTCGTCGCTAGAATAAAATAAATAAATAAATATTTAAAAAAATTGTATTTTTCCTTTTTTTTTTACCTGATTTCAACAGATAATATTGATAAAAACTCTCCAAAAATAATAAAACATACCACAAATTAATTACAAAATTATTTACATAAATTAAAACTGTTTAAACTACATAAATTAAAAATGTTTAAACTACATAAATTAAAAATATTTAGTCAACAAATAAGGTACGAGTTTGGGTATGATTTGGTTGACCAGACGGACGAGATTGACTTTGAAAAAATCGTTCCATGGCGGCTGCATCTAGGCCACGATCTGTTGGGTTTCAGTGAGGGTCTGTCGGGTTTCAGTGAGTTCGGTCTCCAACTTTGCAATGTGCATGTTGTTCAACGATTGGTTGGGTCGAACTTTATACTGTCGATCCAGAAGCACGTGAAGCAATGGATGTCACGTGCGAGGATCCCCCATGGGCGCTCATCCCGTAAACCATGTCGCCCACTTCGCCCGTCCTTGGGAGGTGATCTCCTCCCATAATACTTTGTTTCACACATTCATGTTAGGTTCGTTCCTCATACGTCTCTCGTATTCAACATGTCATAAAAAAAAAGACAAATATTAAAACACCGTCATATCAATTTAATAGTAAACAATAATTTTAATACTTACATATGCAGCTTCTGCCCAGGGATCAACCCACTGACCAGATCCAACCTGCCTGATGTGCATACTCACAAACACATCAGGGAATTGCACATGATCCCCATGTGCACGCATCTACAATCAGTATGCATTACTATTAGTTTTTTTATATTTCTAAGAAATAAGAAATGAAATAGATGTATAGATTATAAGTGTTTACAAAAGTACTACAATAGCTACTGGAAAACACGACATTACTGTCGGAGAAATCCGATAGTAATTCACGAATTCCGACAGTAATTATCAATTTACTGTCGGAACTGCTCCGACAGTATCCGGCAGTAAACCTTCGATGGTAATTTTTCCCCGACAGTATATATTCCGACAGTAATTAGTGTCGGAGTAATAATCTGACAGTAATTACTGTCGGTCGCTCCGACAGTAACAAGGTGACAGACATTAACATTCTGTTAGTTTACTGTCGGAACACCGTTAATTTTTTGACGGAAATTCAACAGTAAATTAACTCCATTATTATTTTTAACAGTGAATTACTGTCGGAGCTTCGACAGTAATAATTAAAAAATATTTTTTAAAAAATAATTACTGTCGGAGCTCCGATAGTAATTATTAAAAAAATAATAAATAATAAATTTTAAAATTAGTTTTTTTTTCACCTGATATAGCAGTTATATATACACAGTCACACACACACTGCAACAATAAACTATAATTAACAACTAAAATATAAATTAAATTAAATTAAAATTAATATATATACAAAAAAATCAATTTTGAAAGTCAAAACATTATAACCATGCATTTTGACTTAATTTGTTTTCTTAAATATGAAATACTCAATTTAACAGTTTGAATATGATGAGAAAACTAAACCAACGAAAAGAAGAGATAGTTAATAACCTTTTCACATTCAAAAGTGGTGGCTTATCTTGATATTTTTCAGTATGGGAAAAAATTAATACTAACTAAACTGCAGTGCAAAATTTGGCAACAGCTAAAAGTTATTAAGAAATATATTAAGAATCCTTAACCATGAAACCTGCAAAAAAAAAAAAAAAAAAAGGACTTTCTAATGAAAACCTGGAGTGGTTGTAGCTTCAACTGCTTCATCATCCTGTTGACAAAAGGCAAGCTCCTTGGTATGAGTGAACAAAGAACAATAGACATGGATTTCATAGCATTAACATGGCTTCCCAACTACTTTTAATATATATAGAACAATAAACTGAATAAACATTGAAAATATACACTAACACCCCCTATAGATTCTAAGTGCTTAAACTTAACCCCTCCCCCCACATTATCTTACTTAACTCAAATCTAATATATAGAACTTTGAATTAAAGTACTACCATGGATTTCATATCATCAATATAGTTTTCCAACTACTTTTAACATGTATAAAATAATAAACTGAATAAACAGTGAAAATATACGCTAATACCCCTTATAGATTCTAAGTGTTTACACTTAACCCCCCACTCCCACATTATCTTATTTAACCCAAATCTAATATATAAAACTTTGAATTAAAGTACTACCATAGATTTCATAGCATCAACATGGCTTCCCAGCTACTTTTAACATATATAGAACAATAAACTGAATAAACATTGAAAATATACACTAACGCCCCTGTTAGGAATATGCCTGTAAATCAGCTGATATATGTATGCATATTCCAACACAGTGATTTGCTTGTTCCCATTACAACGCATGTTTCACAAGTGGCTAAAGGGTGCGTCCGGTTAGTGTGGCGGCTTGTTGAAACAATGCATAGGTCATTAGACTAGGAAGTCTTTGTACATATCCGAGTCTTTGTCCTACCGAATGATGACAAACCTTCATATGAATCAAGCTCTTCAAATTGCCGGTGACGTGACTATCGGCAGATGTCTCACTAGCGACATTTCCTTCGGCTATGATTGCCTAAATAGCCATCTCTACATCAGCAGTTCTATATCGGCAGACTCTAGTATCCGCCAAAGCACTTCATCAGAACAACTGCAGAGAAGCTATTTATTCAAGAGGAACATCGTGACCATCGGCGGTTTCTACATCGCGGTTCTATAACGGCGGATCTCGAATCGGCCAAATCCTCATCAAAACAAGCTGAGAGCGTAAGATCACGAGATACATCGGTCGTTACTCAATGCACTTCAAGACAAAATAGATCCGTTACAAGATCGTCGACAAATCCAAGATACGCATCGATGTCGCACCTTCACTTTTATCCAATAGACATTTCCTCTTACGAACGGTGTTCGCGGTCTTCAAAGCTTCATTTCCAGAAAAGGCCAAGCACAGTACGCTGCACTACAGTCAAAGCAATGAAACGTCCACATCAATCAGCTGCATCCAGGCTAAGCTCGACACGTCCATCTATGTCCAGCCTGTGTCACAGATCATCTTCAAGACTCAAACCTAACTGAAGGTCTTTGCCCAACAAATCCAAAGATGTACTCTGCCTACATCACGAGATTCAGATCACCAACGGGCATAAACCTATTCAATACACCAACGGTCACCTCTTCTTCTCCAGCTATATAAGAAGACTCTTATTCTCATTTCAAGAGAGCACAAGTGCACAAGGGAGAGAGCACAAGCACTAGAACACACAAAGTGTATGCTTATGCTTGAGAAAGGTTGTGGTATTGATCTTCATTTCTTCAATCCGAACCACTCCTTGAGTGAGAAATCACAAGTGTAAGAACAAACACTTTGTGAGAGAGAGAGAAGAAAATCCAAAAGCGAGAAGCTCGCTTGATCAACAACCTTGTTGTTGATTTGAGTTCTTCTTCCTTCGAAGAACTCAGTCTCTTCAGTGGCCTCAACTCCATCATCCAGTAAAGAGACCAAGTATCTTACAGATCGTTGAAGCCAGATCAAGCTTGAAGATGTCCGATGAAGAGCGGAACTTACATGTCAGTTGCATTCATATCGGCGGACTTATACTACATTATAAGGCGTGCCGATTGTGCAATAAGGTGTCATCATTGTTGGTCGAGTGCTTAGCACTCGGTTGTTCAAATATATGCTATTTGAACAACTCCTAATATTCTCTTCTCACAACAAATATATCGAGTTGAAATTACGGAAGATGTCTTAATAAATATTAAGTACATCTTCTAATGTATTTTCGATATATTTGATTTCGCTTTCTTCATTTCTCCTTCTTTTCCTAAGGAGATTGCTAGGTTAGAGAGTCTAGGTTGATGTACTAAGCATGTTTGCCTTTGAGCAAACCTCTGCTGAATTTTAATATAATATATAATTGTTACATTCAGCCTTGATTTCTCTTTCGTATATAATTTGCTTTATCATGTGCAATCTGTTTAAGGAAAGTAAATGATGCATCTAATACAGATTATAGTCAACTGTCAAGCTCTCTTTCAAATCAAATCTTTACGATTACTTTAATCTAAATTGTTAAACTTATCTTTGTTTATTCTTCCGTTGCTCAAACTCATTTCCATCGCTAAGTTCAACATACATCTTCCAACCGCATATTTCATATCTGCGATCTTAGATGTCCATGATCTACATCTGCGATCTAAGATGTCGATCACTCTATCTTCGACTAATCATTCGGTATGAGGAAGATGATCTATGTGTAGTAATCATTTCATCTACTCTTCAATCTAAATGTAAAATTTGGATGAAATTTTTATTACACCAAGTATAGGCTATTCACCCCCTCTAGCCTATACACTGAGCAACCCTCGGACCTAACAATTGGTATCGAGCTAGTACTCGTAAACCTTATTTCGGCTTAATAACACGAGAGTTTAGATCCTGTTGCTCGAGATTAGATGCATAGTCAAAAGGAGTCTTTTCAAAATCTTTTATCCACAAAAACCTTTTGACCGAGAATCACGAAAGCCTTTTGAAAACCATCTTCAAATCAAAATAAATTTTGTTTTCAAAAACATGTGAGAAAGAGTATTGTGATGACAATGTGTTCACTATAAGAAAATTTATCATATATCGAATTACATTGATATTGTGAAGAGAAGTATTATAGTGGAAGTTGACTTGCTAAGGATTATGCATGTTTCATAAATCTGTTCTTAAATCTTGGTATCTTCTTTGGCAAATGGGTTAAACTCATATTTGATAGATGAATTACTTAGAATCCCTTCCAAAAACATGCTCTCTTGACATAAGGCTAACGATTGTTCCAATCCAACACCTTCTCAAGAAAACTTTTTATAAAAGTTTAGAGCAGAGGAAATAAGAAGAGTTTCAAAGGAAATTCAAAGGAAATCAAAGATATGTCATCTTCAAAATCACTGAGATTGTAAGTTCTTGGCCTAAGGACATCAATGATGAATTTGTCTTCCTTCAATGAAAAGCCTCAGCCGAGCAAGAATACACTCAAGGAACCTATGCTCAGTATTAGAACTGGTGCTTCAACGACTATGAGCAGACGCGTTCAAAGAGTCTAATGAGGAAGTAACCCCAGCTCCTAATTTCTTAACACTATGGGTTACACTTATAAGCTGTATTTTGAATAATTATTCTTTTGTCATGCTTATTAAGTCTCATTTGCATTATTGGATTACTAGAGCTATCTTTAGCTCATAAATGTTGCTAATTTTCTCTATGAGTACTTTGGGCAGGAACTCATATGAAAGAAAAGGTCAATCATGCAACACCTCTCTCCATCGGAGATAGTAACATGGCTGGCGATATATGAAGGATGCGATCACTCATGAGAATTCACTCATGTCCTTCACTCACTCAAGGTCAAAATCTTCACTGCTGGACTTTACAACAATGAAGTGAAAAATTTGCGATAAGTCCAAAGGAGTTGATAAAGACCCTCTCTCATGCCTACACATAACAGTTAGCTATTTGCTTTCCAATGACTGTGCTCATGTCTTGAACTAATATGCTTATACATATCATCGACAATAATGCATAATAACTGTCATCTGCACTTTCATTAATATACATTGATTGTATGATTTGTTTTATGCAAATGGTTTTCAAAAACAAATCAGACTTTTCTATCGGTGATTTCAAATATTTTTGAAAACCCGTAGTTGGTGAATTTCACATCGCCAACCTACACTTCATAAGCTCGTTTTATGTGCTGACTTATAGAAGTAAAATCCTTTAAAGACCTACTCTCTCAAGTCTATTAAAGGTGGAGGCACACTTTTCGAAGTTTGATCGATTAAAGTTAAGACTATTTTCAAAATCTTGGAAAACGACAAATCGGTCAACATCAATCCTTACCAAGAATCTTGAAAATATCTAGACTTCACACCTATCCTGCCATGGCGTGATCGGAAGGACAACACAACGTAATGCTTCATTATTGAGTATCCTTCGATCTAACCTCCGTGAGTATAAGTAGAGCTTCTTCTTCATTCCAATCTCTACTATGTCAAAACTCACAAACGCCTATAGATTACACTAGTTACAAATCGATGATTCAAAATCTCACAAATGTTACAAAATCCAAGTCCTAAGATTGGATCAAGACAATTCCTTAACAACGGGGTATGATTCCTTCATATTCATTCAATGTTGTTTCGATTTTATATCGTTACTTCACAAGAGCTGATCTATATTTCTCTCAATAATGTATTCCCAAAAGCATTTATAAACTGTGAAAATTATTTCCCAAAATCTTTTTCAATACGGTTTACAAATATGAGAGAAATTGTTTCAAGTCTGTGTACCGAAATCATTAATTATGGTTTCAAAATCTTGTTGAGAAAACAATTGATAAAGAGATCTTCTTTTGTCTCGTCCGATAATCATAGAAAGTTGACATCAAGCATAATTTATATCTTTGCAACATATGATTGTCGAACACTTAAGAACTCTTTTAGTCAATTAGTTTTAAAAGAAAGATAGAAAACCATCAATTAATGCCGATAAAAGTGATTTCATTCTCTCTTCTAATTTTTAGCTATCAATCTCATTGATACTCTAAAATGTCTACTGAGATGAATCACTGGGAAAATCAATTAGCACATACTCATTCCACTTTTGGAAGTCGCTTGCATACTTGAACTTCACAGAAAAGATCCCAGAAAAGAAATGTCAAATGTTTAGAAAACATTTAACATATTGCCATGTGCAACAAGTCTTACGGTTATATATAGGTATGCCGACCATCACCTCAAAGATGGCCGATGCGGATAATTCATTCTTTGAATTAAGTAGCTAATATGGAATTGATGAGGATGATGAACTGCTAATAGTCGCCACCAATTCCCTCATCTATCAAAGGGGATTCATGGGCCAAGCAACATCTTTGACGGCCATCACCCTTCGGTGCTCTCATAATGACCCGAAGAAGTGAAGATGTTCGCCTCCCGAGAGTTGGAGGAGATCAAAAGGGAACACGGCCATCTTCTTATCATCCAACTCCTTCTAAATCCTTGACCAATGACTCCCAATCTAATGTCTAGGATTAGGATCTATAGGACACAAATTTGTAACATGTATTTCTTTACGTAAATAGAATCATTGTATCTTTCTCATGTAATCGGTTCGGTCAAAAATCCAGTTGTATTGTTCTTGTAATCAGCTGATCCTTGCATCATACCGTGTAAAACTACTTGGATTATTGAATACAAGTTCTGCAACTTTTTCTCATGCTCATCTACTTGTCTGCATTCCTTTGATAGCATGAACTAATGTGTTAAGTGTGTTGATCAAACTTATTATTCTTTATTATCTCCATTTTATTCTGGTGATTAAAAGAAATTGCTCTTAATGAAATGATCACTCCACCGAGACACAAACTCTGCTGACATCCCATCAGCAAACCTTTCTTGAACAATCTGCTACATCAAGTTATGGTCTTCTACTACTGCTTAACTTTCATCCTTAGACACCATGATAATTGCCTTTCTGAATTTAATCTTTTCACAAAGAGTAAATTCAAGTTCTGCCAAAATCTATAGTCTCTTAACAATAGGCAGACTGCAGTATTCATGACCTTCATGTCAACCTATCAATGAATCTGCTATTACTCAATCTCTATCCTTCATGATTAAAAGGTCAAGATTATTAGTAAATCTGCTTTGAACAACAGTGTCTGCTAAATTGAACCTTTCAAGACAATTCAACAGCACTTTGTGTTCTTAGTTACGACAACTACAAAATCTTGTGTACTTTATGAGATTGAGATTATAAAGGCTTAATTAGTTGTTCTCATTATAATGGCTCAACAGCTAATTGGTATACAGATTGAATTCAAAAACACTCTGCTACACCTTATCATGTGATTCTTTGCTAAAAAGGATGTAGTTAAAAATCTCTAGTAACTCGACCTATCCTCAAGATAATCAGACATTCAAGAAATCTTGGGAAGACTAATATTTTCAAATATTAAGTCCTTCCTCAGGAGTGAACAGCCGATATGACCCCTGCTGTATATAGGCTACATCTCACTCTCTTCAGAACAAGTCTAGTCTGCAGATCTCTTCCTTTGGTGTAGAATGCTTAGATCTGCTGAATAGAAAGAAGAACGGACATCACTTCAGGTACACATGTAATATCTCACTTGATCTATTTAATATTCTTACTAAGCTTTATTAATCTTAAATAGATTGATGTCCATTATAAATAGAGTCTACTCAATCGGTATCACTGTCCTTACCTTAGGCGATATTAATCACACTACCAATGATAGACACAACAATTGATATCGGCGGTTCCTACTTTAGCAAAAACCTAATACAACCGATAGTGTCTTCATTCATTAAAAGACTCATCAAATCTCTCAAAATTGGTATCGACTTCAAAATCGGTATCGAGACAATCTTAAGACACATTCGTCTAAAACCTCCACATATGTGTCATGTACAAGCTGTGTCATATGGCTTGGAAAAGTTATTTTGTCCCCAATTCATTCTTAAACAACCAATGCTGTTCTATTGTTGATTAATTTACTCAAACAACTCGTTTGAAGTAAAATAACGACTTATATTATCTCTGAAGCGTTGTACCCATTAATACCACAATAAAGGCAATCAAATTAATCTAATTATGTATTAATTTTAAACTTCTTGTTTGAAAATAATATTAATATCCTCTAGACTGCCTAAGTACTAGCCATAATTACACTAAAGCATGATGACATAATCCCAAATCAAACTATCATTACTATGTCATTAAATGCACTCACTTCTTTAAGCCCCCAAAATGTCTTTTCCCATTCCTCTAATCAAGAAACCCTTTCATCTTCTCAAAGTTGTATAAAATTGGTATCAGTTTCCAAAAACAACAAACTGACTTCTGCTTTCCTCAAAAAATTGGTATCATGTGTTCACCAAATTTGCCTAGTCCTCCTCATCGACCCATCTCCCACACTGAATGGCGTCATCGAATGATGGTCCTTCTTGCCACTCCTCCTCCACCAATGATTCAACGACCTCGTCGAATCTCTCGTCGTGTAAGGAATCGTCTTCGAGACCCCAGGAACAGTGTATCCAATTTCATCCCTTGGATTCCCACAAGAAACAATACCGCTACTACTGCTCCTGCTCCCATCGCCTCAAATGCTCACCTTGAGCAACCATCATCTCAGGAGGAGCTTCAGCCAGCAAACGCCAACTCTGCGTCAAATCCAGCGGTCAATGTTTCCTTCGATCAGAATCAGCAGACCTTCATCCTTTAACTCTACCTCATTAGGATGACTAGCTAGGTCTCTGTTTTATCAAATTAATATGTAATGCTTACTTCTGTCTGTCTATATTTGACATTCTCTTTTGTGTTAAATATCCAAAATTTGTCCTGGTACATACACATCTATGCCTACAGTTTACTTTCTTAATGAACTTCAGCAATACCTCGTAGGCAGACCTTACATCTCATATTTTAGATGTATATCTCATGCATCCAACAAAAGTCAACATAAGACTCAAACATACTTGACTATTTCGACTTGATATACTTTAAGAAAGAAACTATTTTGAATGCTTTACCACTCACCAATTGGTATCACTAATTAAACAGCTTACCCTATTTGGTACTCCTATTACAAAATAAAGCGTATCACACTACATTCTTGTAAAACCTTCTTACAAGCAATGGAAACACAATTTCTAACCTCGATATCCTATTATGTATGTCTCATACATAAAAGTTGTGTATCATAAGCTATCTGCACACTAAGAATCTGTCAATATGACAAATAACTGTATTTACTCTATACGGCCTATATTCTCTGCAGAATTACATCCTGCAAATCACTTCTGCAGTTCTAAAAAGACAGCATTTACCAAGACCAAACTTCCTTCCTTCTACCTATCAAAATTCATACCTTATGAATTACCATCAGCCTGTTCTCTCTCATATTTAGCTTCTAACACTACATAATTCAATTGATAACTCTCTATCTATCTTTAACTTGTGGCCATTAAGGAGGAGAAATTGTGAAGTAGTAATGGCCCCAAGAAATTTTAATGAAGTAGTAATGGCCCCAAGAAATTTTAATATAGTGTAGTAAATGTGAAGTAGTAATATGTGAAGTAGTAATAACCCCAACTAGTAAAAAGGAGAGAACTAGTAAGGAGGAAAGGCCCTAATAATTATAATCACAGTAAGATTGACACTATTCAGAACACTAGTCATTAAGGAGGAGAAATTGGAAGAAATTGTGATGGCCTCCCAAAGTGTGAAGTATTAAGGAGGAGAGATGGAAAATTAGTAAAATATACAAGAAACAAATATTAAGAAGGAACAAGAAACAAATATTAAGGAGGAACAATCAACGAACCTTTAAGGAGGAGAGACCGTGAAGAAATAATGGCCTCAAGTAATTATAAAGGAAGTCAGGCCTTAAGAAATTATAGTAGGACTAACACGGAGGAGAAATTATGAAGTTGCAATGTCCTCCCGAAAAGTGTGAACTTATAAGGAGGAGAGATAAACAAACATTAAGGAGGAGAGATAGACAACTTGTAGGATGTTGTGTATCTACCCATACAAACAAAATACTATATGACTATTATAATACGCGACTATATGAAGATGCTTAATCAATTCGATTGAGAACTAGATAAAAAGTTAACTATACTTTCTACTTCTTCTTGGAGCAACATTCTTGAGATCATCCGATGCAAGAAACACACTCTTAAGGCAATACTATCATTTGCCTAAACAATCATTTCAATTATTGCTTCGTATTTGTTCTTTCAATTATTGAGTCGTAAATACTTAGCAATAGGTGACTATACATACGCTATCGCTTGTAAGTTCAACCTAGGGCATGCCTTGATATAAACCGAATATTCGGTAGTGGCATGTTATTACTAAGGATTGAACAAGCGCTTTATAGAGCTATATGTATAAGTCAATTGTAGTAATGGTCCCAAGCAAATAGGAGGAGATTGTTAGGAATATGCCGTAAATCAGGTGATATATGTATGCATATTCCAACACGGTGATTTGCTTGTTCCCATTACAACGCATGTTTCACAAGTGGCTAAAAGGGTGCGTCGGTTAGTGTGGCGCTTGTTGAAACAATGCATAGGTCATTAGACTAGGAAGTCTTTGTACATATCCGAGTCTTTGTCCTACCGAATGATGACAAACCTTCATATGAATCAAGCTCTTCAAATTGCCGGTGACGTGACTATCGGCGGATGTCTCACTAGAACATTTCCTTCGGCTATGATGCCTAAATAGCCATCTCTACATCAGCGGTTCTATATCGGCGAGACTCTAGTATCCGCCAAAGCACTTCATCGAACAAGCTGAGAAGCTATTTATTCAAGAGGAACATCGTGACCATCGGTTTCTACATCGCGGTTCTATGCGGATCTCGAATCGGCCAAATCCTCATCAAAACAAGCTGAGAAAGCGTAAGATCACGAGATACATCGGTCGTTACTCAATGCACTTCAAGACAAAATAGATCCGTTACAAGATCTGTCGACAAATCCAAGATACGCATCGATGTCGCACCTTCACTTTTATCCAATAGACATTTCCTCTTACGAACGTGCTCGCGGTCTTCAAAGCGTCATTTCGAGAAAAGGCCAAGCACGATGCCGCACTACGTCAAAGCAATGAAACGTCCACATCAATCGGTGCATCCAGGCTAAGCTCGACACGTCCATCTATGTCCGGCTGTGTCACGGATCATCTTCAAGACTCAAACCTAGCGAAGGTCTTTGCCCAACAAATCCAAAGATGTACTCGCCTACATCACGAGATTCGATCACCAACGGGCATAAACCTATTCAATACACCAACGGTCACCTCTTCTTCTCCGGCTATATAAGAAGACTCTTATTCTCATTTCAAGAGAGCACAAGTGCACAAGGAGAGAGCACAAGCACTAGAACACACAAACGTGTATGCTTATGCTTGAGAAAGGTTGTGGTATTGATCTTCATTTCTTCAATCGAACCACTCCTTGAGTGAGAAATCACAAGTGTAAGAACAAACACTTTGTGAGAGAGAGAGAAGAAAATCCAAAAGGCGAGAAGCTCGCGATCAACAACCTTGTTGTTGATTTGAGTTCTTCTTCCTTCGAAGAACTCGGTCTCTTGATGGCCTCAACTCCATCATCCAATAAAGAGACCAAGTATCTTACGATCGTTGAAGCGGATCAAGCTTGAAGATGTCCGATGAAGAGCCGAACTTACATGTCCAGTTGCATTCATATCGGCAGACTTATACTACATTATAAGCTGTGCCGATTGTGCAATAAGGTGTCATCATTGTTGGTCGAGTGCTTAGCACTCAGTTGTTCAAATATATGCTATTTGAACAACTCCTAATATTCTCTTCTCACAACAAATATATCGAGTTGAAATTATGGAAGATGTCTTAATAAATAGTAAGTACATCTTCTAATGTATTTCGATATATTTGATTTCGCTTTCTTCATTTCTCCTTCTTTTTCCTAAGGAGATTGCTAGGTTAGAGAGTCTAGGTTGATGTACTAAGCATGTTTGTCTTTGAGCAAACCTCTGCTGAATTTTAATATAATATATAATTGTTACATTCAGCCTTGATTTCTCTTTCGTATATAATTTGCTTTATCATGTGCAATCTGTTTAAGGAAAGTAAATGATGCATCTAATACAGATTATAGTCAACTGTCAAGCTCTCTTTAAATCAAATCTCTGATTACTTTAATCTAAATTGTTAAACTTATGTTGTTTATTCTTCCGCTGCTCAAACTCATTTCCATCAGCTAAGTTCAACATACATCTTCCAACTGCATATTTCATATCTGCTGATCTTAGATGTCCATGATCTACATCTGCTGATCTAAGATGTCAGATCACTCTATCTTCAGCTAATCAGTCAGTATGAGGAAGATGATCTATGTGTAGTAATCATTTCATCTACTCTTCGATCTAAATGTAAAATTTGGATGAAATTTTTATTACACCAAGTATAGGCTATTCACCCCCTCTAGCCTATACTGAGCAACCCTCGGACCTAACACCCCTATAGATTCTAAGTGCTTACACTTACCCCCCACATTATCTTACTTAACCCAAATCTAATATATAGTACTTTAAATTAAAGTACTACCATAGATTTTTATAGCATCAACATGGCTTTCCAACTACTTTTAACATATACAAATAACTAAATTGAATAAACAATAATTTTAAACTACTACCATGGATTTAATAGCATCAACATGGCTTGCCAACTACTTTTAACATATATAAATAACTAAATTGAATAAACAATAATTTTAAACTACTACCATGGATTTCATAGCATCTACATGGCTTCCCAACTATTTCTAACATATATAAATAACTAAAATGAATAAACAATAATTTTAAACTACTACCATGGATTTCATAGCATCAACATGACTTCTCAACTATTTTTAACATATATAAATAAGTAAATTGAATAAACATTGAATTAACTTAATCTTTATTTAAACTAGGTTACTTACCATACGCGTCTGGTGCTGAGTGACACTGATGGATCCCATCGTTTGCTTCGTTTCAGTCCTCGACCCGCTAGCCCTATTTTTCTTTCCCCTCTGCATTCTTGGGAGCATTAGAAGCCCAGTACTCTTCGTACTTAGCCCAAACCTCTTCGGTCATGTTGGGGGCTCACATCTTCAGGTCGACATAGAACTTATTCTTCGTCTTGTATATGAAGTCCTTGTACCGACCGGCACACATATCCTTGAACACTTTTTGGGCCTCCTCATCCGAATGCCCTTGCCAAGAATACGTTGCCTATAAATAACGATACAATCAATAAACATTTCAAATAAAGCCATTATATTACTATTGTACCTGAAATTCTCCCCACCATTCTTTTTTTTTTTGGGTGAGACAAATCTATATTGTGGCCAGAACACTTCGTGTTGCATGGAACGGAGAAGCTCTTCAAACCAACGAGAGGGATGAGGCTCGGTGTCTACAAATCTGATAAAAATTCAATTTTCAGTTCTTATCTATGAAAAATACAACAAATTGTAGAGAAATAAAATAACTAAAGGAAAAAGTGTAAATAGATAGAAACTTACTGTTAAAAGACATGATCAATCGAACAAATAATCCTTCCCTCCGAGTCTACAGGGGAGGGCGTGGCGGTAGTGGTCGCTACTGACTCCAAGGGTGTGGTAGGGAAGCCCTGCGTGAAATCCACATCCTGTAGAGGTATGGATGTAGATAGGGCAACTGGCTGTGTGCCAGTAATAGCAGTAGCTAGGGGGTGCACTTTCCCTAGTCTACTCATACTACGAGGTCCTTGGCCAGAAGACATGTTTAAATACAATAACAATAATAAATGAACTCAATTCAAAATAGCATACATGAACAATAATAAATTAATGAACTAAAGATAAGATAAAGTATATTACATGAATTGAAATAATGCAAATATGTCTAAAATAACGTACATTATTATTTTAAATTTTAAACGACTATCTATCTTCCTTACCACTAGTTTTCTCTAAGTCTTCCTATTCATCATTAGACTCTGCGTCACTACTACAAAACTCAAGCTTTTCTTCATTCTTGTCCTCAGACTCCAAGAAAATCTGATCTTCATCTGATGAATCAACTTCAATAATGCGAGTTGACCAACTGGTCGAGGGGGAGGAGGTAGCAAATCAACGGGTAAAATTTCATCGTCTTCCTCTCCATCTCTAGCAGATATATATGTAGCATCATCCAAGGCATGATCAACTGATGAAACATTCGGAGGGACAGGCATTTCATCCTATTGGTAACATCCCTCCAGTAACGACTTAGTAATGGTATCTACCTCTTGGTATGATATGTCAATCGTGCTTCTAGCTTTGGTCTTCCAAACAGCCCACCATCCACTAGACTTGGCACGACCAGGGTAAGGTGTCATGTATACCTGTTGAGCTTGTGATGATAAGATGAAAACGTCATCACCCGGATGTTTAGACGTCTCCTTTATATCAACGAGGTCAAATACCTCATGTTTTTTAACACCTCGTTCAGCATCTCGCTAGTCACAATTAAATAGAACAACATTGTTTCTCCCTAAATACCTCAACTCGATGACTTCTTTGAGGACACCATAATACTCAAGATTTTCTTTCAGGTTAACACTGCTATTCCACGATAGCTTTGTCTCCCCATAAGCATTAATTAGTATGGAAGACATATCCATTCACAAAATATCTGTTGTACAAATTAAATTAACTTTCATCAAAGGAGGAGAAGCTAATTCTTTTAGCCTCGTAGCTTTGACATCATTAGGATGCTCCGAGACCTATAAAATATTCTTAAAATATTATTCATCTATAATATTTTAAGAATGAAATTTTAAGAGGAATTATACATTAAACTTTAGGATAAGAGTGAGAAGAAATTTTACATATTTATTTAGCTAGGAAGGAAACTCTTTGTCTATCCTGATTTGTATCAAATCTTCAGACATATCTCCAGCTTCTCCTTCGAACATTCTGCATTAATTAGTAGCAGACAAGGACGATTTTAAGAAATTTTAACACAACCTAATACATATTTAAAATATTGATGACTTAAAGAAATTTCTGACTTACACAAGATAATTCTCAACCTCGGGACAATTAAGGAGAACATATAGTTTGACAACATCAAACTCCTTGGGTGTAAGTATTTGCTGACCAACCCGTTTGCCCAGGAATCGCCCAGGGGAAACAAAGACAGAGATGCCTCCATCAGAGTCAAACTCTCCACCGTTATAATTACGGCCAACCCTTGTCAATCTTGTCTCAATATCAGGATGGAAATATGTGGCAGCAAAGGTAACAATTTCATCTATAATAATAGCCTCTACCATTGAGGCCTCAACCTTGGCCCTGTTGCTCATCTTCCTTTTCAATGCACCAAGATACCTATTTTCAGATAATAACGTTATGACTGATCACCTGATGAAACATTTAATAGAATATTATAGATAACAGTTAATTAAACCAATTACCTCTCAAATGGATACATCCATCTGTATTGAACTGGACTCCCAACCCTGGCTTCGTAGGCCAAATGCACCGGTAAATGCTCCATTGAATCGAAGAACGAAGGAGGAAAAATCTTCTCAAGCATGCACAATGTCACTGCAATGTTATCCTCAAGCTTTTTCATATCATCAACACGCAGAGTGGATGATGATAACGCTCTGAAAGAATCGCTCAACTCTGTTAAGGCAACCCAGATATGCTCAGGCAGAAGGTCTCTGAGCGCAATAGGGAGTAGCCTATCAAGTAACACATGGCAATCATGACTCTTCAATCCCTGAACCTTCCCCTCTTTGAGATTCACATAATTACCAATGTTAGATGTGTAACCATCTGAAAGCCTTAAACCCTACAGCCATATCAAGACAGCCTTTTTATTTTCCTTGGTAAGGACGTATGCAGCCACCATTTTAACTACTTTACCATTAACCTCAGTCAACTCCAAGGCACGTCGCTTACAGATGTTTTTAAGGTCCATTCGAGCTTTGGCTATGTCCTTTGTAATGGTCTTGAAATCCATCACAGTGTTAAAGATATTGTCAAAAATATTCTTCTTGATGTGCATAACGTCAAGGTTATGGCGTATCAAATTAGTCTTCCAACGACAACTCCCAAAAGATACTCTTCTTAGTCCAGTTATAGGATCTACCATATCCTTGAATTCTATCTTTCTTAAATTTCTTTCCCTACCTGATTTTTGGCAATTTAGATACCAGACGAAAAACAGCTTCAGCGCTCAACCAAATAGGCAGCTCATCACGTTCGTCTCTCGTATTAGTGAACTGTGTTTTTTTACTCCTGAACGGATGATCCATTGGTAGAAACTGTCTGTGGCAATCAAACCAACAAGATTTTCTAGAGTGCTAGAGTATGAATAACTTCGTCACCCATACCTTACGGACACGCCAATTTTCCGTGCGTGCTCTAACCCGACAGCATACCATACGCAGGGAAGTCATTAATTGTCCACATCAACCCAACTCTCATGTTAAAGTTCTCTTATTTAAACGTATCCCAAGTTTCAACCCCATCTTCCCAAAGCTTTTTTAACTCGTCCATCAAAGGTCGGAGATAGAAGTCAATGTTCCTGCCAGGGCTGTTCGGCCGGGGATGAAAAGCGACAAGAACATGTAAGGATCACTCATACAAAACCACGGAGAAAGATTGTACACGGTGGCTATAACGGGCTAACAAGAGTAAGACTTTGCCCTAGACCCATAAGGAGTAAAACCATCGACGTATATGCACAATCTTATATTCCTAACTACTTTGGCAGTAAAGTCATGATAAGTTGTATCAAAGTGTTTCCATGCTTCCCGTCAGACGGATGAGTCAACACGCCCTGTTCACGCGGACTTTCCTTATGCCAATGCATAGCTTCTGAATTAGCTTTAGACGTATAGAGCCATTGCAATCTCGAAATCAAAGGCAAGTAACACAACTGTTTGTATGGTACATCTTTCTTGCGTTTTGAACTACCCCTATGCTTTGGCCTATATCTGTTTTCCCCACACACTGAACACGCTGGTAAGTTAGAATTTTCCTTGTAAAAAGCATGCAGTCATTCTTACATGCATCAATCTTCTTGTGCTCGTAAAAGTTCTTGACCAGCTTATTCCCCTTGGGCAACCATCCCTTAATAGCTTTCATGATACGATTATATGCAGACTGACTAATATTGCAATTAGCCTTGATATTTAACATCTTAGCAATAGCCTCCAACACCGTCTTTACTGAATTAGGATAAAGTTTCGCTGCAGCGTCCATAGCACCAATAAATCTCTTGGCTGTAGGATTTGGTTCCAATAAAACGTTCTCCGACCAGTCAAACTCAGGACCAGCTGTATCCTTAACCATATCTTTTATACCCTACATTGGTTCTTCGTCAACATTCATATGATCGACTACAGGATCATGATTTTTTACCCTCCACTAGAGTTGGCATTTGTCTGTGCTACGAATTTCTCGCCATGAGCAACCTATCGCTTGTACCCTTCTAAAAATCCCTTCTGCAGAAGGTGTTTCTCGGTAGATTTAACATGCAGGAACTTCTTATTTTTACAAGTAACACACGAATACCGAATTTTGTCACCAAACATACATCGGGGTTGTGATGTACCAAACCCAACAAAACACTTTAAACCTCTTACGAACTCATCCGTAAGACCCTCTCGATTCGGCAACCTCTGATTATCCATCCAACTACGATTGTCAATAGACATCACTCCTGCATTTGCAACAACTCAAATTTATATATCCCTAATTTTTTAAACCTCTACGACATCATTCGACTGATGCATCTGTCGGTGATACATCAACGACAGATTAATTATATATTAGTATAAACGATGTTTAGACAAAATTGGCAAGTGATAATTTGATTTTGGGTCATGCTTCTATCTCATTCGAAAACACAAGATTGTATGTCTTGTAATCTCATTATTGTCTACATACTTTGTATTCAATACTCGAGAAAATTTCGGCATCACCTCCCCATGGCTCTCCAAGTGCACGACCTAGACAGTTGGGTCATTACAATCCACATCTAGTATACACCTAGAGAACAATAGAAAGCAACTAAAATATCTCAAATATCAAATACATTGCCAAATATAATAGACAACAATATTTTACAAGTACATACACCGTGAGTTTCCAAACGGTCCAAACGGACAATTCAAGAACCAATCGTAAATGATGGTGGTTTTCAATGCACAAAAAGTTTGTGTTGACCACCCACCCCCAAACTTAAGCTTTGATCGTCCCGAGCAAAGAAATAAAACATTTAGAATGAGCTCAAGGACTTAATAGTGGAACACGGCGCTCGCTCAAGATCACATGCACATTACCATCAAAGAAATCAAACCCAAGATTATAAACATGCATAATTAAGGTACGGTGTGATTTAAATGCTAGCTAGCTTTTTCCTCAAACAATTTGCCCATGTTACATAACATATGCCCATCAATAAATAGCTTAGCTCTAGCAAAGATTGAACGGTCAATGAGATATCAAAAATGAGCAATCAAACCGAAAGAGTTTATGTTTCACAAAGCAAGGACTCGCATGGCATGACAATATCAATAGGACTTTATAAGCTTGTAATGTTGGCCAAGGTTTGGGCTACAATTGAAGGATAGGATAACAAGTCAAGAGAGCAGAGAAATTGAAGTCTTCACAAAATGACTTGCTTCATGAAAGCACAACTCTTCAAATAACCACCACCTCACTTTAACAACCCCTTAAACTTTAAACATTGGGTTGAATAAAGTGTATCACTACCACCACAACAATTAAGCTCCATCCTTATATCTCCTTGAGCAATTGAAGAACAATGGCAATTTCTTTTTTTTTTTCATGCCTCCCTTGACTTTTTCTTTTCTTTTGATTTTTTCTTTTCATTTTCTTTTGCTTGCCAAGGGGGCTCTTTTTTCACCATTTAACACTTTTCAAACACCAATATCATCAACAATAAAGCACAATACATCCATGAAGCAGAACTTCCCAACAATAATTCATAAATAAAATAATTCATTCCATATCATGCTTCTCTTGAAGGGTGCCGGCAAAAGTGTATAGGCTCATGGGATAGGATGATGTGAGTATAAGAAAATGAAGTCGAATGGGGGTCATTGTGTGCTCTAGGCACACGCCATTCTATAAATAAGCTCAAAAGGGGACACTAGGGATTAATGTGAAATGGGTAGGATAATATGGCTCAAACAATTCAAAGATGGCCTATATCATGCTCTTGTCATGCACACAAGTCCAAACCAAGCTACTTTAATTAACAATTTTCAAGATCATCCAACGGTCATCAAAACTCAAGAATATGATACTCATTCGACATGCACTATCAAAGCTAGAGCATAGCATACCAATTCAACTCAAATTCTAAACATGGGCATTAATAATCATGAATAAGGTCAAGCTAGCATAAAAAGCACACACATATCCTCAACTATGCATATAATAAACTCAAGCAAGAATTCAAGAAAATAATGCACATATAACTCTAACAAGCGCTCAAAATTTCAAAGCATTAAAAATAATGGGGAATTTCAAGCTCAAGACTTTCAGAATTTTCAAAGCTAAAAAATCCAATCCCAACCCCTAAACTTAAAAGTAAACGGAGAAGGGAAGGAAATAAAACTCCCTCAAAGATGATTTCTTAAGAAGTCCGGGCCCTAGAGTAAGCCTACTCCAAAGAATTTCCTTAAGCAACCCCGACTGTGAATGCGCTCAACCCCTGTATCAAATCAAGCTCAAAAGAAAAATGTATGAAACCAATTATGGAAATAAATATAAAATAAAAAGAAAATCTTTTTGTGTGGGGACACTATATACACCTCCCTACAAACCCACAAAACTCGGGAAGGCTTCGAAAAGCGACACAAGCATATAAATACAAAAGCAATTAAACTAACTAAAAAAATTGCTCAAATTACAATAAGCTTCGCTTAGAATCGATATTATCATATAGGAGTGAAAATTAAATCATTCCCCGGCAACGGCGCCAAAAACTTGATGTGCTGCAAATTAAAGTGCAACAACTAGGGCAAGAGTACCCTGCCGTATCAAGTAATAAAGTGTACGTAAGTACGAGTTATCGATCCCACAGGGAATGCACGTAATTTTCACTCCAACTAAGTACCGAAATTGAGCTAGCTAATTATATTTGAGCGAAAATAAATTCAGAATAAAAACTAAAAATAACTAAAAATAAAATAAAGCAATTGATATATACAATGTTGCAAAATGGTTTGGCAACAACAAATCAAGATAAAAGATAGGATTTTAGGAATGCAATATTTTCTAGTCTAACTCGTGATTAATTTAATCTTCTCTCTACTCTCTTTTTACTCAAGTCTTGGTAGTCGGGCGCACGTTAATGATATTCACTACGGGCTCTCGCATCTTATAACGAGTCTAGCTATCAATCCCTACTACAAGCTCTCGCATCTTATAGCAAGAAAAGAATAGCTGCATTATCGATCAAGCACCCCATGACTATCTAAGAACGCTCGATACCTCTCGGTCAAGCCATAGATAATTATTGTGTTATCTGAATTAATAGGACGGGCTCTCGCATCTAACCCTATAATTCTAGAAATCATCTAATGGGTAGCGAACCCATCGGAAGCATTAAGAGCACACAATAAATACCAAGAATATGGATAATAGTGGGTAGAGAAATAATCTCTCTATTTTTCTACAAGGCATGCCGGTAGCCGAGACAACGAAAGTGGTTAAAAACCCTAATTTCCTACCTCCGGTGGAGGGATCGCTTCACAAAACAAGTACTCCCATGGCTATCGGTGTTTTCCAAGCACCAACTACTAATTTGTTCAGTCTGAAATACAAGGTAGCTCTCGTGGATCCAAACATTTCTAAAATCATTTAATTAATGGCCAATTAATTAAAAGCATTAAGTTCACAAATTAATAACCTATCCTGCTTGTGTACTAAATAAAGAGAGAGATTAAATTAAATCACTACAACGACATAGAAAAAATAATTGCTTTCCATAAATCATTAAGCACAAAGCCAATTCCACAATTACAAAATCATTCAACCCAAGAAAATATCTAAAATATAAATTGGAAGAATTTAACCGACAAAGCCGCGAGCAATGCCTAGATCCGGGGTTGAAATCACTTGTAGATGCTTCGTTGGCCCTTGATTTGAAGCTCCAAACCTTTAAAGTTGATCAAGCATCAATGGTGGAGAGAGATTTTTGGGGGAGAAAGGCTGCTGCCCCAAAGGGGCATTTTTGCCCCAACAGGGGACTTCTTTTTTCATTTGGGGATACTTTGGAGATATTTAAATGAGGGGCAAAGAGTATCAAGGAAGCTTGTGGCAAAATAGAAATTAATTAGAAGCTTCAGGGGGCTGCTAGAATGAAAGGAGAACTGCTGGGGGCTGAAACATGGCTGATCCGGATGGGGAGTTCATGGGTGGAGCTTGGCTGGTGATGGGTGGATCGCGGGTTGGCTAGTGGGCTGTTGGGTGAGGATGTGAGGGGGAGTGGGTATGGAGGATGGCTGATGGGTTGGATCTGGGCCGGATCAGCAGGGCTCCATGGAAAGAGACCGCGGGTTGGGCTGATGGATCAGGGGCGACGTGGCAGCCTAAGAAGCTGCCACCGCATTAATGAAGGGTTTGGTAATTTGCTCCGGTGACCCTGATGTCTTCAGAATGTCTCCCGAAGTCCTTCCTCCTCCAGGCTTCTCAATCTAGTCCTCCGTTAGCTCTGTTAGCCCACCGTTAGTTCATTTTGCCTTGCAACACTTGATGGACTTTGACGGAATTATTTGCAGCTCAATCTTGAAGCCCGAAATTGCCTTTAATTTTTGTGCTAAACTCCATGAAAGCTCGTTAATATCTTGGAAACCTACATTGAAGCACAAATACACAAATAATAATATTTCGAAGCATATTTAACTCTAAAATAACACAAAATAAAAGGAAATAAAGGGGAAAATTCGTAGAAATCTTGAGTTCATCAGACCACAACACCTACTAAAGTTTCCTGAATGGGTTTCTAAGTTTATTTCCTAAAACTAATTGGATTCAAGAAGAAAGATCCTTCGTTTGAAGTACCTCTTCTATTTGGCGTCGAGTAATTGCTTAATAGAATCTGTATACGTCATTTATCTCCGCTACCTAAGATGGCTGAAAAAGAATAATTTTTGAAAGCATCCAGGAATAGCCTACGTAGTTTGCTGAAAGAGGAATTCTTGATGTCATTGATATATGTACATCCTTCATTGTTGCATGTAAATATTGCTGAAAAACAAAAAGTTCTTAGCACTTGGGAGTGAGTTCAAAAGGATTGCAAAGGATACTTATGTTGGTGCTAAGACTTAGCTCTGATAGAACTTAGTAGCATATCCAGTATAAGGATCAATTGCAACCCTTTTAAGCTCACTCCCAAGTGTTCATAACAATTCTTTTTTAGCAATATTTGCAGCCAACAATGAAGGATGGATAGATATCAATAACATCATGAATTCCTCTTTCAGCAAACTACGTACGTTGTCACTGGATGCCAGCAAAATTATTCTTTTTCACCAATCTTCAGCGACAGAGATAAATGACCTAGACATATTTTATCAAGCAATTTCTCGATGACGAATGGAAAAGGTACTTCAAATGAAGAATCTCCCATCTTGAATCCAAAATATTTTTCAAGTGGCGTTTACTTTTTCACTTGGATGATCTATCTAAGTGACACCTCAATATATATATATATATATATATATTTAAAGTTTGTGAGAATGCCTTAGGTTTTGGATCTAAAACTTTTAAGGTCTAGGGTATAGGGTATAGGGTTTAAGTTTGGAGTTTAGGGATAAGGGTTTAGGGATACATCCATCTGAATGGGTATGTCGAAGTAGGTATTCAGTTGTCTTGCCGGCCAAGGGCAGCCCCTTGCACCAATCTGTGCCTTCTAGTCTTCAACGCATATGGTATAGGGGGAATAGGGCATAAGGGGTATAAGGTATAAGGGGTATAGGGTATAGGGTATAGGGTTTTCAGCAAACTACGTACGTTGTCATTGGATGCTAGCAAAATTATTCTTTTTCACCAATCTTCGGCGACGGAGATAAATGACCTAGACATATTTTATCAAGCAATTGCTCGACGACGAATGGAAAAGGTACTTCAATTAAAGAATCTCCCATATTGAATCCAAAACATTTTTCAACTGGCGTTCACTTTTTCACTTGGATGATCGATCTAAGTAACACCTCAATATATATATATATATATATATATATATAAAGTTTATGAGAATACCTTAGGTTTTAAATCTAAAACTTTTAAGATTTAGGGTATAGGGTTTAAGTTTAGGTTTTAAGTTTAGGGGTTTAAGTTTGGGGCTTAAGTTTGGAGTTTAGGGTTTAGGGATACATCCATTTGTATGGGTATTCCAAAGTAGGTATTCAGTTGTCTTGCCAGCCAAGGGCAGCCCCCTTACACCAATCTGTGCCTTCTAGTCTTCAACGCATATGGTATTGGGTTTAGGGTATAGGGTATAGGGGGTATAGGGTATAGGGGTATAGGGTTTAGGGGTATAGGGTTTAGGGGTATAGGGTATAAGGGGTATAGGGTATAGGGTATAAGGTATAGGGTATAAGGGGAATAGGGTATAAGGGTGTAGACACCCAGAATTTGTACACCTACATTATACGAATTGTCCAATAAACAACTGTTTATTTACAAATGGACTAACACATGTTTCTATGATTATTTCAGGAAACAACATACACAACGGACCAACAACGTCCAACAAATACAACAATCTTCGGTTAGATCAACATCAAGGGTGAAACTCGAAGATACAATGGACTAACGACGTCCAACGCACAAACAAACCTTCCGTTAGATCAACATCAAGGGTCTAGACTGAAGATACACAGCTTAGAAGGGCCAAAGTGCAAGATACAAAGCTTGGAAAAGCCAAAAACAGGGTTTGGTGCGCTGAAGACATTTCTGGTGCGCCAATACACCCAAACAGGGTTTGGTGCACGCGGCACCATGCCAGGTGCGCCGCGCACCAAACCTGCATTTCTCCAACAGTTCAGTAGTCGGCTGCTGAAGAGGAAACTTCCTACAAACTTGCCTCCGAAGGTTTCCTTCTCCCAGGCCTCCTATAAATAGAGCTCTCAGCTCTCTTTTACAGATGTTCAATTCTCTCCCCAAACACACACACACACACACACACCCCAAATCTCTCTCTCTCTATCAAGCCTCTTTTTTAAGGAAGAAAAGAGAGAAAGAAAAAGAGAAAAGAGTATTGACTCTATCTCAACACACACTAAAACGTAAGTCTTCCTTTCCTCGATTGGTAACAGTGGGAGCACAACCGTCAGGCTACAAGCTAGCTTGATCCAGTATAAGCAACGGCCTAGAACTTGGCCCGATTTTCTGTAAAATGACAGAAGGTAACCCCTTCCGTTCGTTAGTTTAAATATGTAAATAAATGTAATAAATGTATGTAATTATTTAAAATACATTGTAAATACATTTTTGTAAATACATGCAATTTATATTCTGTAAATAAACAAACTTGCAATAATTAAATACGAGCATGCAATGTGTAGAGACCGAAAGCGTGAATTGGGTGCGTAAAACCTTCCCGATTTGTAACTTAGCCCCCGAACACATAATCTAAAGTTTTTCTCCCGTTTACTCATAAACGAGAGTGGCGACTCTATTTTTTAAGATAAACATGATTTTCATGTTTATCAAACTATAAAATAAAATAAAGGGGAACCACAAGACACGAGCGAAAAAGCCCCCGAGAGGGAACAGGATCCTGCGGGATCGGGGCGCTCACAAAGGGGTATAGGGTATAAGGGGTATATGGTATAGGGTATAAGATATAGTATATAGGGTATAGGGTATAGGGTATAAGGGGTATAGGGTTTAGGGTATAGGGTATAAGGTTTAGGGTTTATAGGGGGTATAGGGTATAAGGGGTTTATGGTTTAGGGTATATGGTATAAGGTATAGGGTATAGGGTAGGGTATAGGGTATAGGGTTTAGAGTTTATAGGGTTTTAACATAGGGTTTAAAGTTATTTAGGGTTTAGAGTTAATTAGAGTTAAGATTTGGTTACATTTATTGTTTAGGATATAGAGCAATAAAGTTTAGGGACACGCCAATTTAGGGATACAATTTAATTAGTGTTTAGTATTTAGGTTTACGATTTAATTAGTTATATGGTTTAGTGTTTACTGTTAATGAGTTATAAGAAAATAACGAGACTTTATTATTATTATTCATTATTGGTTTACGAAAATAAACACAACTTAACCTAAAGGATTTTCCATCCTTTTTTTTTCAAATCTAATACCGAATACATCATTGTGCTAACTTAACCTAACAATCTTGTTCGCATACGCGCTTTTTCGATCATTTTATTTTCTTAGGATATGCTAAGGCACCCGACATCCTTATATAGTAAAGGACAATTGCATACATACAAATCTAATACACTAAAGCCTTTATAACATAAAACTAACATACAAATTACAAAAATAACATAAATAACCCAACTAAATCATAACTAACATAAAAATAGCATAAATATCCCAACTAAATCCTTTAAAACATAAAATTTTACGCAGGTAACATAAAATATGCAAATTACAAGTTCATCAAAATTCATCACAAATGCTCCAACCCCCACTAATTAGTGATAATCCAAACCCCATACACACAGTACACACTAAATACAGATTATTTACGAAAGTTAGAAAAAGATTAAAAAATGACTATTAATTACATTAAGTTTCTAGAAATTAAAACATATTAATTACGACAAAAACATCAAAAAAAATTATATATAAAAATTACAAATAATACATATTATTTAAAAAAATTATTTACAAATAAATACAGATTATACATAATAAGATTAATTTAAAAAATTACAAAAAAAAAAAAAAACCCGAATATTGTTCAAAATACATGATGTGGAGGCAGGGGTGGCGGTGGTGGTGGCAGTAGCTAGATTCACAAGTTACAAAAAAACACAATAAATAAATTTAAAAAATAAAACAATTAAAAAAATGGTATAGGGATTTACCGTGCTAGGTAGTGGGCGGAGGGGCGGCGGTGGTCACTGGTGGTTCTGCCAGAGAAGAGATGGAGATAGAGAGAAGAGAGAGAAGACAAGAGAGAAAGAGAGAGAGAGAGAAAGAAGAAGAGAGAGAGAGAGAGGGAGGATGACTGCAAGTCGATGGCGGTGAGAGAGGGAGAGAGAGAGATCTCAAAAAATGAGTGGCAGTGGAAGCACGACAGTGGAAGCACAACGGTAGAAGCACGGCGGTGGAAGCGGTGGGGGCAAGACGTGGGCAATAGAGGTAGTGGTTGGCGTGGCCGGAGATAAAGAGGGAAGGGTAAGAGAGAGAGAGAGAGTAGTCGGCCGCAGATGAGGGAGAGGGAGAGATAGGGAGAGTGAACGTATTTTTGGGAGAAAGGGGGTCTGGGGAAGGGGGGTCGTCTAGGGAGGGGAAAGGGGGGTTGACTGAGGTGAAATTTATTGTTATTAATGACGAAAGCTCCGTCGCTAATTAGCGACAAACATTAGACATGGAAGTTCCGTCTTTAATTAGCGACGAAGCTAGTAATCAGCAACAGAAGCTCCGTCTCTAATGTTCCTGCATTTTTGCTGCACTTTTTAGCGACGGAAAAGGAGAATATTCTTTGAATATTCCTTAATTTAGCGACAAAATTATTTTCGTGTCTAATTTAAAAGTCCGCTGCTTTAGCTACGGTTTTCGTCGCTGATTTTGATTTTCAGTCACTAATTAGCGACGGAAGATTCCGTCGCTAATGTGCATTTTTCTAGTAGTGCAGACAATATAGGAAATGAAAGGGGTGTAGTACATTGATTCTTAAAGTCTTGCGGGTACACATCAAAACCAATTTACTTATGAGATGTGTGGCCCGAAAATCTTTATAAATAGCATTGTTGGGGATGGAGTGTATCTTGGAGCCCCTGTGTCATGTCCCGCAGAAGTATTCTCTTCTAGATCGGCCATCTGATTCAAACACAAACTTTTTGTACTTAACTTTGAATTTAAACTTGAAGCTCTTGTCAACCTCCCAGTGCTAGTCTTCTTCTAATTCAAGGCTAGATTTCTGAAAGTTTGGGGTATGGGTAGGAGTTAGGTTCTGGAAGTGTTTTTTGTACATCACAATTTTCTGTTCCTCTTGTCCTTTTAAGACACGACTCACCCAAAAATGGTTGGACAAGCAACAATGCTTTGTTTTGACTTGTGAACCCTTTCCTAGAACAGTGGATTCTCTCGCCAAAATATAAGACCTTCATATTCCACCTGTGTTTCGACTTCCCAAGATTAGACAGATCTCAGGCGAATGGACTATATTCTCTTCAGGATCCACCATCCGAATATTACAGGCATATGTCATCAACTCTTTTGTCAATCCTGTGCATGAGGACTTTGCTTATTTGTTGACCTTTTGATCACTTTGATTTCTTTTTGTGAGAGAATGACTCTTTTTTTATTTGATTTCTTTGGTGTTTATTTTTCCTTTTTGTTGTGATCAAACAGACTCTTTTGTCAGTCCACGACTCTTTTTTTATTTGATTTCTTTTTATGTTTATGCACAGGAATGACAAAGTATGTTTATGACAATAAGAACCAACCGATTTTTCAAGTGTCCTAGAAATCTATATGTTTTAGCGTGGCTATGCAGGGCTGGATGGCTTATTTCCCGGAGGACAATCAGTAATCGCGCGGAAATGGATAGTGTCGTCTAGAAGAATGCTGGGTTCATGACTTACCTAGTTTCATTCCAACGTGGCTATAACAGGTTTTGAAGCTTGGTAACAATTCGGAATAAATGAGTGCGCGTGTGTGCATCGTAGCTAATAATCTCTTTTTGCAATTTATATGTAAATGAAAGAAGTGAAACAAGTATATACAATTAAAAGAATTAATGCTCATTTTTCCTGATTCATATGATGTGGGTTAATGTTTGTTAGTAGTTGAAAATTGCGGAAAAGATACACAACCACAACTTGAGGGTTTGGAGCCCCGAGAAAAGAACAAACCAATAAATGAAAGAATTTAAAGCGGTAAAGATTACAGAGATTAAAAGAGAATGAAACTGTAAAGATTTTTGAAACTTTTTTCAATTTTTTTGAAAACATAACCGCACCCGAAGGCTGCCTACGTCTCTCAAAACGAGGCTCAGGTCACCGTGGTTCAACTCTATAAAAGTTTTTATTTATTTTCTTTTTGTTGTTTCTTAATAAAATAACAAGAATTGAAAAGAATATCTTTGAAAACTTGTTTTTTCAATCTGTTTGAAAAGTATTTTCTTTTCTTTCTTTTTTTGTTTGATTTTTTTTTGTTAGCAATTTAAGGAAAGCAACAAAAGGTTGGACTTAAGCCCCGAGAATACAAAGAATGAATAAATAAAATAAATAAATAAATAAATAAGTATTATAAATAATAAATTTTGGCGACATCGCCCGAACAATTGAATATATTTGTACTCACAAGTGTTAGTACGAGCAGTATATACACATAACACATAATCACGTAACAAATCAAACAAACAACATTTAACATGCTCAATAAAAAAATAAAAAAAATGTAACATTTAACATGTTAGTAAAACAAAGACATACTATGAAATATAAACACGCAACACTTATATGTCACAGAAATAAAAAGAAAATAAAATAAAATAAACACATAACACTTTAATCATGCTATGAAAGAAAAATGCAATAAAACATGAAACATTTAAAATGTCACAAATATAAAATAAGCCGATAACTTATAAACATGTTATAAAAATAAAACAAAAGAGCATACAAAGCATAAATGTATGAGTCTAGCCCACTTTTATTACTTTTAATAAAAACAAGTGTTCCTAGCAGAGTCGCCACTGTGATAACCCCGATCCGATCCTGGGCCTCATTCTGGACTCCCAAATAAATGTAATAACTGTGAATGACACATTTATATAAAAAATCGTCACCCTCGTTTATAAATAAAACAAGAGAAAAACTAGATTGTGGGTTCGGGGGCTAAGTTACGAGTTGGAAAGGTGTTAGGCACCCAACTCGCCCTTTCGGTCTCTATGATTGCATGCTCGAATTTAAATGTTGCGGGTTATTATACTATGTGACTGGGAGGAAAATGGATCACGGAGATTTATATCTCCTTTTACATTATAAAATGTATACACGTTTTATTTATACCAAAATAAACAAAATACATATAATACATATTTATTTAACGAAAATTACATTAAAAAAAAGAGTTTTTATACAAAACTATTTACTATATATATTTTACATATTTATATATATCAAATAAAGTAAATAAAACAAAATAAAAATGAATTCGGCCATTAACACTGGACAGGCCAATACGGCAGAAGGCCCAAAATGGAAATCACCAATTGTGCACAACACACAAAAGGAGATTGCATGGTTTGTGGTGCGGCACACCACACAAGGCCTCAGCACCCCAAATAATGTACATAAAGGAGATTGCATGGTTTGGAGTGCGACACACCACACAAGGCCTCAGCACCCCAAACAATGCACATAAAGGAGATTGCATGGTTTGGGGTGCGGCACACCACACATGGCCTCAGCACCCCAAACAATGCTCATTTTTTATTTTTACGCAGCTTACAAATTGATTTTCTGGTTGAGATTTCAAGCTTTTAAACTTTGTTTTTTCTCACATAAGATCACGTATATGTATTAAAGCATTATTAACAATAATACACAAGTTTAACTTCAAATTGAAGTTAAACAATCAATCAAATAATCAAATTAAACACACTGTAAACATATAAAAACTAAGAACGAAGCTTCAAAACTTGAATTTAACGGATATAACACATGTATTTATGTATCAAACACATTGAAACTAATTTATATACACATTTACAAATTATTCGAGCTATTTACATATCAAAACGAAGGATAAAATTAACGAACCGAAGGATTTTACCTTTTGTCGTTTTACAGAATTTCGGCCAAGTTCTAGGTTATTGATTCGTGTTTTGATCAAGCTAGTTCGTAGCTTCATCATTGTGCTCCCACTGCTACCGATACGAGGAAATGAAGACTTATGTTTTATATTGTGTTTTGTGTATTGAAAGAGAAAGAACTCAGTGATTTCTTTGTGTTTTTCCCGTGTGTGTATGTTCACTGCCAAGGTAAGAGAGAATGAGGGAGAAGAAGAAAACTTTTTCTTGTGTGTGTGTTTGTTGTGTATGTATGTGTGTGTGTATTGTGTGTACATGAGAGAGAGAGAGAGAGAGAGAGAGAGAGAGAGAGAGAGAGAGAGAGAGAGCAAAGGATTCCTTCTTCTTCTTTTTTCTTTTTTCTTCTGAGAGAGAGAGCTTGTCTACTCTTTGGGTTAAGAGGGAGTACATGAATAAGAGAGGGAGAGATATTTTGATGTTACTCTCACCCCCAAGTAAGCTAGGAAGGTTCCTCCCAGCTTGGTGGCCAAGTCCTTTCGGAGGAGGTGTTCCAAAAGTCCACATCGTCGATCAATTTACAGAGAAGACAGTGCGACCTAATATTTTTTGAGATGCAGGCTTTGGTGCGCGGCGAACTAGGCTGGGCAGCCGCCCACCAAACCTTGTATTTGAAAGGAATTTTACACTTAGAATCTTCATCTTTCATTCTTTATGCTTTAGGTCCCCCGTCAATTTTATTTAATCTTTCTACCTTGAAGTTCTTCCTTTTGTGCTTTGACCGTGAAATTATTTCCTTTGCGCTTTGCACCCTGTAATTGTTATAAAATTTGCGTTAGTCCATTTTGTAAATAGCTTAATATTTATTGGACAAAATAATATAGGTATACGAATTTTGGGTGTCTACACCACCGTGAACAGTTGCAGCATTTAATTACGTATGTGTGTGAGAAGGGGGAAGAGGAGAGACACCGACTGCGGTTTAGGCCTTGACTAAGGGAGGGGATTTGCTGGGTTCAGTGTTGAGAAGAAATCATCGGCGATGAAGTGGGTGACAAGAAACGGTGGTTGCCGTTCGGAGTTGGCTGGAGATGATGGGGGCTCTGTTGCTTTCCCCTTTTTTACCCATTTTTTTTTTTTAAGTTTTGGAAACAGAGAGAGTAAGAGTCATTAAATTAAGAGAGAGAGAGAGAGAGAGAGAGAGAGAGAGAGAGATAGAGAGAGAGAGAGAGAAAGAAAGAGTTTGGGCCCCACATTCAGATTTTACAAATAAAAAAAGGAAAAAAATATTATAATTAAATTCCTCTAGAAATTTTCTATGATACCCTTGAAAAATAGCATGTGTAACACACATGATTGACTTAACGAATTTTTTCTAACGACATCTATCAAAAGTACTAGTTGCGTGACTTTTTGAAATTTAATTTTGCGACTGAAATTTGAAACAACTTTGTTAAGGGACTACTGGTGGAATCGGCCATAGTCGAAGGACTTGTAGTGTAAATAACCCTCTCTTTTTTTCAACCCGAAAAAGGCACTTTTATAGTATCATTTTTGAAATACCACCCCTTCTTCTGCAAAGTTTCCCTTCAAATTCGATTTCCTTCCTAAAAGTTTTCTTTTCACACGCTTTCATTTTATCAGTCCGCTTCATTTTCTTAGACATTTTTTAAAATACCAATGTTTTAATGTCTGGATATAAGATGGGATGGTTTCATGGTGATGATGTTTCTATGAATGTACGTGATTCATCATTTAATTCAAGCGATGCACATAATTTGAATCGCGATGCACAAGTCTCGAATCCCGATGTACAATTCTTGAATTGCGATGCTGCGATTGTAAATCGCAATTCAAATTGAAATGCATCGAATTTCAATTGCAATGCATCAGTAGAATTTCATAAGGTACGTGGCTCAATATTTTTTGTTTGTTTTTGTGTTTGATAAAGGAAATGTTTACAATTTGCTTGATTAATTAATTTTGTCTGTAAAAATTGCTTGATTTTGCTGGTGGAATGTGTCTAAACAAGATCAAGGCATCCCATATTTATATGTAATTGAAGGTTGTATCGTTTAATCAACATTGGACAGTCACGTCTTGTAGAATTCGAAAATGCTTATCATATCAATGACCTATTCTCTCTTTTAAACCTATTTGTATTTAAATGAGCCACCTATTAGAATATGAGAGGGTTTAAACGGTTAATTATTATTGTTGTTTTTTTAAATATGTGTGATCTGTGTTGAAATTGCGATGCACAAATTTTAGAATTGAAAAAGAACAGTAGCATTTATTGGATGCATCGCGATGCTAAATTGGTGCATCGCAATGCCCAAACAGATCCATACCGATGTGCAACCAGTGCATCGTGATGCTCAGCTCGTGCATTGAGCTGCCTTGAGTAACCGGTGCTTAGCACACTCCCCTTCATTAATGGCATTTTCATCATTTCGCCAGAAAGTGTATTTTTCCGGTTAAAAAAAAGTATTAGGGTGTAAAACGGTTGAAAATTGTCAAAAAATTCCAAACAGCTCATGAAATGCAATTACATGATATCGATCCTTAGGACCTCAATAGTCAAAATAAAAGGTACCAAATTTGATACACAGTTGAAGGTTTTAACATCTCCAATAATAAAAATAAAAGGTACCAAATTTTGTCTTATTCCTAAGAGAGGTAGCAAATTTGCTACCTCTCTTAGGACTTCACATAGCTGAACACGCACGCGGGTGGATAAATTTTCCAAAATTTTTATTTTAGCAAAAAAATCAATTAATTAAAATAATCGTCATTATACTTTAAATAATTGATAATGTATAAAGTATCAATAAAGTTAATAAAAAATCAAAAATAAATTTAATACCATGAATTTGATACCTATTGTTGGAGATAATAATTTGATAGCTAAGTACCATTGTTGCACTTGCCCTCCCCTACTTCTTTTTTGGGTAAAAGCATTTTTTCTTAATGAATAGTTAAATAATTAGTATGGAAATAATTGTCAACAAGGTTTTGTGGTGTAGTTGGTTATCACGTGAGTCTAACACACTCAAGGTCTCCGGTTCGAACCCGGGCGAAGCCAATCAATATATTAAAATTTTGTATCTTTTCGGAAATCATTCTTTTGGAAAATGTGTGTAGCAAACTATAATCCAGAAATTATTGGGTTTTGAACAACGAATTCGGAAATCATTCTTTTGGAAAATGTGTGTAGCAAACTATAATCCTGAAATTATTGGGTTTTGAACGACGAATTACAAGGAAACTAGAAAATACAAAAGTAATTCATATTGAAAAATGAATCAGAAGTAAATCACAACTTGAAAAGCTGAAGTACACTACCGGAACTTATAATCTAAGTTAAACTTGCTAATTACGAAGCCAATTTTGGCTTGAAATAGGATAAACTATTTGATACTAGTGTGTGTGTGTGTGTGCGCGCGCCTGTGGTGTCAGCACTCCGCATTTACACATGTTAATGTAAAATTGAGATTTAATTCAGCCTAGTCGAAACACATATATATACTACTGACCTCCTTGGATGCACGAAAGGTTGCTCAGCTCGTATGCTATATATCTTGCTTGATCTCATGGGATGCAAGGTGCTGGGAGGATATTCCTCTCTTAATTTAAGAGGCCTTATCATCCCCAACTGTGTTTAGTGGGATCTTCTATGGCCATGCCTTTGAAATAGGTAAAAGTCAAATAGGCAAATTCAGCGCTAGCATGTTGCCAGGCCTATGTTCAAGGCAACCATATCGTATCTCGACCATATCCTTCATTTCGAAAAACATTCTTGAGACAGGATTGGAATGGGCAGAAACGCATCAACCTTATAGATCACTGCTATAGTCGTTAAGGTGTTGCTGTCGTCTGAGACCACCACAACAAAGGTTCAAGTTCAATGTTGCGCACAGCGGAAGACTAGCAAACAAATTAACAGAGTATACTAGGATCAATCACAAAGAAGAGAGAGATTGGGGTCAACGGACTGACGAAATTTTATTAGAGGCTCACACCTTGAAACGTTCTAGGTATACAACTATTTATATATGGATACAATAGAAAACCCTAAAACCCTTAAAAGATAAAAAAACCGTCGCTATGCGGTCGCACTATGCGGCCGCATACGATATAAAAAGTTTCCATGCGGACGCCCTATGCGGCTGCATGGTTTCCAGAAACCCTATGCGCACGCCTTATGTGGCCACATAGATTCCAGTATGCCATGCGGACGCCCTATGCGGCCGCATGCCTTCCAAAAATCCGGCCTCTTGCCAAGGACATCGAGCCATCACATCCAACAATCTCCACCTTGGCGAGCATCCACCCAACCCAACAGAAGATACAAGGAACCAATACCCGAACCACTTGTGTAGACATCGAACCTCCCCATCTCTAACAACTAGAGATGTGTAACAAATCCAAGCAATGCTTGAACTTGTCAGCAGTAACCGACTTTGTCAACATATCAGCAGCATTCTCTGTGGTGTGAACCTTCTCTAACACAACCTCACCCATATCAATCAACTCCTGAATCTTGTGAAACCGCACATCAATGTGTTTCATCCGTTGATGATAAATGTGATTATTCGCTAGAAAGATCGCGCTTTGACTGTCACAAAGCAACCTCACTCCACCTTGCTGAATACCCAATTCCTTAACTAAGCCTCGAAGCCATAAGGCTTCCTTTGCAGCTTCAACAGCTGCCATGTACTCCGCTTCCGTTGTAGACAATGCAATAATAGACTGAATCATAGACCTCCAACATATGGGTCCACCTGCGAGTGTAAACGCATAACCCGTAGTCGACCGCCTCCGATCCAAGTCACCCGCATAATCGGAATCTACATACCCCACAACAGAAAGCTCCTCACTCTGCTTCTCAAACATAATACCATAGTCCACAGTGCCCTTTAAATATCTGAAAATCCACTTGACTGCCTCCCAATGCTGTCTACCTAGATTAGCCATATACTTACTTACCACACTGATTGCCTGTGCCAAATCTGGTCTAGTACATACCATGGAATACATGAGACATCCCACTGCGCTTGCATAGGGAACCTTTGACATGTTTTGAATTTCTTCAACTGTAGTTGGGGAATCTGAGGTAGATAAACTGAAGTGATTCGCCAACGGTGTCGTCACTGGTTTTGCATCTCCCATGTTAAACCTCCCTAACACCTTCTCAACATAGCCGGCTTGAGACAACCACAATCTTCTAGATTTTCTGTCTCGACGAATCTCCATACCAAGAATCTTCTTGGCCGCCCCCAAATCCTTCATGTCAAATTCCTTATTTAACAAGGTCTTTAATTTCTTGACCTCATTAACACTTCTACTAGCAATAAGCATGTCATCCACATACAGTAACAGAAAAATAATAGAGCCATCATCAAGGCTTCTCACATACACGCAGCAATCATACTCACACCTCTTATAGCCAATACTAACCATATAAGTGTCGAACCTGGTGTACCACTGTCGCGGAGACTGCTTTAGCCCATAAAGTGACTTCTTCAGTTTACAAACTAAATTCTCCTGTCCAGGATGACTGAACCCATGTGGCTGCTCCATGAAGATCTGTTCTTCTAGCTCACCGTGTAGAAAAGCAGTCTTCACATCCATCTGCTCCAACACCATATCATAGTGTGCTACAAGACCCAACACAATTCTGATCGAAGTGTGTCTCACAACGGGCGAAAAAATCTCATTATAATCAACCCCTTGTTGCTGCGAGTACCCCTTTGCCACCAACCGTGCCTTGAACTTTTCCCCCTCTTTTTCTGATACTGCTTCCTTTCGCTTGAATACCCATTTACAACCAATTGCTCGCTTCCCCTTGGGAAGTTCCACCAACTCCCATGTGTTATTCTTATGAAGTGATTCCATCTCTTCCACCATAGCAGTCATCCACTTATCTTTTTCTGGACTTTTTATCGCCTCCCGATAAGTATTTGGATCTCCACTACCAAGAACAAGAGCATATGAAACCAAATCTTCAAACCCATACCTGACTGATGGTCTGATTGTTCTCTTGGGTCTTCCACTTGAAGGAATTTCTTCTTCAACATCTTGTGTAGTTACCTCGGGATCGGGAAGAGTGCGATCCAAAACCACCTCCGGTAGCTCCACCTCAATAACATGCTCATTACCCCTTTCGTTTTCTGGCACCTGTTTCTCCTTTTCTTCATGAGTACACTTTAACATAGCTTTCTCATCGAAAACCACATCCCTGCTGATCACCACCTTGCTTGATTTGGGATCCCAAAGTCTGTAACCCTTTACCCCTTTCGCGAAGCCGAGAAAGATATACTGTTTGGACTTTGGATCAAGCTTCGATCTTTCTTCACTAGGTATATGCACATAAGATGGACACCCAAACACCCGAATATCGGAGTAGTCTACCTCAGAACCCGTCCATACCTTTTCAGGAACCTTGCAATCTAGTGACGCCCTTGGTGATCTGTTTATTAAGAAATAAGCCATACTCACTGCATCTGCCCAAAAACACTTTGCTAACCCTGCATTCAATCGTAGACACCGAGCCCTTTCCGCAATAGATCAGTTTAACCTTTCTGCCACACCATTTTGCTGTGGTGTCCTGCGTAGTATAGTGCCTTTTGATTCCATGCTCCGCGCAAAACTTCTTGAACTCCTTATACGTGTACTCTGTACCATTGTCACTTCGCAAACATTTAACCTTTCTGCCTGTTTGATTTTCCACTTCAGCCTTCCATAATTTGAACTTCTCAAAAGTCTCATTCTTGTGTTTCATGAAGTAAACCCAAACCTTCTTCGAAAAGTCATCAATAAATGTCACAAAGTACAGATGTCCATACCTTGATGCTGTTCTCACTGGCCCCCAAACATCAGTATGAATGTAGTCAAGGATTCCCTCTGTTGTGTGTTTAGCCGTCTTGAATTGCACTTTGTTTTGCTTTCCAAGAACATAGTACTTGCAGAAATCAAGTTTGCAAGTCTTAACACCCTTCAACAGATTCCTCTTATGAAGCTCCTTCATACCTCTTTCCCCCATGTGACCTAATCTCATGTGCCAAAGAGTTGTAACCTCATCTACTTCAGGTTCAGACTCTACAGAACTAGCTCCACCTACAATAGTGCTACCGAGCAATCTGTAGATATTTTTAGGTCCCCTCTCACCCTTCATCACTATCAATGAACCCTTACAAACCCTCATCATACCATCTTTAGATCTATAACTACAGCCATTATAGTCTATAGTACCCAATGAGATCAGATTTTTAGAAACTTCCGGTACATGTCTAACATCACACAACGTTCGTACCACACCATCAAACATTTTAATTCTAATAGTACCTATGCCGGCAATTTTACAAGATGCACCATTACCCATAGTAACTACTCCAGAATTAACTGACCTGTAGGTGTCAAACCAATCACGATTGGACATTACATGAAACGAACATGCTGAATCCAGAATCCAAAAATCTGCAGGGCGATCTGTTGTTGATGAAATTGAGAGCATATCACCATCTTCATCTGAACCATCCATAACCACATAAGCTGACTTTAACGAACCAGCACCATTATTGCCCTTCTCCGGACAATCCTGCCTCTTGTGCCCCTTCTTCCCACACTTGTAGCAATTTCCCTTGTACTTCTTCCTTGACTGCGACCGGGAATTCTGATGATTCTTCGAGTTGTCTCTGGATAGTGACCTCCCACGATCCTTGTTCTCCTTCACATACAGCCCTTCTCCTAGCGGTTCATCAACAACAACTGTTTTCTTTCGTTGATGAAAAGCTAAGAGAGCCTCTGTAACAGGTCCCAACTCAAGAGTATCTTTCCCCCACGTCAATGTAGTTACAAGGTTTTCATACGTTGTGGAAGGCGGCAATGAATTTAGTAGCATCAACGCCTTGTCTTCTTCCTCAAACGTCACCTCCACCCGTAGCAAATCATTGATGATTTGCGTAAACGTGTTTATGTGAGCGTTGAGATCAGCCCCTTCTGCCATCTTAAGCCCATATAACCTCTGCTTGAGATGTAGCTTATTTGACAAGGATTTTGACATATATTTTCCCTCTAAAATTTCCCATACCTTTGTAGCTGACTCTTCATCAATTACATGATACACTAATTCGTCCGTAAGGCACGAACGAATTGTTGAGACAGCCCTCCATTAGAGTTCCTTCCAATCATCCTCCTTTATATCTTCAGGTTTAGTTTTGTTCCGAAGAACCTTCCCTAAACCAGCCTGCACCAAGGCATCCTTAACCCTTCTCTGCCACAAAGCGAAATTCCCCGTTCCATCGAACTTCTGAACTTCTTGTTTAGAAGAAGAGCAACCTGATCCTAAAGCAGACATGTTAACCTTAACCTATGCTCTGATACCACTTGTTGCGCACAGCGGAAGACTAGCAAACAAATTAACAGAGTATACTAGGATCAATCACAAAGAAGAGAGAGATTGGGGTCAACGGACTGACGAAATTTTATTAGAGGCTCACACCTTGAAACGTTCTAGGTATACAACTATTTATATATGGATACAATAGAAAACCCTAAAACCCTTAAAAGATAAAAAACCGTCGCTATGCGGTCGCACTATGCGGCCGCATACGATATACAAAGTTTCCATGCGGACGCCCTATGCGGCCGCATGGTTTCCAGAAACCCTATGCGCACGCCTTATGCGGCCGCATAGATTCCAGTATGCCATGCGGACGCCCTATGTGGCCGCATGCCCTCGGAGGGCGCCGGCCTCTTGCCAAGGACATCGAGCCATCACATCCAACATTCAAGAACTCTGTTCACTTAGTTCCTGTGCGGGTTTAGGTTGATAGCTTAGATAATGGTTCAAATCGGAAGGTATCATTATTGAAATCACATTATGATAATTAGAGTTGAGCTTCAACTATGGTTTTGATCAATTAATAATTCCAAGCAACCGATATATTAATACCAGCAAGTAAAGTTTGCAATCCCGAGAGCAATGCAAAAACAATAGGTTGGTTGTTTGAATATTTTGGCAGGCTATAATAGAAAAACAAAATAAAAAAAATAAAAAACTGGCAAGTTCGAAAATAATAATATATCAACAGCAAGTTGGAAAGGTGAATTAATTAATGACAATGCAGTAGGTAGTATAGATCAATTGCAAAGGATTTCCAAAGGCAAACAACACCAGGAAAGAATAAAACGAAGTAAACAAAATAAAAAAACAAAATAAAAACAAAGAATTAGTGCGAGATACTCTAACAGGAGAGAAACTAGAAGAAGAAAACTTATCGTAATCGGTGAATTGTTCGAAATCTCAAACTAGCCTTTAAGTAGATTAGCCCTCTGTAGACACTCAGAATTCGTACACCTACATTATACGAATTGTCCTATAAACAATTGTTTATTTACAAAAGGACTAACACTTGTTTCTATGATTATTTCAGGAAACAACATATCCAACAGGACTAATGACGTCCAACACACACAAACAACTTAAGTTAGATCAACATCTAGGGTTCAAACTGAAGATACACAACTTAGAAGTGCCAAAGTACAAGACACAAAGCCTGGAAAAGACAAAAAGCAGTTTTGGTGCTCTGAAGCCTTGCTTGGTGCGTTGAAACAACAGAAACAGGATTTGGTGCGTGGACACCATGCCTGGTGCGTCGCACACCAAACCATTTAAAGCCTCACAAGTCAAGCCGCTGGCTGCTGAAGACTTTGAAGGCACAAACGAAGCTTCGTGCTTTACTTGGGGATGAGAGTAACACAAATATCTCTCCCAACTCCCCCTATATAAGAACTCTCAGCTCTCTCCTTCAGAGGACAGATGATCAACACACACCATCAACACAACACACACACACACACACACACTCATCTCTCTCACTGAGAAACAAAGAAAAGAGAAAAGAAAGAAAAGAGTTATCAAACTCTCTTTTACCCACATACACAAATACAAATACAAAACGTAAGTCTCCTTTCCTCGTTTCGGTAACAGTGGAAGCAAAACGGTCAGGCTACGAGCTAGCTTGATCCAATATAACACAACGGCCCAGAACTTAGCCCGAATTCTGTAAAACGACAGAAGGTAACCCCTTCCGCTCGTTAATTTATTTATCCATTTGATATGTAAATAAATACATTATAAATATATAAATGTATACATATTTATTTCCATACATGTATTACATAGTCATGTTATTCATACATAAATGGAAATATTAATACTCCGTAATACATTTTCAGTCACATAAAATAACAAATCTGCGATACTTAAATATGAGCATGCAAACATGTAGAGACCGAAAGGGCGAGATGGTTCCGTAAAACCTTCTCAAATCGTAACTTGGCTCCCGAACTCACAATCTTAGGTTTTTCTTGTTTACTTTATAAACGAGAATGACGACTCTATTTTATCAAAAAAATGTATTTTTTCACGTTTATCGAATACACAACCACAGAGGGAATTCCAAGAGCGAAAAAGTCCCCCCTCGAAGAGGGCGATCTACGAATCGGGGCTCTCACACCCTCGTACTTACAGGTGCAATCTGTTGAGGTGGCTGTCAACCTTCCAGAATAATACACCGTCAAGACCCGATCATTTGCACTCTTATCTGGTATACTCCGATCGCAGAATCAATTGCCGAACGAAAAGAGCTTTGGATTATGGATTTCGTACTCGGAGAGAACGAACTTCAGGGAGGCTATCCGTTGGAGATCAGTTTTTCCACACACAAGGAGAGAGAGAGGACGTATGCAATCGTGTATGCTTTCAGTAACGGAAGGGGAGTCCCTTTTTAATCCGCCACTAATCACACTTACCCACTTAATCGTAACTGATTAACTGATTATGACTAGGTCAAAGGTGTTCAAAAAAAGTAGTTTAAAAGAGAATATTAAAATGAATTTTGTCCAAAAGAATAAATTAGAGCGCCCTCAAAATGAGACATCCGCCCAAAAGCCCGTGTGGTGTTTGACACAAACCACCAAACATGTTACTTGCGCAATGGTCCCTTAAACATGTTGGCTTATAAACCTCACAAGGTTGCTCTTCTATCCCATGTGGGATGACTACAAAACTCATTTTAATATCACCTTTAAAATCCTCTCAACTATGGATTCCAACCATTAAATGATGTCAATCCAAATATGAAAGTTGTTTAAATACACGCATACTAGACTCCTCAATCCTCACTTTGGTCTATATGTAAAAAAATTGATCTCAAAGTTGAGGCCCAACAAAGTGACTATGAACATCATATTTCCAACATGTTCAAGGCAACCAAATCGTATCTCGACCATGTTGTGTCTCCATCATAAGTCTCGTATTAGTACAGGAGTCAAATGCTTAAGGGCCGAGGTTGTGCCAATGTTGAAATTTCAGAATATATTCCAATGGATAATGAGGCACATTGTGGATATCAGAATATTAAAGGAACTGTCATAGTTTTGTTCTTTTCGTTGGGTGTAAGAAGAGTTGCCCTTGGTTATCGATTATTCAGCATAGGCATCGAAAGGGAAATGGCTCATTAAATTTAGAGGGAGAGAGAGGTTCTTACATGAGGATAAAGAGGCTTGTTTAGTAGCCAAGGATGACTTGCCCCATGTATATATAGCTCCATTTATTTAATGGCGTTTCAACTTTAATCATCGGTTGTTACTCTGATTGAATGCTTTGGGGCAGTCATCTTTGGCTAATCTTGACAGCCTCTTTTCTCTCGTGCCAAGCCTTCTTTCGTTTCTGCAACAGACCGAACATTGCAGTACCAACAAGTTTCTTCTTGTTTTGTAGGAGTACTTTTCAGCACGCTCAATCTATTGTCTAAACAACAAAAATGCATTGGCAAAATACCAGCAAAACATTTTCTGAAACCAAATCGAGATGAATCCAACTATACCATTTAATTTGTTTCGTTTGACAACTGTTACAGATTCATTTCAAACTAAGTACTGTATTACATTTCTCATGTTGATTGGCATGTTTGAGTTTTGTTTTGTCACGGTATGAATGTCTGACTACTTTTTGCTCAAATAAATTCATACAATCTTGAATTATCATTTTTGTTTCTTAGAAATTGACAAATGGTATTTGTCACCTGGGAATTTTTTACTAGGAGGCCTCGATCAAGGGATGAGGATTGAGAGAAACAAAATTACAGTTGTGTAGGGACTGACGTTACTGTCAACTCGGAGATCACCTTTGAATAATCACCGGTGGCCAAAGCAAAAAAAAAAAGAGATATTACAGACCACTTGGACAATATGCTAATTGACAGTACTATAGTCAACAGCTGCAACTCGCAACCATAATACTACAGTTGTGCCGTAGATGAGCCAAAAAAGTAGATTTCTTGGAGTAAAAATTACTTAAGTGCTAGCTTAACTACAAAAATGTCCCTTCAAGTATGGATTGAATTTCGATTAAACTTCAAACATTTGAAACCTGTGCTAGGCAAACATTATCCATCCCTGGGTGATCAACTGGCTGGGTTATGTTCTATTTTCTTATGGCCATGCATCAATTTTGATGCTGGCAGATGCCAAAGTCGAATAGTTGAATTCATCAATAACAAGCTGTAAGGCCCATGTGCTAGGCGAACCCAATTCAAGAACGTGTATCAGTTTACTCTGGGTCAAAGTCTTGTCGACATCATAGATCTCTTGTGGCGATTGGCGAAGGGGTAAACACATAGGTGGTTAATTGTATATCATGAGAATATATTCCAATGTATATGAAGTAACTTTTTCTGAATCTGACTCATATTTTCTTCTTTACTTGACTTTAAATAGATGTTTTGAATATCAGGAACTGGCATCCCCATGGAAAATCAAATACAGATGAAGAGTGGTTCATACAGGGGGACTACAGAGTCTTGTTTGAAAGCCAAGGATCGATGACTTGCCCCATGCTTCATTCAAAGGGTGTTTCTCAACCTTTTAAAGGTTACTTAATAGTTAGGGACATATCCAAATACTTATTTGTTCTCGGGCAGGCATCTTTGGCTAAGTTGACAGGCTCTTTTTGCTCAAGCTAAGCCTTCTCTTCTTCCTCCACCACTCGACACTAACAATTGGTTTGTGAGTGGTTTGCTCTTTAATTGATATATATTGAACTGCAACGAACGCGTAATGTAGTTGGTTTGTGATTCATAGTCTCAACATGTGGAACATCTAATCTAGCTCAAGTTATAGCCAAACTTAGTCTAGTTCAACCAACCATGTTTAGTTGGGAAGAATTTTCAAGCTTGCAAAGCTCAACTTCGCAAATGGCTTGCCTCTCTTGGGTGCCTTCACTAGAGCTCCCTCAGATGATAACACTCATGTTCAGATCACTGCAGTACTTTAAAAAGTAAGAAATCAAAAAAATAAAATAAAAATTAAAGAAATAAAGAAATGCAATACCAACAGCTTGTCGTGTCTTGCTTAAACCTTGGTATTAAAGCAGAAAATGACTTCTACGTACACCCGTGATCACTTTAGTACTTGACCAAATGAAACTCGGATAACAGAAAAAGAAAGATTGCAGAAACAACCATTTAGAACTAGGAGTTGATAATTAGAATAATATTTGAAACCATTATGCTTATGTAACAATCACAAATAAAACATGTATATAGTATATAAAGAAACTACCCCTGTAGAAATGCATATAATATATGGGATTCGCACATACATCTCTTGTGCTTCACATCTTTCTTATAGACTACTATACATGTCCCATATATAGAGAGAGAGAGAGACACACACACACACACACACAAAGAGAAGAGAAACCGCAGGAAATTGATCGGTGAAAAGGAAGACAAAGACCGAGCACTACAATGGAATACCATGATCGATTTTTACTTGCACATTAAGCTACTCCGGTTTGAGGAGGTATGGGCGATGGAGTTGTTTAGGATCAATATACTTACTTGTATATGGAACTTGTCATTTTCAATATGAAAATGCAAGATTATTAATATACTCAGAGGGGCTCAGCACCAAAGATTGTCCCATTTATGTGAGTTTAAGAAATTCAAAATCCAGGAACTGAGTGCCGTGATAAGTGCTCAGACAGCTTCTTAGAAGGGCCACAACAATGGTAGGTTCTCAGAAGTGATTCATTTGTAATATGTGCTAGCAAAACATATTCCTGAATTATTTCCTTTTGAACAAAGAATTAGAAGGAAACTAGAAAATACTAAAGTAATGCATAGTGAAAAATGAACGACAAGGAAATTGCAAATTAGTCAGAAAGGCTAAGGTTGATGAGCTTCCTATAAGCCAATTTCGGTTTGAAAAAAATAGAACCGATAGGAGGTGGTTCAGTTCTCGGTTTTAGCCTAAACTGAATCAAACCGAACCATTTACACCCCTATTATGTGGTCGACATTAATTGGGGCTGATCATCAACTGGGTTTATTGGGATCTTCCATGGCCATACCTTTGAAATAGGTAAAAGTCAAATAGGTGAATTCAGCGCTAGCAAGTTGCCAGGCCTATGTTCAAGGTGACCAACTAGCTCTTTTCTCATTCAAAAAATTGTATCCTATAATAAGTCTTCCATTAGTTCAAGAGGCAAATGCTTAGGGGACCGGGGTCGGAGGCATGTGGAAACCAGTATCTTCTCTTCAATTTGTTGGCTATAAGAAGCATTGGGCTTTGGTTACCGAGTATTCGGTACTAGCACCGGAAGGCAATGGCTCATTCATTTTAGAGGGAGAGAAGTTCTTACATGAGGATAAGAGGCTTGTTTAGTAGCCAAGGATGACTTGCCCCATAGCTCCATTCTGATACAATTTGTAATGAGAAATTTGTAAGCATAACATTACACTCAACAGTTTCATTGTGCCTTAAGAATCTTTTTACTACCTTAGAAAATAAGGCATGGCAAGCATTATATATATCATAACAGATTTGTAAGACATGTTCCTCAATGATTTTACAGATCAATAGATTTTTAAGACGTGTTGGATTTTAAAATCCTCTCAATCAATCCTTGATTTGTGTCAATTTGGTAAATTGGTAATTAATTGATTGATTGATTAGTTTTATCTTTCTTGGTAAAATTTGAGATCTATTACAAGATTGTGATTGATTGTATTTTTAGTATATCTTGATTGATTAGATAATTAGAGAATGATTGATTATAAATATGGTATATAATAGGTTGATTTTAGATAGGTTCAATTAAGGATATTGATTGAAGGATATATGATAACTAGTTCTAACTTTCTTGTTTTAGTGTGTTATTCTTTCTTAATTCTCAAGGAATTCTCAAGAGTATTTAAAGGGCAGCAAGTGCTGCATTCTGGTCTATGGAAGTGAGAGAGAATTCAGAGAGAAAAAGATTTCAAACACCCATACTATCCTGAAGTGAATGTGAAAAAGACGTTGCAACATCTTTTGTCACATTTGATTCACAGTGTTCTGAAACTAAGTTCCTTGACTTGTTGTCCTTAGACAATATATAGGATTTGTTAGATCCTTGAGTGGTATTCTGTAATCTCAGTTGAGTTACTTGTGCTAGAAACATCTTTTGTAGTCTCACTAGTTGTTTACTTTGTAACGGGTTCTATATTTTCTAGTGAAAGATTTTTACGATATTGACACATCTATAACTATTTATACTTGTAGATAAAGGTTACAACAAGTGTCTTTTATTTCTTAATTCCGCTTCATTTTACTTGCTGTTACAGTAGATGTTATCACATCTTTGATAACATTTACAATATTCCAGTATTCTATTTAAGTTACATAACTATAAAACTCTCATTTGGTATTAGAGCCTACACTTAACATAACTACGTGAGGTTCCTGGTATAGCTATGTCTGATTCTCAGCATGGTGCTCAACGTCCTCCAATCCTCGATGGGTCGAATTACCTTCTTTGGAAACCTAAGATGCGCATGTATTTTAAATCTCTTGATGAAAGAACATGGCTCTCTGTGGTTACTGGGTGGAGTACTCCACCTAGAGTTGTTGATCTCCATGGAGATTATAAGACTACCTCAGAGGCTAGTTGAACGACTGAAGAAAGAAGCGTATCAGACTTTAATTCAAAGGCTATTAATGCTATCTATGGCTGTGTAGAACCAAACATTTTAAAAATTATAATACATTTTGAATCAACCAAAGAAGTATGGGAAGCCCTCCAAGCTCATTGTGAGGGATCCGATAGTGTTCGCTTAACCAAGCTACGTTTACTTACAACTCGTTTTGAATATTTAAAAATGGAAGATAATGAGGACGTTGCGTCCTATTATTCCAAGTTGGTTGATTTGTCTAATGAGTCATTAGCATTGGGAGATCCCATTTCCAATGCAAGACTAGTTAGCAAAATGATGCGATCTCTTCCAGAACGCTTCAATATAAAAATATCTGTAGTAGAAGAAGCTCATGACACTGGAAGAATGAGTTTGGATAAAATTGCTAGTATTCTTCAGACTTTTGAGTTAAATCTATCTCTGTAGAATAAAAAGCAAAATAAAAGTGTTAAAAGTATTGCTTTGCCTTTTCAAAATCAACCAGACTTGTCTGAGGGATTACTTGTGGTTACAAATGAACTTGGAAAAATAGATTTTAGAGAAAAATCTCGGGCTATGTTGGTCAAAAGGTTTCATAACATCATGACCAAAGGACAAAATCATTAAAAATACAATTCCTCTCCAAAATTTGTTCCAAGATAGGTTTTTTCAAAAACCAACACTAATAATTTCAAAGACAAGTTTTCTCTTAAACTTCCTTCTACATATGGATAAAATAAAAAGGAAGAATCTCTTCAGTGCAGAGAATGTTGTGACTATGGTCACTATGCTGCCGAATGTATAAATACCATGAGGAAGAAGGGAAAAAGTTTGGCAGCTACCCTAAGTGACAGCGAGGAAGAACAATCAGAAGAAGAAACTGCACTAAACAGTATTTTTGAAACCCAAAATGTGTTGCAAATAAATCCTCATGGTGTATCTAAAGGTGTTGCCTTAAATGTGGCCCCATCTATGATCACATCCGTTAAAAAATTTGTTCCAGATCTGAATTGTCTCAACTCATCCATAGTTGATGATAGTCAGGTCCAGAATAACTCTGAGAATTTGGATTTATTTTAGGATTATAAGGCACCCTATGAAGATTGGGTAAAGAAGGAAGAGAAGTTAAATCTTCTTGTTGAAGAAAATTAATATCTTTCAAAGGAAAATGAAGTTCAGAAAGCTTCAAATGAACATCTCTCAAAAGAAAATGATATCCAGAAAGCTTCCATAGCTAGACTGGAAGTCATGCTTACAAAAAAAGATATTGATCTTGAAAACACCAAAATTGATCTTAAACGAGCAAATGAAACCTTGTCCAAACTCAACACAGGCAAAGCTAAGCTTGATGAAATCTTGACTTATGGTCAAGACAACATAACTGGACTAGGATTCAAACTTATTGCTTTTGTCAAGGAAAGAAATAATGGTGAAACATCTACTCATAATAAAAGAGGTAACAAGGAAAGACCTAGACATTGGAAATGTTAGTATACTTGTCATTACTGCTCTGTTCCTGGTCACATTAAGCCTTACTGTTACAAACTGAAAGTAGATTTGGCAAGAAATTTTTATCAAAAGTCTGCTCTAGGCAGAATGTTTAAAAAAATGTCCCCACATCTGAATCAGCACATCCCTAATAATTCTAGAAAAATATGGGTTAAAAAAATTGAAGTAACATGCAATGTTACATACACTTCCTCAAAAACCAAGATTGTTGGACCACGGTTCTTTGATAGTGGATGTTCTCGTCATATGACAGGAACAGATGAACAAATTGTTTGATGCCTTTTGGTGTGGCTAGAACAAATTTTGAACACCCGACCTCTCCGTTGAGAATATTGAAGTACCAAGGTGGCTATGGTGTATGGCTTGAAAACTCAACCTCTCTATTAAGATAAGTGAGCAGTACTAAATGGGCCTTTAATGAGGCTTGAACAACAACGGTGCCTCTAGTGAGGCTTGAACACCCGACCTTGTTAAGTACCAGGGCGTCGTCTCTGGTGAGACTTGAACACTCGACCTCTCCGTTAAGAAAAGTGAGCAGTACCAGTTGAGTTAGAGCTCGTTCGTAATCAATCCATATCCTAAAAATAACATTGGACTCAGATCAAATTCGGATCAAAATCTGATCCATTGATAGCCTTAGCTGAAAAATGGGTAAGTTATCACACTGGATCCTTTTTCTTTCTAATTAACTAAGAGAAATTTACACATTTTTGGGGGAGGGGATGACATATGGCCAAGTTATCATACTCGTAGTTCAAGTAGTAGCTGTGTTTGCTCACCAAATTATCCAATCTAGTTTGATTCTGTGATAATCAACTGAGATATAATTTTTAGATACATACGCCATAGGCCTAGCATGTGGGGTATATGCCCATGCACTCACCCGCGGTTGTTAATTAAGTTGAAGTCTGCATAAACTGGGTAAAATATACCAAACTAGTCTTATATATATGTACATACACATACATATGTCCATGTCTGCTCTATAAGATCATTAAAATTGAACCTAATTTTGCACCTAACAGAAAGCGTTATTGTCGCTATATAATCGAGAACGAAAAAGAAGCCACTAGGTAGCTCAACCATGGGATATTATATATCAGAATAAATCTTGACAGAGATCAGAAGATTACCCGTAAAGTCTATTTTACGATTTAACTGCATTTCAAGATCATATTATTCTCTTATCCACACCCCTAACGTCACCAACACCCCTTTCCTATCATAAATCCAAAAACCGAACAATTTGTCATCTTGTCCTTCATCCACATAGAACTCCATGTAATTATGATTAAACCTTTCGCAGTTACCAATTTTACAACACATAAACAGTTTTTATGCGTCCAAAATCATCCGTATTGTTGGAAAAATTGGAGGCCCAGTTAGGCAGCCTTTTCCAAGGCCCAGTCCGCAGCTCAGTCCCTAGTGGCCCGCCCAGCTGCTTGCACAAAACCGAAAGGGTCCCTTTTTCAATTTTGCATGTTCTACACTTTGACTAGTCTCTTTGGTTTTCCCCCATTCCCACGGCCTTCCACTTTCTTCCACCATTATATGCGCCGCTTTTCTCCTCTGCACAGTACGATGCACGCACAGTCTCTCACTCTCTCTCTCAGTAAATAAAATCCAATATTCTCTCCTTCTTCTTCACTGTCTGTTATTGTGTGAGGGGTGGTGTGAGAGGGATTTTTGGTTTGGTGGTATTTTGGAGTCTTGAACTCCGGTGATCGAGAAAGTGAGCTGGTTATCTGGCGTGGTTGCGGGTGGTCTGGGTTGCCGGAGTTGTCGCCGAAAAAATGATTGGGACTCCATCTTGGATAGTTCTGTGTCTCCACACTTGGGTCACTCCGGTGGACTTGGTCAAGAAAGGGAGATCTGAGCCTTGTGTCTAGACTGTTGTCTACGCTTGTGGCGATTTCTGGTTGAGGCCGTGGCCGGTGACACCATTGCAGAAGGCTCCTCTGTTTCTTATTCACTGTCTTTTCTTTTTATTACTATTCTGTTTATTTCTTCCATTTTTGTTGTGATACTAACTTGTTTAGTATTTGCAGGTTACAAGGAGTTATTCAGAATAGTTGTAGAGATATTCCCATAAGGTAGATATTGTGTTATCCCCACCCCATTTGTAATCTTTTGAGCGTTTCAGTGAGATCCCATAATTGGTTTGTAACTAGACTTTTATTTTAATCTGTATTTGGGCTTCTATTCCGTGTACGCAAAACGATGTGGTGTCAGAGCACCGGGTTGACTTTGCGTACGATACGGTGATCCGTGGCCCTCTCCGATAGGGCTTCCTTCAATCCAAATCAAAAAAATTAGAAACCCTTGACAAGGGTTTCTGGGTGAGCCGTCTTCTTTATCTCCTTGATTTTTCTGTTAAAAATCTGGTGTTGAGTTTTAGTTGCATGCTTACTTGATTTATTATCTGTTGTGCCTACTCTGTTTTGTTTTGGATTTGTTGGTGGTGTTTTACGGTATATTTTTGTTTGTTTACTTAAGTTTTCGTTTTGTGGTGATTATTTGTTTTCTGTCTTGTTCCGTGTTGTCCTAAAAAATGGCAAACTCATCTTCTTATAATTTGGAACCTTTTAATGGAAAATCGGACTTTTCTATCTGGCAACAAAAATTAAAGGGATTTTAATTAAAGAATAGGTTTTCAAAGTTGTGACGTTAAATTTCACTGAATCTGATATAGGTTTTCAAAGTTGTGATTTTGTTCTTAGGAAGGTCGGTAAACTTGAATCTGCTAAAGAAATGCGGGATAAGTTAGAAGAACTTTTTTATGAAAAATCTCTTCCTAACAAGATGTATCTCTTGGAAAAATTCTCTAGATTTATTTAAGATAGACCTTAATAAAGACATGGATGATAATATTGATGTATTCGCTAAGTTAGTTCAAGATATTAAACAAATCGGTGATAACCATATCGATGACTATAATCTTATAGTGCTTTTAAACGGAATTTCTGATTCTTATGCTGACGTTAAATCTGCGATTAAGTATGGTAGAGATGATATCACGCTTGATACTGTGATTAATGGGTTAAAAGTAAAAGAATTAGAGTTAAGAACCACTAAGGGAAAATCAAATACCGGGAAAGTGAATTTGGTAAGAGATAGACAACTTCAAAGGAACAATGGTCAAAGTAATCAAAATCAAAACCAAAATCAGAATTCTAGAAACAACAAACATAGAAGTCGAAGTAGGTCAAAATCTAGAACTAAAGGTAGGACCTGCTATAACTATGGCGAAACGGGACATTTTAGGAAAGATTGCACAAACCCGAAAAAGAAATATCACAAGGAAAAATAGCAAGGTGACTGTAACATAGCCTCGAGTAGTGATTCAGGTGATGTTTTTATGGTAATAGAACCATGTGAAATTGTTGTGAACTCTGTGCATTCTATGCTAGAATGCTAGGTTGCAAAAATGAATGACTTGTAGATTCTGCATGTACTTTTCACTTGACACCTTTTAAAAACATTTTTACTTCTTACAAAGAAGTACAAACTGGATATGTTTCTATGACTAAGGAGAAAAAATGTGTCATTGCTAGGATTGGTGATATATCTTTAAAACTTGATTCTGCATGTGTTAAATTTGAAAAATGTTATGTCACACCCCCATTTGAGCTCCTACGTGGAACCCCAAATGGAGACGTGAAATACATACATCATAATTAACATGCACATGTATAAGCGAGCTAAACTAGCTCGACACAAACACAAGATAACTAAACGGCCACAACCTGCCGTTATCACAATAGTAAGGAGCTACACGAGCTCACAAAACACAATTATAAACATCAACCTCAACGAGATAACGAGCTCGGAGTTAATTGAGATAAACGTCATATATACAATGCCACGACACCACGTGTCGGTACAAAAGGAAGTAACGAGTAACAATATACACATCATGTTACTACTACCCAAAATAGAGTTTACATAACTCTATCATCCATCGTCCTCACCAAGTACATATGTACAACGAGCAAAAGTAACTACCACAAAAGTTCACCACGTGCACCCACGTACTGTACCGGTCTCACCGATCAGAACCTCCCGAGTTCCTGCGATCTAAGGAAAAATAAAAGAAAAGGATGGGGTGAGTCAAAGACTCAGTAAGTTACTACCATGCAACTACATGACATGCTGGCATACTAAGCTGTATAACAGTAAATTATACTGCATAGTAAACAATAATAGCATGCTTCTGTATCACCGTAACACATATTCAACTGTATAAGAACAACCGGATAAGAACCTTTAAAAGGATATGGTGTCGAGGTACACCTCCGACAATATCCAACCTTATCAGCTCTTCTGTATCATATGCTCGAACAATAATTGAACAACTATCTCTTTAGTAGTACGCGCGTGAATGACAATCGTTTCCCCCAGTCCCGTACGACCTGGGTTTACGACCTCGGGCAAACATTTCGGCTAGCAAGAAGTGTGCCTCCCCTACTAGGGCCAACAGCGGGGCGTAGGCCGAGCATATGGACCAACTACAGTTAACACTAGCCCCTGCCCTCGTGAATCACCGGTGGTCCATACACCCCCTGAACTGGTTTACCAGCTGGTTACGACTTATTGAACATTGTCACTTGTCACAATATTATGTTATAACTAACTGGTTCACAAGTATCAATTACTAATTTACACATAATTGCCACTAAATTTGATAAACCCATAACTGGCTTGCAATTACATATTAAACACGTTGTCACATTTAGCATATTTCGGTAAAGGTACATCTACCCAAAACAACATTTAATAATTGTAGGAATTAATCCCACTTTCCCAACATAATCAAACTATATCAACAATGGACTCCGTGGAGTCAAATCACGAAAATTCTAAACGTCGGTATTTTAGCTCGTGTTCGTAGTACGTCAATTTAATTATCCCATTAAGCTACTTAAACAAGTAGAGCCATTATTTAAATAATTCAAGCTAATTAAAATTATAAAAGCATGAAACACATAATATTTCATCACAAGTAACTAGTTTACTAGCATGGATCATACTAAAATTAAAATGGAACAATTTTATAGTACGAGCTAAAAATAGTAACTTACTAAATCGCAAAACCATCGATTAAAACGCGAAATCTTCTGAAGATATTGATCTACTAGCTAAGCACGTCGATCCTACGGTGTCTGTTCATCGAAAGCTCAAAGAAACGAGAACCAAATTGATCGCGTAGGAAGAAAATAGTTTACGGACATAAAATTGGAGAAAGAGAGAGTGACAGGTTGTTTGTGTGTGTTCAAGGTGTTTGTGTGTGTTTTCTATGCTAAAAATTGATGTCTCCACATTTAATATCAATCACATGCTCATTCGGTCAACCAAGGTGGGCTAGTGCACTTTCATTGGTTGGATAAGGCGGTGGAGATAAGTTTGCAAAGTGTTAGGCTTAAATAAAATATTAATATTAATTAAGTTTCTTTATTCTTAATTAATCACTATTAAAACTAATTAAACTTAATTGGGTCTAATTATATCTTATTAATATTTTTTCATAATTAATTAATAAATTATCATAGTAAAGCATATAAACACATTAAATGTCACGAATTGCAAATGACGTGCAAATAATATGAGTACGAAAATCTCGGGTGTTACATGTTAGACATTTTTTGTGCAATAATTTGATCACGTGTGCTTTGTTGGAAGATGAGGGATTTGAGGGAAAATGGGGAAATGACGTTATGAAAATACTAAAGGGTTCTTTAGTTGTTGCTAAGACTGAAAAACGCAATAACTTGTATGTTTGTGTTGCTACTCCTATGTCTTTTAATGAAAATTGTGATAATGTTGTTAAAGAAGATAAAACAATGTTATGGCATAAAAGACTAAGGATGAAAAGTTGTGCTAAAGTTTAGTTTAGTTCCCATAGCACTCTGCAATGCCTGCCAAAATTGGGAAGTAAATCGAGGATATCTGTCAGATACTATACTCACGGGCACTCCATGAAGTCTAACGATCTCCTGAACATATAACGATGCAGCTGACTCAACGTGTATGTCATCGAGATAGGTAGAAAGTGAGTTGATTTAGTCAATCTATCTAATACCACCCAAACTGCATCATGACCCCATCGAGTACGCGGTAATCCCGTTACAAAATCCATCGTTATGTACTCCCATTTCTACTCATGAATTTCCAAAGGCTGTAACAAACCTGCAGGTCATTGATGTTCTGCCTTCACCTGTTGACAAGTTAATCATTTCGCAACATAATCAGCAATCTCACATTTCATGTTATTCCACCAAAAATGCTTTTTCAAATCCCGATACATCTTTATACTACCGGGGTGGATAGTATATCTGGTCTTATGAGCCTCTTCGAGTAGCTGTTGTTTAGTTCCATCATCTGCTGGAACACATACCCAGCCTCAAAATGTTAAGATCCCATCACTATTAAAGGCAAAATTAGGCATTTTACCTTCGTTCATTCCACTAATTATCTCTAGCACTTCAGAAGCATTCACCTGTGCTTCTTTAATCTGCTGAAAAAACGTCACGGGTGTAACCTGAATATTCGCAAATATAATCCCATGTTCTAATTCGCAAGGACTCCAATCACGTAAATCCTTTAACATTTTCCATTCCCGAGTCATTAAACAAGAAACATATGCTTTCCTGCTCAATGCATCCGCAACCACATTAGCTTTCCGGGGATGATATAAGATAGTGCAATCGTGATCTTTTAGTTTCTCCATCCATCTCCGCTGTCTGTTGTTCAACTCTTTCTAGGAGAAAAAGTATTTCATGCTCTTGTGGTCGGTATACACTTCAAATTTTTCCCCATACAAATAATGTTTCCACTTGTGTAACACAAAGATAATAGCAGCTAACTCCAAGTCATGGGTGGGGTAATTCTGCTCATATGGAGTTAATTTTCTTTAAGCATAGGCAATTACCTTTCCATTCTGCATTAGTACACATCCTAAGCCTTTTTTTGAAGCATCACTATAGACAATGAAGTTGTCACCTCCACTCGGCAATGCTACACTACAAGAAAAAGTGGTATTTGGGAAGGCAAAAAACCGTCCCAAATACTGCCAAAACCGTGCCAAATAGTATTTGGGACGGTTTTGGGACGGTTTTGGCTCCTCCCAAATACGAGGGTGCCAAATACATTTGGCACGGCTAAAAACCGTCCCAAAAGGTATTTGGCACGGCAAACGCGACGGTTGTGTGTGAGTGTGCCATTTGTCATGTATTTGGGACGGTTTTGTATTAACCGTCCCAAATAGGTCATTTGGCACGGTTTTGTCTGCCGTCCCAAAATACTTTTTTGGCACGGTTTCAGCGGCCCTCCCAAATACTATTTGGCACGATTTTGACAGCCTCCCAAATACTATTTGGCACGGTTTTTTGGAGCCGTCCCAAATACAAAATTGTATTTGGCACAGTTTTTCTTACCTTCCCGAATAGTATTTGACACAGTTTTTTGCCTTCCCAAATAGTATTTGGCACGGTTAAATTAGATATTTGGGACGATTTTTATTTTGCTCTGTTTATTTTTCAAAATATATTTTATATTACACCATATATTTTATTTTGCCTTGTATTTTATATCACATCATATATTTTTCTCAAATTTAAACAACTACTATAATTATATCAACCATTTGTTGCAAAAACCAATTGCATTATATCTGAATATATACATTTTATGAAGTCATCAACTAACACCAAACCACTGTATCTAATCCTTAGCTAAGTCAAAAGATTAAACCATTCAATATCAAAATGATTCAAGAAAATACACTTTGTATCAACAACCCCTTCAAAAACAAAAGTCTCCAAAAGTGTACGTCCAATGTAGAAAAAGCTAGCTCAAGTCGTCCATTGGAGAGTTGATCCCACCCTACAACATATATAAATCATATGATATTTTTATAAGTACAATATAAATCATATGATTACCGTAAATCACGCAAAAAATGAACAACAATACAATCTAGATAAGGGTAAGGGTCTACTGCATACAATATCGGTATTGTACCATCCTTTTACTACGTGTTTTAATGAACACGTTAGCACGCGATGTATCTTCGTTGTTTGCCTTCATCTAATTTCACAACGTAAACATATTAATTCACCAAAAATGAATGCAAATTCGCAGTAAAAGTTAGAAAAAGAAACACCATCTATTAAACAATAAAAGCTAATACATAAAGCATGCGACGAAAATGAATGTAAATAAATATGAAATCGGGACAATGGAAATGAGAAGTCAATGAACTTCAAATTTCAGATTTCAGCAACTAAAGAAAACCCCTTCATTCAACAATCTTTCATCCATGTCAATGAAAAAAGCCTTAAACAGTTCTGATTACTGGAGTCGTACACTATTTGAGCACAGTCTCTCTGTGCCTTATACTACTTGGATGAAGACCATAAATGTCCATAAATTTCCTAACCCTGTTTTGCTTGGTTGAGCATTATAAAATAGTGCCCTGAAAACTGGTGGATTCTTAGTTTTGATTAGGGAATGGAATGAGGTATAGATTTAAGCTGACTTATTGAACAAAAAAGCAATGCTAAGACAAGCATTGAGGTAATTGAGAATAGCAGCTAACTATCAGGAAAGAGGAGTATTGCCGAGAGGGAACCATAAATAGTAGTTAGCTGAGGATATGTAATTAGAGCAGGAACATACTTGCTTCTAGTTAATTCAGTTCCATTATGAAGCTAAAATATCTAGTTTGCCGATGGTGTAGTAGTCAACTTGATGAGACCTCAAGACTGACAAAGAACTTGACACCCTAGCTCCTTTGTCTCAAATTTGTAGGATCAGAGATGAGATCATCCTTATGTGTATGATTAAAAAGTCCACATCCGAAAGTCAAAACATGTTAATGATTAAAATAGTTGTCCATAACTACACTAATTTCAAGTATTTAATAAGGTTCCTTATTTTAAGTCTTATGTACTAAGGTTAAATATGGAAACTCATACGGAGTAAAACTTACAAGCTTAGTTCTTGAACCATGACATAATGTATTGTTCATTCCACTTCGAGGAACGGGTACAGAACTCGATATGCTAAAGCATGGAACTCTGGGGGTAGTTTTGAGTAGATGCCACGTATAGGAGGTGTCTTTGTAAATTTTAACACAGGTTTAATGACTATTGTTCGCACTTGTAATATGATGAATTATAGAGTTTTTCATACTATTTCTGATTAATTATTGATTATTGTTAGCTATTTTGAGAGTTCTCTTTTGTTATTGAATAAATAACAAAACATCTAAAAATGATTAATTATTGATTATTGTTAATTATTGATTATTGATTATGTATACTCTAATCTTAGAAATACCAATTGTTCTCTTTTGTTAATTATTGATTAGTGTTAATTATTAATTATTGAGTTTAAGTGCAAGTTGATTAATTATTGATTAGTGTTACTCTAATCTTAGAAATGAATCCTATCTAAGATTTTCATTTCGAAACCAAACAGAGACAATTGCTTAATGTTGGAATATATCTAAGAACCTTGCGGTTATTGGGAATTACATTCGTTACCAGTCCAAACACATCAATTGTTTTTTTCAATTCTTGATGGGAGGGAAGGTGGAGTCTTCTATAAATGCTATGTCGGCATAACACCACTTAATCTAGTTAGCAGCTAACTATTGTTGGGTTGGATATCATATTTGTGCATTATTCTTATGCCTCAGGTTCTGCATTGTTTACTACATTAATCCTCCACCAGAGATCTAATAATGCAGATTTCCTTGTTTGACAGTGACAACTACAATACATCCATCGTCAAATTTTACAGAAGCTGCCCCAATTCAGGTTGATCCTATGATCTGTCTTATTTGTTGTCGCGAACTAAGAGAAGGTTGCCAACCTGGTGGCAGTGAAGTGGAAACAACCCAGAAATATGTAAGAAACATGCCACTCGCAGATTTAAAGCTGATGCATCTCTGCAGTTGCCTGATTGGAGAGCTAATGATGATGGGAGCATTCCATGCCCACCTAAAAAGCGTGGAGGCTGTGGTACTGCAATTATTGGATTTAGACGCAATTTGAAAGCTAATTGGGTAGCGAAGTTGATTAAGAATTCTGAAAATCTCACTAGAAATTCTCAGTTACCCAAGGTTGACTTTTCTTAAGGATGTGCAAAGTGCCGATTTCAGGATTCCAGAGGGAACGAAGGGAAATTTGAAGTAAGGGAGGCAGCTCACAGGGAGGACAGTAATGATAACTTTCTGTTTTGTCCAAATGCTAGTGAAATGGCAGATAATGATATTGAGCATTTTCAGAAGCATTGGATGAGAGGTGAACCTATGATAGTCAGGAATATAATTGACAAGAAATCTGGTCTTAGCTGGGAACCAATGGTCATGTGGCGGGCTTTTAGAGAAACAGGTTCGCAGGGGATTTTCAGAGAGGAGACTAGAAGTGTAAAGGCCGTTGATTGCTTGGATTGGTGTGAGGTCAGCAATTTATTCAGGGAAAAGAGAGTAGATTCTATGCTATTTTATAAACTTCTTAATGTCATTCTCTTTACTTAAAGCATTTTTTTGTGGTCATTTTCTCTGAAATATGCTTATAAGCTGAGATTCAAATGAATGTGTATGGTAGTGGCCTAACTTAATAATCATATTATTATTAATTATTGATTATTATTATATAGATATAGATAGCTGTAAGAGTTGTTGCATTTACGTTCAAGAAGCTTTTTTTTTTTGTCTATAGCACCCTGTTAAGCACAATGCAACAATGCAATAATAATGGTGCACACCCATCAAATGAGGGCACCCCAACAAGCATTTACGTTCAACAGTGCAACAATGCAATAATAATGGTGCACACCCATCAAACGAGGGCACCCCAACAAGCATTTACGTTCAACAATGAAACAATGCAATAATGGTGCACACCCATCAAATGAGGGCACCCCAACAAGCATTTACGTTCAACAATGCAATAATAATGGTGCACACAAAAAATTTGATTGAACTTGATTGCAATCTCCAAATGCAATCAAGTTTTTGTGTACTGTTGAAGCGGTATCGAGAAGACAACCATTTAGAAACAAGGGACTTTCTACTCTTTTCGCTAATGAATGACTCCACATTCCTTGTTGTTATTTATAGTCCAAGCGGTATCAAGAAGAAGATAACAACAACAGGTAAGAGTATTTTGTGGTTGGAATTGGCAATTGGCAAGAAGAAAAAAAGGATAGAAAGAGAGAATATTGGCTGTAACTGTGACAGCCCAAATGAAACAAGATCAAGAATTGTTAGAAACTTACCTTAAAATGTGGACAGCTTCCAACAATAGCGAACAAAGATTCGTCCGTTATAATTGTACCCCCAATATTCAAGTGTTGCAAAGAACTAGCTCTTGAAATCTGTTAGAAATAAGTTCATTAGTGACAGAAGAAAAGTAGTATTCAAGAAAAATCTTGAAAAATTCTAAGTTCTCCAAGATTAATTTGGCCCCACCAATATCAGCGCCACTCCCTCCAGCAAGAAACTGATTGATTTGTATCGTGGCTAGAGATATTAATATCTGCAATTTTACCAAACCATCAATTAGTACTCAGAAACACATCACCTCTTCCTGAAAATAACACTTCTACAAGCAAAAAATAGATGAGAGTTCTAGGTACCCTCCCCTAAACGGGACCCCCAATTTATGTGATGCACGCTACTGTGCACTGGGAAGAATCTTCAGCTTGACATGCTAGACCCCCTTCATCTTCTCATCCACCATTCTTAGGGTGGAAACGGTAGCTCCAACTGGCAACCAACCACATCAACTTGTGGGATATATTAACCCTCTTACTTTCTTTCCAAATAATGATAAATTCCGTAATGGGGAACAAAGATGATGTAACCCTAAAAATTTTCCTAACCAAATTATTTTCACACTTCCAATAGTCTTCTTTAATGTTCAAATTGAATATTATGGGGCCCAATTAGCTACTCTACCCATAAATTTCAAAGGAACTAACAGAGTTAAAAATAGAGGAGAAACACCAAATAGCTCAAATCTACCTAGTAATCCTTCCCGGAGTGGCAGCAGCATAAAGTGGAACACGGTTCCACTCTCGACCGGTAGCATCAGCATTTGATGTGGCTAGGTGTACCTGGCCAGAATGGTCTGCTGGAAGGGTTGTTGAATGGTAATGATGAGAGGAATAGCTCAAAAATTGAGATCATTCCGTACTGGGTTCTAGCTCATGTCTAGATCGGCTTCTCACGTTCCTCGCTGAATCTTCACCAGCAATTGAGAGACTACTGCCTCTGTAGGGAGGTACACCAATGGGACCATGAGGCATGCTATGACAATCTGCACTTGGCTTTTCCATCAGCATCTAAGAAGAGCCAGGAAAGGGTCGTAATGAGGGCCAGGAAAAGATGGAGCAATCTGCTGCACTTCCATGCTGAGACTGGATGGAAGATACTCAATTGCTCTGCCTTCTGAGGTCCACTGAGAATCAGAGTGTACTCCACCTCTTAGCATATGATCTGCTGGACAAACAGAAGAGCTATTTTCTGGAGCAATAGACCTTCCTGAAAATTTTCACAACACATAACTAAATCAAAAAGAACCAAAAATGGGTTAGTTAACAGTTTTCAATTAATCTTCTACAACAGATTTTGACCTCAATCAAAATCAGTTATTTCAAATTCACTTCAAAGTTATTCTAGGTCAAAAGTTTTTTTAGTACAACAAGGTCAAAAGCTAACCAAGAATATATTTCACGAAGAGATGTCAAATTAGATAACAGAGTTGGCCCCAAATTATGAGGAAGGCCATAGCTTCAACTGGGAAACTCAACAAAGATTTTAATGCTTTTAAAAATAGTTTCACTAATATTATCATCATATGGACAAAGAAAATTGCACATTAATCATACAATCGCCAGCTCAAATTACTTATCCTTTAGAAATAATAACATTAAAAATTAATTTCTAAGAAAACAGATACCCATGGGAATGTAAGATTGCTCGTCGCAACTGATTGCACTGAGCATTGCATTGCTGCATTGTTGCAACTGCTGCATTTGCAGCTGTTGCTGATGTTCCATTGCTTTCATTTGTTGTGTCTGATATCCATTTTCCCATAGTAAGAGAAAAGAAATCTCATTCAATCAACTTCTTCCATACCACACCCCACACCCAAACTTAATTATTGTTAGCAATATTTCTATTATTTATATTTGTCCAAGGGGAGGCAAGGGAAATGGAAATCACTTCTTAGGAGTAATGAAGATCCAGAAAACAAACAACACCTCTATATATGCTGCTGCAGCCTCAGAATGTTTCTCATTTTTCCTTGCTATAAAGATGTCCCAAAAGACAGACCACCACTTAAAGAGAAATCCTCCAGGAGCATCAATAGCTGAAAAATTCAGTATAGATTGAAAATTATCAAAAAATTATGATTCCTAACAAAAATAATTGTGAACCTAAATAGGACTAGTGAGCCTAGCTGGCCTCTGACATTTTCTTATTCTAAATGTACATAATATATTACATGCTTCAAATTCTAAAACTCCGAAGTAGAGTGCCCAGCCAAAATATCATTAATAAAGTTTCTTTTTGAGTCATATAATCAACATCTGCTATTTTTTATTTTTGCTATATTGGATGTCACTTATGACAATAACTTCAATATTAATTATTCACAATAGAATAAACATATAAACTCAAAAAGTCCAGTTGAATCTATGCATTTGTTTGAATGAAGAACCTAATGATCATGATCTTTAAAAGAACTACTTTCTCTGATCTCAATGTTTAAAATTGAAACATTTTCCCTTAACTTTGGAAGAAAAAGTTCAAGTCTATGGTAGATGTCCTTCATACCAGCTACCCCAATCGATTCCGCTATTCTAATCTTGAAAGACTTATTATTATGGTAGTCCATTTATTGTTTAATTTAATTGGTTCAATCAGTTAGCAGTGTAAGACTAGTGATACCTTTTCTTTTCTTTTTCTTTTTTCTTTTTGGGTTACAAAGGAAAGAAAGGAATCTAAGCCAAATTACTACTACTTGTAATATCAAACTTAAAATTTAGTTCCAAAGGATTCTTTCCTTTCGGTACTCATAAATTGTTGGTGTTCAGGTTGTCATGGTTGGATTTCTCACTTTTAGTTGGGATAGGATGTACGAATGTGATAGTTGAAAGGAAAAAATACTGTTATAGCTCTTTAAGTGTTCGCCATATATTTATTACGGATGAAAGGAAAATGATGCTATTTTCTAGTCATTTTATGATTGTCCTGTTTTTAAGTATTTACTCCTTCATCCTTGGATTCCATTACAGCTGTTGATTGAGTATCATATTTGTATATTGATATTAATTAAGAAATCGTTCAATGGAGCTAATGGAGACATCTTTTGCTCCAAAAGCTACAAAGTTGGCGTTTGGTGTAGCTTTTGAAAAGCTCAACTTCAAATATGGAGCTTTCGATAAGCTACAATTTGGAGCTTTTGATTAGCTAGAAATTCAAGCTTGAGATCCATAAGTCAGCTTTTCCACTACCAGGATTGAAGGCAAAAGACAATAACATTCTGAACTTAACTATTTTCATCTTAACATAATCCAAAAAAGCTCTTATTGCCTTTAGTTAGTAATGGACTTGATTTAATATTTCTAGGTTAGATGTTGCGATTTCAAGACTAATTGTCATTGTCAATTTTGACGAGATTTTGGTTTGTGCCAGTTTTACTTGGTAACATTGAAATTATGGGTCTAATATATAATTATTTTATCCCACTAAATTAGGAACATCCAAGCACCATCCATCTACATTATGACAATCCCAAGCCATGCCCTGAACTCAAACAGTTGGCTGCAATTAATGTAGCAATAGATAAAACAGTAACACATACCTACAGGTCCGTAGTAACCTTCCCTTTAGTCATGAAAGCTTTTGCAGAGTTATGCAATTTTCTTTTCAACAAATAGTCATGAATGTAAGCATCAAGCGTAGCAGGAGGAAGCATTAAAAGTAAAGATGGTTAGGAGACCAACATATAAACCAGCAATACCTAGACAGATGGTTGGATCTATTAAGCTAACTAGTTCTTGAAGTGAGAAAAATAAATTTAAGGTTGAATCTAGCTCATGTTCGAGGTGCTTTGATTTCTATTAATCTTTCTCTTAAGCTTCATGTGAATGTTGTCACAACATATTCTAAAATATAATCGCATCCCAATCAAGGCATGTAAACTTTCAAAGTGCATTCAAGAGCAGACCAAAGCAAAACGACGGAAACCAATCTCGAAACAATATATCACCTAAAGCTTGCCAACACCATAGAAACTGGACAAGCAACAACGTATACTCTTCCTTTTGCTCACATATCCTGTTAAGTCATGACAAACTACCAGGATCCCTTTTTGCACATACAACACACTAATCTCATTAACATGTTCATCTATAATGAAGAATTTAAGCTATTTCAATATGAATACCACTCAATAATCTACACATATTCCATGCAACGAAGGAAAAAAGTCATAAAGATAATGCAACATCTTTCAACAGGGGTACAGGTACATACTGATTGTGCTTCCTCCTGTGGTATGGCCGATTAGGCCGGTATGTATGGTTTTGCCTCTTTGCCAAAATCCAGAAACATTAAAATTGAACAGGTATCCCAAGTTCTTTAGCAACCTCCTCCTATAATTCAAGATAATCAGGAAAGTTGTACACAAATGGAACTGAAAACTAATTATTTTTCTTTAGACATTCTGTTTTGGAAAGATTGAAATACTCTTTTTCTTTTTCCTTATTCTTACTTCCAGTTAAGACCAAATGTAGAACTTATTTTTCTTTTTCACTTTTCTTCCCTTTTTAATATGCAGGATGAGAGATCGTGTCCTCCGAAACCTCATTAACCAAATAAAAAACCTTTTGGTGCCAGTTAACTGTCAATGTGAAAATCATGTTTGAAACTATGTTAAAAGGTCATTCACACATTTTGAAATCATTGAATGTCACACTATGTTAAAATCATTAAATGTCACACCAACTACACTTTTACTGCCAGTTACTACACAATGACGAAGAGGACATAACAAGAGAAAAGACACACAAGAGACATACATTGCACACACTCCATATCATATTGAAGTTCTTCTATAATATAAGTATGTAGTTGGAATAATTGGCCATTGTGCCAAGAGATAGACAAGATAAAACCACAAATAATAACATATCTTGATGCGAAGGCAACCTTTTGACAGAAAGAGGTCAACTGACATGATAAGTATGATGATCATTCTTAATACACTTATGTCACTTCGACGAGCCCACCCTCAACCCACCCACCCCTTCTTTCTCTGAGACTAAATCATCACGAAGCAATACTAACAAAATAGTGCTAACAAAATTCAAGTAACAAAATTCAAGAGATGCTTACCTAAGGAATTCCCTAGCAGCCCGAGCAACAAGATCGCACAAAGAGAGAGACGTGCACAGTAGCACAAGAAATTAATTTGGGAATATTTTCCTCTGCAATTTGGGAAAATCAACAATTTGTTAAAATTAGGGCCCAATTGTACAAGCAAGGTTAGGGCTCAATCAGGGAACGAGAGAGATAGTAAAAAGCGAGAGAGTGAGTAAGCAAGAGAGAGATGTTTACCTAAGGGATTCTTGACAGTCGTTGCAGCAATCGCACAAAGAGAGAGAGAGAGTAGCGAGCCTAGGCAGGTGATCGAGTGCTAAGGCAGTGAAAGCAGGGAAGCTAAGATAGCTTAAAGCGAGAGGTGAGAATGGCTAGTTCGATTGTCTTTAGACGGAGTGGGAATTGAGAATACCCAGAGTCGAAAGCCCGAGGGGAAAGTTGGAGGGGAAAAGCGAAGGGGAAGAAACAACATCAAACTCCGGAACTAGAGAAAGGATTAGAAAATTTTGGATAAGAAAAAAAAAAGAAGCAGAGGGAAACAAATCGCGGGAACTGAAAATTGTGGGAGTGAAATTTTTGGGAGAGATGGTATTGAAAATTTAGAATTGGGATTTTAGTTAGTAATATCACAACATTTAGCACGGAAAAAAGGTAAAACAGTCCTAAAAAGTTATTATTTGGGAGGGGAAGTGGAAAAGAGTGCCAAATACCAAGTATTTGGCAAGGCTAAAGCTTCCTTCCCAACAAATAGTATTTGGGACGGTTTTTTAGCCCTTCCAAATAAAGGGGGTCACAAATAGTGGTTTTTCTTGTAGTGCTAACACTGGAGCTGAAGTCAATCTCTGCTTGAGTTCCTGGAAGCTTGCTTCACATTTATCACTCCAAACAAATGGGGCCTTCTTTTGTGTTCGGTTGGTCAATGGCGTAGCTATCTTGGTGAATCCCTCGATAAATCTTTGATAGTAACCTGCCAATCCAAGAAAACTACGTACTTCTGTCACTATAGTTGGCCTTTTCCAGTTTACTACTGCTTCTACTTTTGTTGGATCAACTAAAATACCGGTACCTGATACAACATGTCCCAAGAAAGATACTTCCTCTAGCCGAAAAGCACACTTGCTGAATTTCGCGAATAATTGTTTCTCTCGAAGCACATTCAATACAATTCACAAATGTTGCTCATGTTCTTCCTTGGATTTTGAATACACTAATATATCATCGATGAAGATCACCACAAAGCAATCTAGATAAGGTTTAGACACTCTATTCATCAGATCCATAAACACAACAGGTGTATTTGTCAACCCGAAAGGCATAACCACAAACTCATAATGTCCATAACTCGTACGAAAAGCAATCTTTGGTATGTCTTCGGCTTGGATCTTAAGTTGATGGTATCCACTTCTCAAGTCAAACTTAAAGAAAACAATGGACCTTTGTAGCTAATCAAACAAGTCATCGATGTGCGGCAATGGATACTTGTTCTTGATAGTCCCCTGATTCAACTGCCAATAATCAATGCATAATCTCAATGTACCATCTTTCTTTTTCACAAACAACACCGTGCACCCCAAGGTGAAACACTCAGTTTGATGAATCCTCTTTCAAGAAGCTCTTCAAGCTGTACTTTTAATTCTTTCAGTTCAGCAGGGGCCATCCAATAAGGTGCCTTAGAGATTGGCGTTGTACCTGGAAAAAACTCAATACAAAACTCCAATTCTCGGTCAGGAGGCATGCATGGTATATTCAGTAGAGAACACATCTGGAAATTCACATGCAACTGGAATATCCTCTAACTTTGGTGTAATTTTACTCTTGTCAACAACACAGTCTAAATATCCAGTACAACCATGATATAACAGTTTACGGGCTTTCAGTGCAGAAATAACATGGATACCACATCCTAATCTATCCCCCACAAATACAAATTCAGGAATACCCAGAATGCTAAAAGTAACCATTTTACGATGACAATCAACGAGAGCATGATGAGTATATAACCAGTCCATACCCAATATGAAATCAAAATCATGGATAGGTAATACAATAAGGTCTGCATGCAAAGTATGATTATCTACAAGCACATCATAAGCCTTATACATATCGTAAGCATTCACACAATCACCCATCGGTGTAGACACCTCCAACACATATGACAAAGGTTGAGGCGATACATACAAATTATGAATAAAATGCGATGCAACATAGGAATGTGAAGAACCAGGGTCTATAAGAATACGGGCTCTCGTACTATAAATAAAAAGAGTACCTCCCACAACTGCTGTAGACTCGGCGATCTCTCGCTGATCAAGTGTAAATACACGTCCCTGTACGTTCGTCTACCATTACTACCTCTTTTCATACCTGAGGACTGTTGACCAACGTTCTCAGGCTGCTTGTTCTTCTATTTCAGGCACTCATTCTTGAAATGATTAATGTCGCCGCATATCAGACATTTACCCAACTTTAACAAACACTTATCAGCACTATGGCCATGTTTCTTATCCTTAGATTGTCGTCTACCATGTCCACCTCGACGGTTACCAAAACCACCTCGGTTATTTGAACCTTGTCATCGCCCATGTTGCTGGGAGGATTGTTGGTTCGTTGGTGCTGGTGCTGCTGATACATCTTTTTTTCCCTTGTGTTCCTCTATATCCCTTTCCAAATCAAAGGCTCGATCAATTGCACTCCGATAACTAGTAAATTCAAATGACAGAAGTTTTTCTCGTAGCTTAGTTTTCAATTCCTTAACAAATCTCCGAGCTTTCCTAGCTTCATCGGGGATCAAATGTATACCATGTTGAGCTAACTCGGTAAACCTCTCCGCAAACTTGCCTACACTCAAGTTTCCCTGTTCCAAGGTAAGGAACTCCACCTCTCTTCATTCCTGCACTCCTGCTGGCACAAACTGACTATTGAACTCTTTCAAGAAGTTCGCCCAAGTCCTGGGTGTTCTCTCCTGATCCCACTTGCCTTTTAACAATTTCCACCAGCTCTGCAGCACCCTCTAATTTAAACACCGCAAATATGACCTTTTCTTCCTCAGTAGAACCCAATGCTTCAAAGATCTTTTTCATCCCTTCAATCCACCGTTCAGCATTCACTACATCAAGTTCCTCATCATAGCTACAGGGATGCATTTTCATGAACTTCTCAATGCCTGCGACAGGACCTGCATTTCTAGCTCCTAGTTGGGGCTCTCTAAGCTCCACTTGTTGTACAGGTTACTGCACAGGTGGTGCTTAATGTTCTAGTACAGTTACCACCCTTTCAAGTATTCTATACATATCTCCCATATTAGCCTCATTAGAGTTATTAATAGCCTTTGCACCATTCTTATAGCCTACAAATAAACGCTCAGCGTTAAAACCAAATAACACAATTAACCCATCTAAGCCAAGGACCCTATCCTGGCTTGTAGCTAACTATAGCTCTGATACCAACCTGTCACACCCCCATTTGAACTCCTACGTGGAACCCCAAATGGAGACTTGAAACACATACATCATAATTAACATGCACCTATATAAGCAAGCTAAACCAACTCGACACAAACACAAGATTACAAAACGGCCACAACCTGCCGTTATCATAATAGTACAGAGCTACACGAGCTCACAAAACACAACTATAAACAACAACCTCAACGAGCTAACGAGCTTGAAGTCAACCGAGATAAACGCCATATATACAATGCCACGACACCACGTGTCAGCACAAAAGGAAGTAACGAGTAACAATATACATATCATGTTACTACTACGTACCCAAAATAGAGTTTACATAACTCTATCATCCATCGCCCTCACCGAGTACATATGTACAACGAGCAAAAGTAACTACCCTAAGAGTATACCACGTGCATCCACGTACTGTACTGGCCTCACCGATCAGAACCTCTCGAGTTCCTGCGATCTAAGGAAAAACGAAAGAAAAGGATGGGGTGAGTCAAAGACTTAGTAAGTTACTACCATTCAACTACAAGACACGCTGGCATACTGAGCTGTGTAACAGTAATCATACTGCATAGTAAATAATAATAGCATGCTTCTGTATCACCGTAACACATATTCAACTATATAAGAATAACTGGATAAGCACCTTTAAAAGGATACGGTGTCGAGGTACACCTCCGACAATATCCAACCTTATCACCTTTTCTGTATCATATGCTCGAGCAATAACTGAATAACTGTCTCTTTAGTAGTGCACGCATGAATGACAATCGTTTCCCCCAGTCCCGTACGACCTGGGTTTACGAGGTCGGGCAAACACTTCGACTAGCAAGAAGTGTGCCTCCTCTACTGGGGCCAACAGCGGGGCGTAGGCCGAGGATATGGACCAACCAAAGTTAATACTAGCCCCTGCCCTCGTGAGTCACCGGTGGTCCCCCCGAATTGGTTTACCAGCTGGTTACGACTTATTGAACATTGAAACTTGTCACAATATTGTGTTAAAACTAATTGGTTTTCTAGTATCAATTACTGATTTACACGTAATTGCCACTAAATTGGATAAACCCATAACCGGCTCGCAATTACATATTAAACACGTTATCACATTTAGCGTATTTCGGTAGAGGTACTTCTACCCAAAATAATATTTAATAATCGTTGAAATTAATCCCACTTTCTCAACATAATCAAACTGTATCAACAATAGACTCCGTGTAGTCAAATCACGACAATTCTAAACGTCGGTATTTTAACTCGTGTTCGTAGTACGTCAATTTAATTAACTCATTAAGCTACTTAAACAAGTGGGGGTCTTTATTTAAATAATCCAAGCTAATTAAAATTATATATGCATGAAACATATAATATTTCATCACAAGTAACTAGTTTACTAGCATGGATCATACTAAAATTAAAATGGAACAATTTTATATTACGAGCTAAAAATAGTAACTTACTAATATCGCAAAACCACTGATTAAAACGCGAAATCTTCTGAAGATATTGATCTACTAGCTTAGCACGTCGATCCTACGATGTCCGTTCATCGATAGCTCGAAGAAACGAGAACCAAATTGATCGCGTAGGAAGAAAATAATTTACGGACGTAAAACTGGAGAAAGAGAGAGTGACGGGTTGTTTGTGTGTTCAAGGTGTTTGTGTGTGTTTTCTATGCTGAAAATTGATGTATCCACATTTAATATCAATCCCATGCTTATTCGGTCAACAAGGTGGGCTAGTGCACTTTCATTGGTTGGATAGGGCAGTGGAGATAAGTTTGCAAAGTGTTAGGCTTTAATAAAATATTAATATTAATTAAGTTTCTTTATTCTTAATTAATCACTATTAAAACTAATTAAACTTAATTGGGTCTAATTATATCTTATTAATATTTTTTCATAATTAATTAATAAGTTATCATAGTAAAGCATATAAACACATTAAATGTCACGAATTGCAAATGACGTGCAAATAATATGAGTACGAAAATCTCGGATGTTACATGTTAGACACTTTTTGTGCAATAATTTGATCTCGTGTGCTTAGTTGGAAGATGAGGGATTTGAGGGAAAATGAGGAAAGGACGTTATGAAAATACTAAAGGGTTCTTTAGTTGTTGCTAAGGCTGAAAAACGCAATAGCTTGTATCTTTGTGTTGCTACTCCTATGTCTTTTAATGAAAATTGTGATAATCTTGTTAAAGAAGATAAAAAAAAAAATTAAAAAGGTTGGAGGGGACATAGACCTTACCCCAACCTTTATTATTATTATTTAATGCCTTGAAAGGCTACAATGACTCTATGATGCCTTTTGGTGTGGCTAGAACAAATTGATCAAACACCCGACCTCTTCACGTACCAGGGTGGCTATGGTGTAGGGCTTGAACACTCAGCCTCTCTGTTAAGAGAAGTGAGCAGTACTAAATGGGCCTTTGGTAAGGCTTGAACAACAATGGTGCCTCTGGCGAGGCTTGAACACCCGACAATTTTAGTACCAGGGTGTCGTCTCTGGTGAGACTTGAACACTCAACCTCTCCGTTAAGAGAAGTGAGCGGTACCAGTTGAGCTAGAGCTCATTGGTTATTAAAGAAGATAAAACATGTTATGCCATAAAAGACTAGGACACTTGAGTAATAAGGGTTTAGAAATATTACACAAAAATGGTTCTTTTGGTAATGAAAAATTTTCCAGTGTTCTCTTTTGTGATTCATGTGTGAAAAGCAAGTATCATAGGGTTAGTTTCCCTCCCCCTTCCCTGAACAAATCTGCTAGTAAGAAAATCCTTGAGTATGTCCATGCGGATATGTGGGGCCCTCAAGTGTCCCCACTCAAGGTGGAAACAAATATTTTTATATCTATCATTGATGACTTTCGAGAAAAGTCTGGGTTTTCTTAATGAAACAAAAATCTAATGTTTTTGAAAATTTCAAAAACTGGAAAGTTTTGATTGAAAATCAAACTGGGAAGAAACTGAAAGTGCTTTGGATAGATAACGTGATAGAATTTTGCAATCACAAATTCGATAATTTCTGCGCTAAAAATGGTATTCAAAGGCACAAAACTGTGCCTTACAACCTGCAACAAAATGGTGTCACAGAGCGCATGAATAGAACCCTGTTAGATAGAGTTAGAGCCATGCTCTTGACCTCGGGTCTCTCTAAACGATTTTGGGGAGAAGCAGACATGACTGCTACCTATATCCCTCCATGGCAAATGTCCTGAAGTTGTTTTCTTCAAAAAAGAAATTGATTTTTCAAACTTGAGAGTTTTTGGTTGTGCTGACTATGTTCGTCAAAAGAACAATAAACTTGGACCTAGTGCTACTAGGTGTGCTTTCTTAGGGTATCTCGAGGGGGTGAAAGGGTATAGATTATGGTTGAAAGAGGAACATGGTTTTAAAGTTTCCATTAGCAGGGATATAGTTTTTAATGAAACTGAATTTGCTTGTTTGCTTCCTGCTAAACCTATACCTGCTGTTAATATCCCCCCTCCCCATGCTCCTAATGTGGTGTGGCATCCCTATGTTGTTAGTCTTTTTGATGCTAACACTAGTGCACAAACTGAAAATGGAACAGAAAAATAATAACAACTAAGAAAAAGTGCAATCTGAAACTGAAACTGAAATTGTGAATGATGAAATTGTAAATGCTAAACTGAAAATGAAGAAGATGATAGGATTGAGATTCCTAAAGATCAGAATCTAGATGATTATCAACTTGCTAGGGATAGACCTAGGCATACTATTAGAAAACCATCTAGATTTGATGATATGGCCTCATATGTGTTTAGCGTGTTTGAATCTATTGACAATTGTAGTGAACCCAAAACTTATAAAGAAGCCTTGAAATCTGCTAATTTTGTTGAGTGGTTGAATGCAATGATGGAAGAAATGAACTCCTTGCATGTTAATCAAACTTGGACACTTGTGCACAAACTTAAAAACTGCTCGGTTGTTGACTGCAAATGGTTATTTAAAAGTCAAAAACGAATTTGAATCTGTGCGGTACAAGGCTATGTTAGTTGCTAAGGGTTTACTCAAAAAGAGGGGATAGATTTTACGAAAATCTTTTCCCCGATTATCAAATTCACTATTGTTAGAGTCATGCTTGCTTTGGTTGCGCAATTTGATTGGGAGTTAAAACAAATGGATGTTAAAAATGCATTTTTACATGGTGATTTGGATGAAATAATTTACATGCGACAACTTAACCTGAAGGCTTTGTTGACAAGAAAAATCTTGAATATGTGTGTTTATTGAAAAAATCTTTATATGGGTTGAAACAATCTCCTAGAATGTGGAACAAGAAATTTGACATGTGCCTGCAAAGACTGAACTTTAAACGTAGCTCTTATGTTCATTGCTTGTATTTTAAAGTTAACTCTGCTGCATATGTGTTCCTATTAACTTATGTTGATGACATGTTGCTGATTAGTCCTTGCATTAAGTCAATTGAGCATGTGCAAAAATGTCTTTGTGATAATTTTGACATGAAAGATCTAGGAGATGCTAAAAAGATTTTGGGAATGTACATTGTTAGGGATAGAAAAAATTCCAGTTCGATTTCTCTTAATCAGATTTCCTACGGAAAAGATTTTGAGTAAATTTAAAATAAAAATGCAAAATCTGTCAATGTGCCTCTTGCTAGTCATTTCATCCTTAGTAAAAGCCAGTCTCCCCAATCTGAATCAGAATTAAAAGAAATGGAAAATGTGGCATATTCTAATGCCATAGGATCCGTCATGTATGTAATAGTTAGTACAAGACCTGACTTAACTTATGCCCTAAGTTGTTTAATTAGATACATGTCCAATCCTGGATTGCCACATTCGCAAGCTGTTAAATGGTTGTTGAGATATTTAAACTACTCATTGAAATATGGCTTAAAATTTTCTAAATGTTTTGAAGGTGTGAAATTAAAAGAGTGCATAGATTCTAATTATGCTAACGATAGAGATAGTAGGAAATCCACTACTTCTTATGTATTTACTTTGTGTGGAGCATGTGTTAGTTGGAAATCTCAGTTACAATCTATTGTTGCTTTATCTACTAACGAGTCCGAGTATGTTGCCATAACTAAAGCATTCAAAGAGGCAACTTGGTTAAAAGGATTAATTACTGAATTAGGTTTTTTGAAAGATAAGAATTTGGTTTTCTCGGTAGCCAATCTAGAATTCAGCTTTGTAAAAACCCTGTTTTTCATGATATGACCAAACACATAGATGTTAAGTTTCACTACCTTAGAGATGTAATTTATAAGGGTCTTATCTTATTAGAAAAAATTCCTACTCAATTTAATCCTGCGGACATGGGCACTAAATGTTTACCTATTACTAAATTTCAAACCTGTTTAAACATTTTGAAACTTGATACTGGTAATTGATGCATGTGTGCTGTTGTTACCCCCTAAAATCCACAGAATACTTAGTGTTTGTTGTGGTGTCTATCTCGTTCCTGCTTAGTGCGGTGGAATAAGATAGATTGCTTTTCCCATGCATACTTTGTGTATGTTGTCCCGTGAGTTGTTCTTACTTAGTGTTGGAACAAGTTCTGTTTTGTTTTAAGGCGATGATGATTCCCATTTATTAAAAGTCCTAAGAGTCCAGTTGTGTGAACTAGCACATGTTCCAAAGTGAAGATTGTTGGAAAAATTAGAGGCCCAGTTGGGCAGCCTTTTCCAAGGCCTAGTCCGCAGTCCACTTCCTGTCGGCCCGGCCAGCTGTTCGCGCAAAATCGGAAGGCTCCCCCTTTGTGTTTTACATGTTATGCAATCAGTCTCTTTAGTTTCCCCCCATTCCCACGATCTTTCAGTTCTTTCCTCCATTATATGTGCCACTTCTCTCCTCTGCATGGTACGATGCACGCACGTGCTCTCTCTATCTCTCTCTCTCTCTCTCTCTCTCTCTCTCTCTCTCTCTCTCTCTCTCTCTCTCTCTCTCTCTCTCTCTCTCTCTCTCTCTCTCTCTCTCTCTCTCTCTCTCTCATTAAACAAAATCCAATATTTTCTCATTCTTCTTCATTGTGTGTTACTGTGTGAGGTGTGGTGTGAGAAGGATTTTTGGTTTGGTGGTATTTTAGAGTCTTGAATTCCAGTGATCAAGAAAGTGAGTTTGTTGATCTGTCGTGGTTGCAGGAGACGTTGCGGGTGGTCTGGGTTGCCGGAGTTGTGGCCGGAAAAATGATTGAGACTCCATCGTGGACAGTGTCGTGTCTCCACACTTGGTTCACTCCGGTGGACTTGGTCGAGAAAGGGAAATCTGAGTCTTGTGCCTAGATTGTTGTCTAGGCTTGTGACGATTTCTGGTTGAGACCGCGGCCGGTGACATCGTTGTAGACTGCTTGTTCACTCCTCTATTTCTTATTCACGATCTTCTCTTTTTATTACTATTCTGTTTATTTCTTCCGTTTTTATTGTGATACTAACTTGTTTAGTATTTGCAGTTACAAGGAGATTATTCAAAATAGTTGTAGAGATATTCACATAGGGTAGATATTGTGTTATCCCCACCCCATTTGTAATCTCTTGAGCGTCTCGGTGAGATCCCCTAGTTGGTTTGTAACTAGGCTTTTATTTTAATCTGTATTTGGGCTTCTATTCTGTGTATGCGAAACGACTTGGAACTACAGCATGTATCATCCAATCTTTCCATTGATGGTTACAAATGTTGAGATATCAAACCCACATCAGGTATAAACAAGCCTAGCAAGCAATTTATAATGATCTTATGGCCACACCTCTCATAAGCCAATTATTTTTTAGATGGACCCTCCAACTATAATAAGATGGTATCATAGTAGGCTCACTCTACACGTGCATCCCTATGGCCCACGTTCTTGGTTCGTGCCACTCGAACCAAACCTCACCCCACGTAGACTTTAAGATGGTATTAGTCATACGTGTAGGCCAAACAGCCCACGCTCTTACTCTGCGCCAGTTCCACCCGAATTAATGAATTCACACGTTATACGTGTAGGCCACTCGAATTAGCCTACGCTCTTACTCCGAGCCACCTGAATTAACACGTTGTAAGCCTCAAGGGGTGTGTTGAGACTTGAGACATCAAACCTGCATCAGGTATAAACAGTTAAGCCTAGCAAGCAATTTATAAAGATTTTAGGGCCACACATCTCATAAGTCAATTGGTTTTGATGTGTACCCGCAAGACTTTAAGAACCGACGTACTACACCCCTTTCATTTCCTATAGTGTCTGGGGTTATTCTCGATCTTCATATTCTGCAAATTTCTCTACATCACTCATATGTATCCTTAAGTAGCTGAAGTCAACACGTATAATACTTGTTTTGCAATTTGTAAGTAACATTGATGCCATGAAAGCACATTTCTCTTTCATTGACATTCTCTGTCTATACTGTACACGTGTTTGAAACGAAGAAAATATGCTAAATCCCTACAAATCTATCAAGAATATATTCTTTAGAGGTGCTTTAGGAAAAGGTCAGAGACATTAAATGAAAAGGAAAAAATGGATGAGGAGAATTGGGTGATCAATGTTTGAATATTGCCTATAAATACCAGCTATTGTTAACTAGTTATATATTGAAAATCAGAAGAAGAGAGCTCTTACATGAAAAGAATAGCCTTGTTAGGTAGCCAAGGATGACTTGCCTGCTCCGACTCAAGGGATTTTTTACATCTTTAATGTTCATGATCCTTTGTTTTGGTTATCTAGGCAGTCAACTTGGCTATCCTTGCTGCCTCTTCTTTCTCATGCTAGGGCTGATCTCCTCTTCGTGCTCCAACTCGGACATATAAAAAATGCACCGACAACAACACATTCGCGCCATTTTTACATATGATTTCAAATCATAATGCTTTGAGTGCTTGTCATTAATTTGTATAGAGCTGGGTTCATTTGCCTTCAGGCTTATATACTCTTGAGTTTTGAGTGGTTGGGCTAACAAAATTATTACTCGGTGTGATTTAATAACTCATTTAACTTATTTGAGTTTCTTAATAATTCCTGCAAACTTTAAGACCCTTTACGAAATCTGGCTCCTCTAGCTTGGAGAAGTTGCTTGTAATTTCAGGTATTTCCATTGGCAAACTCGCACAACACTAAATATAAGCCCCCTGAAGAAAAGTAGAACGGTTTTTGTAACTCGGCTCACAATACCCATCTCTAGTCCAGATAATCAATTGCACATTCAACCTTGTCCCATCCTCATCCTCATGCATGCTTTCTCAATCGCTCATTCACAGATAATTCGTATCTAGTTCACTCGCCGTGAGAGATGCAGAATTCAACGCAAATCCTTTCCTGCCAATATGTCGACCCATTAGAGCGATGGCTATATTTGAGAAAGGTGGATATAATGAATCATGCTAGATGAACGAAGCTTGAAGGTTTGAAGGAATCAACTGTTTTCGTACATCCTGCGATGGCATCATTTATTGTCATGTAATACATTTAAGTTGTGACTGTTAGGGTATATAGCCAAAGTATGTGCTTATATCCATTAATGAATGTCTCTCTTGGGGAATTCATTAATTAAGGGATGATAAGTTGTATTAATTGGTTATCATAGAAGGCTACATAATGTCCTTCTTTCACATGTTTCTCGAGTGTTCTGATGGGAAACTTGTAAGCACTAAGGAGCAGTCTACAGAGGATTCTTAATAACTAATAAAATCTTTCATTTGCCGATCAAAAATGAAAGAATGTCTCTTTTTATGATTTACCCTTAGATCAGTGTTCTTTTGTGGTAAATTGGTAGATGTGACATAATACTGTGATATCAGCTTTCTTAATCTTAACTCAGAAAGCAGTTATGTTATCTGTTTGAGTAGGGAGGAAGTACTTTGTTACAACTCTGATGCAAAACTAACAAATTCTAGCAGATTTGCAAATTTAGTTGTCAATTGTTTTAACTACTCATTTCTGAAATAATAAGTTCAATCCCTGAAATACTTTTCCCTTACTCTCCCACTTAAATTGTAAGTCGTCATAATAATGTCTTTTCGCCTTTGAAGCTCGTAGTTAGTTTGTTGTAGATTCGAAATAGGGAAGTGGTGTGTTACGGTGATTGTCCAAGTTCCTTTTCCCCTGATTGACGTACAAGAAATATTAAAAATATTATGGGTGTGAGAGGGTGAAATCAAGAATACATATATAGGAGATGCTTCATACTTCACCTCAACACATCTTGATTGGTGGTTTCTCTTTGGTCTGCAAGTCTGGTACTGATGTTCCCACCTACCTCTATAGCACAACAACTTCTTATTTCTTGGGGAAAAAAGTACCAAAATGCCCCAATAACAAGTTTTTGTTACTGTTAGGATCTTTATCGTGCACGAAGACTAATGCTCGATGCCAATTGACACAACCATATATAGTTAGATTAATCTCTTATGCATTTATAGTGAGAGTTTCAAGTGTTTAGTTTGGCTGCTCGCTGGCTTAAATTGAACTCCTAGATCAAAAATGATGCACGTGTTTATTGGGAAATCAAATTTCTACGTCACTCGTGCATCCTTTTGAATGATATCAAAGGTCTAGTAGTATACAGGTCAACCCCTAAACTTGCTTGGCAATGTGTATGTAGCATTGATGCCTTGAAAGCATATTTCCCTTTCATTGAAATTCCCTACCTATCCTACAGAAAGCTCTTTGAAATGGCAAAAACATGTTAGATCGGCCTGCTGCAAATCTATTCAGAATATATTCCTTAAATGTGGTAAAGCAAAAAGTAGGAGACATTAAATAAAGAGAATTACTATGCAAAAGGCAAATTGGGTGGTTTAATCATTGCCTAAAAATACAAATTAACTTTGTTAACTTGTAGTATATCAAAAGTTTGAGAAGAAGAGATCAGTTCTTGCATGAAAGGAATAGTCTTGTAAGGAAGCCAAGGATGACTTTGCCTGCTCCAACTCATGGGGGTTGTTTGGTAGTTAGACATGGATAAACATTATTATTAATCCCGGTGTTATTAGTGCCCTCGCTATTAATCCCTACTTATATATAGAAGGTAATTTTAGAATTAAAAATATTAATCATGTATTTTTTTTAGTGAGGGTGCTAATAATACCACTCTCTCCCTTGGTATTATTAGTGAGGGGATAAGGACCTTATCCGGATAACTCGTGCTAATAGTCCCGACCGCCTATTGCGTACCAAACATCCGACAATTCGACTTATTAATCCTATCCGGCCTTAATCCTGACTACCAAACGACTCCATGGGGTTTTACATTTTTATGGTTGATGATCCTTTGTTTTGGTTATTGACAAGTATGTTTCAGTGTTTGGAGCTGCAGCTTCTTAATAATTCCCAAGAATACTAGATTTTCATTAGTGTGAATGTCAGGAATTATTTCAAACAATAGTTGGTTAACTTTAAAAATTACGAAATATGTTCTGCCTCTACATCTTCTCCCAACTCAGGGGTTACAGCATCAACTCCTGCACCAGATAAGAAGGGTACTCGATGATCCTCGGAACTAATAACACAACATTCAAACTCAACCTTCGTTCTTCCTCCTCCTTTTAACCATAATTAGGATTATTATTAACCTTTTCGCCTGGTGCGACAATTATTAGACAAAGTATCTAGTTGCTCAGCGATTGGTTCATGCATAAGGGTTGGTGTTATGTAGGTTATTAATCTAGTTTCCAAATATCCTCAGGCCTTATTCTATTTTGATCTTGGGATAGTATTTTTGATCATCACATTTTTACACAACGGAAAGAAATTTTTCTTCATCCAAAATCATTAGATTCATCCAATCTTAATTGGTGGTGACCAACATACTACACCCCTTTCATTTCCAGTAGTGTCTGGGATTATTCTCGATCTTCATATATATACTGCAACTTTCTCTACATTATCATTTTAAAGGATGTCAAAGATCAAGTTGTTGAAGTCAACACGTACTACTTGCTTGGCAATGTGCAAGTAACAGTAATGCCTTGAAAGCACATTTCGCTTTCATTGAAATTTTCTATGTATACGATACACATGTTTGAAATGAAGAAAATATGCTAGATCCATACAAATCTATTGAGATTATATTCTTTAGAATTAGAGGTGCTTTAGCAAAAGGTCAGAGCCATTAAATGAAAAGAAAAAAATGGATGAGGAGAATTGGGGTGATCAATGTTTGAATATTGCCTATAAATACCAGTTCTTGTTAACTAGTTGTGTATCGAAAATCAGAAGAAGAGAGCTCTTACATGAAAAGAATAGCCTTGTTAGGTAGCCAAGGATGACCTGCCTGCTCCGACTCAAGGGATTTTTTACATCTTTAATGTTCATTATCCTTTGTTTTGGTTATTTAGGCAGTCAACTTGGCTATCCTTGCTGCCTCTTCTTTCTCATGCTAGGGCTGATCTTCTCATCATGCTCCAACTCAGACATATCAGAAATGCACGTCCATCAACGCATGCCCACCATGTTTAATTACCTATGATTTTAAACGATAATGCATTAAGTGTGTGTCATTAATTTGTATCATTCGTGGTGTATATTCCTTTGGTTTATAACAGCTAATACAATTTTGAGTGGTCGGGCTAATTATGAAATTATTGTGATTTAGTTACTTATATATTTTGTTTTCAGAATTTCTATACAATGCTCGTAAACTTTACGGCCCATTGCAAAATCTGGCTCCGGATGGAGAAGTTGCTATAATTGCAGGCATCGCATTCGCAAAGTATTACAACACTGTATATAATAGAAGAAAAGTAGAGCTGTTTGGTAACTCAGCTCACAATACCCAGCTCTGTCCAGATGATCAAGTACAGATTCAACCTTGTGCCATCCTCGTGCTTCTCTTAATTGCTTAGTTATAGATAATTTATAACTAGTTAACTTGTCACAAAAGATGCAGAATTCATCGCAAATCCATTCCTGCAATGCCGACCCATTAGAATGGTGCTGTGTATACTCGAGAAGGGTGAATATTACCAAGTCATGCTACACGAATGATCCTTGAATGTTGGGAGAAATCAATTGTTTTTGTACACCCTGTGATGGCATTGTCTATTGTCATGTAACACTTTCAAGTTGCGACTGTTAGTGTATATGGCCAAAGTATGTGCTTATATCCCTTAATGAATGTTATTGGGGCCTTCGTTAACGGGGCCTTCGTTAACGGATGATTCATCGTTTGGTCATCATAGAAGGCAACACAATATATCCTTCTTTCAAGTACTGTTTCTGGAGTGTTCTGCTGGGAAACTTGTAAGCACTAAGGAGCAGTCTATGGAGGGTTCTTACTAATTAATAAAATCTTTCATTTGCTGATCAAAAAATGACAGGATGTCTCTTTTTTACGCTTTACCCTTAGATCAATGTTCTTTTGTCAGTTTGATCCCTTCCCACGCCCCCTTAGGACACCAAAAAAAAAAAACAATTAACTTATCAGCTTTCTTTTTACGCAGAAAGCAATAGCAATATTTGCTTGAGTAGGGAGAAAGTAATTTGTTACAATTGTGGTGCCAATCTAACAAGTTCTAGCGGATTTTTGTATTTAGTCTGTCAATTGTTTTAATCTTTTTTTCAGAATCAATAGCAATATTTGCTTGAGTAGGGAAGTGGTGTGTTGTGGCGATTGTCCTGTTGAGACATCAAACCCACATCGGGTAAAGTAAACATTGACTAGTATATAACTTGAGAAGCTACTCCACCTAGTATGAATTGGTTTTAGGATAGAACCTCCAATATAGTCCACATCGGGTAAAGTAAACAGTGATTTGCTCCAAAGATATCTGAAATGCCAACATGTTTTCATTGGAATAATAACAAAATACTCCCTCCGTCCTGAAATTATTGTCCTGTTTGACTTTTTTGATCCTGAAATTATTGTCCTGTTTGACTTTAAATAAGACATTTTTCAAACGCAAATTTGACGTATATTTTTTTACTTTTTCCAAAATCATAAAACATGTATTCGTAGTACTTTTAACCAAAAAAAGTCAAACAGGACAATAATTTCAGGACGAAGGGAGTACAATTTAAAGAAACTGAAATCGTTCTGGAATAAATCTTCTGTACTGCCCACAAACCTTTAGGGATAAGGGTTGTTCTGTTGATTATTGTCCTGTTTGACTTTAAATAGGACATTTTTCAAACGCAAATTTGACGTATATTTTTTTACTTTTTCCAAAATCATAAAACATGTAATTCGTAGTACTTTTAACCAAAAAAAAGTCAAACAGGACAATAATTTCAGGACGGAGGGAGTACAATTTAAAGAAACTGAAATCGTTCTGGAATAAATCTTCTGTACTGCCCACAAACCTTTAGGGATAAGGGTTGTTGTTCTGTTGATTATTAGTTCATTATCTTTGAAACTTATATTCTCTGCAGTTCATTCCGGTTTCGCCCCTTGCTTTGTTCCTTTCGTTTGCCGAATTATTTTTGAACAAAATTTGTGGAATTGGCCAGATTTTCATTTTCTACCTCTTGAAAATTAACTATGCAAAGATGGAGAATTCTTTAAAGTTGGAGTGGTACGGCGGCACAAGTACTTGCCAGTGATTTGCTCCAAAGATATCTGAAATACCAACAACATGTTTTCATTACTAATCTTTCTCGCGCAAGAAGATCACTAATGCTCAATATCGATTGACACAACCATATAGTCAGAATAATCTTTACTCTGTTAATACTGAGAGTTGCAAAGGTGAGCTCACCCACAATGGCCACATGTGGTTAAGGTTTCTGATCACACAAATTACCAACCCTTGGGACAGCGTGTAAAGTGCGTTGAATTGTTTAGTTTGGCTGCTCTCGGACCTAAATTGAACTCCTCTGTTGGTCCCTAAAAAAAGTCCTCTAAGTTAATTAATAAGTTTTGGCTTAATTAAATATTTAGTAGTTTATTATAGTTGAATAAATGTGAATCCTTATCATAAAAGGATTAGTATTAATTAGACAATCCTTTAGAGGATAGTATTTGTTTAACCAAATCCTTGATATATATGGATTAGCCTAATTGAGGTACTATAAATATGTATTGATATTGAAGTTAATTAATAAGAGAGATATAAAATTGAGCCCCAAAAAAAATCTGTGTGTTCTCCCTCTCATTCTCGGCAATAATATCAAAGGCTGACTCCATTGTTCCTTGTAAAGTTCCAGTGCACATAGTCCTTTGTGAACCGCAGCAGGCCTTCATCTCCTATCTTGACTTGTTCTTTGTGGTATTATTACATAATACTAATTAATTAATTAGTTTGTGATTTTGGATTAAGTTAACATTTGGTATCAAAGCAAGGTTAATTTGTGATCAAGATGGTTTGTAGCAAAGTTTATATGGGTCCCATGTTTGATGGAAAAATTAATTTTTCCGATTGGAGATGTCAGATGTATAATTTTTTGGTTGCTTGTGATTTGGAAAATTCCGTAGATGAGAACCTTGTTGCAAATTCACCTAAAATGGAGAAAGTCAAATCTGCCGAAGCACTTGATTATATTTACAATGCAGTTGAAGATAACATACGGAAGAAGATTATTAATTGCAAAGCTGCTTTTAATATTTTGACGACGACATATGGTGGTGATGATAGAGTAAAGAGAAATTATTTACAAATTTTGACAGAGAAATTTAAAAAATTACAAATGGAGAAGTCGGAGAAAGTTTCTGACTATATCTCTAGGGTGAGTGATCTTGCTTCAGATATGAAGGCAAATGGAGATGATGTTTCAGATGAAAAGATTTGTTCAAAAATCCTTCGTACAATGACAGAAGCTTTTGATGGTGCTGCTGCAATAAATTTGGCAATTAATGATTTGAAGACGTTGACGGTGGCAAAATTAGAGTCCGCCCTTGTTAGCCATGAGTTACTATTTGGAGATCGTTCGAAGAAAACAGAAGAAGCTGCATTGCAAAGCCAAGTGAATTTGAAAAACACGAATGACGGATCAAAAGAAAGTGTTGGATCAAGTCATGGAGGCCAAAACCATGGTGGTAGAGGTCAAGGATACAACAACAGAGGACGTGGCTACAACAATAGAGGTGGCCGTGGTTACAATAATGGAGGTGGTCGTGGCTACAATAATGGTAGTGGTCGTAGTTACAACAATGGTGGTAATCGTGGTTACAATAATGGTGGTGGTCGTGGTTACAACAATCGAGGCAGAGGCAATTACAACTCAAGTGGTAGACAATGTGGCAATAATTGGAATCATGGAGGTAATAATACTAATTGTTGTTATAATTGTGGAAAACCTGGTCATAAAATTGCCGATTGTAGATATAGAAGAGAGAATAATGGAAATCATCATGCGAATAATTTTGCTGAAAATAATTTTGAAAATTCAGAAACTTTTCTCTTGGTTAGTAATTGTGAGAATTTGAAAGATAAAAATATATGGTTTTTGGATACTGGGTGTAGTAATCATATGTGTGGGAGTAAAGATCTATTTTCTGAATTGGATGAATCCGTTAGATCTGAAGTAAAATTTGGCAATAATGCAACTATTCCGGTGATGGGGAAAGGCAAGATCTCAATTTCGTTGAAAGATGGTTCTCAAAATTCTATCTCAGATGTTTTCTATGTCCCAAGTCTTCAGAAAAATTTATTGAGTATGGGACAGCTTTCAGAAAAGGGTTATGATATGAGAATTTTTAACGGAGTTTGTAGTATTGGTGATAGTCAGAGAGGACTAATAGCAAAGGTAAATATGACTCATAATCGTTTATTTCCATTAAAGTTGAATTGTGGAAATTTATCTTGCTTTAGTTCTGTGATTCATGATGATAATTGGTTGTGGCACATACGTTTTAGGCATATTAATTTTGGAAGTCTTAACTTTCTTTCTCGTAAAAAGATGGTTGAAGGATTGCCCGCAATTGATGCACCTAAAGGTGTTTGTGAAACGTGTGTTTTGGGCAAGAAACATAGAGATGCTTTTCCTACAGGTAAATCTTGGAGAGCAAAGAGACCGTTGGAGTTGATTCATTCCGATTTGTGCTCAGTTGAGGTTGCTTCTAATAGCGGTTGCACGTATTTTGTCACCTTTATTGATAATTTTAGTAGGAAAGCATGGGTATATATTTTCAAAGAAAAATCTGAGGCTTGTGATATGTTTAAAAAGTTTAAATATTTTGTGGAGAAGAAAAGTGGGCATAAAATTAAAACTTTGAGATCGGATAGGGGAACAGAGTATCTTGTTTGTGATGATTTTCTTGAAAAGCATGGCATTGAGCATCAGTTAACTGCTAGATATACTCCGCAACAGAATGGTGTAGCAGAGAGAAAAAATAAAACCGTTATGGATATGGTTAGGTGTATGTTGAATTTCAAAAAAAATGCCTAAGAGTTTTTGGGCCGAAGCAGTTGCATGTGCAATTTATGTTTTGAATAGGTGCTCAACAAGAAGTGTGCGTGATAAAACTCCAGAGGAGGCATAGAGTGGTCGAAGACCTTTTATTGGATATCTAAGAGTGTTTGGTTGTATTGCTTATGCTTATGTGCCTGATCATTTGAGAAAGAAACTTGATGATAAAAGTGAAAAGTGTATTTTTATTGGTTATAGTGATGTGTCAAAAGCTTATAAATTATTCAACCCTGTGACAAATAAAGTTGTTGTTAGTAGAGATGTGACTTTTGATGAGGTTGGTGTTTGGGATTGGTCTTCTAAAGGGAAGGAAAAATCAAGTTTTATTCTTGCTCAAAATGAAGATGTTAATGCTCAAGATGATGTTCCAACTCCTACAACTGCAAAAGAAGAAAGTTCAAAGCGTCCGCAGAGACAACGTAACTTACCAGCTAGGTTGCAAGACTATGTTGTGGGCAGTGATAATGATCCCACCGATGAAGAATTGGTGAATTTTGCTTTATTTGCGGATTGTGATCCTGTTAATTTTGATGAAGCATCTTGTGAAGATCATTGGATTCAAGAAATGGATGATGAGATTCATGCAATTGAGAAGAATAATACATGGGAGCTTACTACTTTGCCAAGTGGTAAGAAGGCAATTGGTGTCAAGTGGGTTTACAAGACAAAGTACAAGCCAAGTGGTGAAGTTGATCGTTACAAGGCAAGGTTAGTTGCAAAAGGTTACAAGCAAAAGTCAGGTATTGATTATTTTGAAGTATTTGCACCAGTTGCTAGACTTGATACTGTTCGTATGATTATTTCTCTTGCTGCACAAAATAGTTGGAAAATTCATCAAATGGATGTTAAGTCTGCTTTCTTGAATGGTGTTCTTGAGGAGGAAGTGTATGTTGAGCAACCTGCAGGGTATGTGAAAAAGGGCAATGAAGATAAAGTTTACAAGTTGAAAAGGGCTTTGTATGGTTTGAAGTAAGCTCCTAGAGCTTGGTATACTCGCATTGATTCTTATTTTATGGAGCATGGTTTTCAGAGATGTCCGTATGAGCATACTTTATATGTTAAATCATTGGATAATGATATTCTTATTGTTTGCTTGTATGTTGATGATTTGATTTTTACCGGCAATAACCCGAGGTTGGTGGCACAATTTAGGGAGGCTATGATAAATCAGTTCGAGATGACAGATATGGGGCTTATGTCTTATTTTCTTGGAATTGAAGTTGCTCAAGTAAATGGTGGAATTTTTATTTCGCAGAAAAAGTATGCTAATGATATTTTGAAAAAATTTAAGATGGATAATGCTAAGCCAATTTTGACTCCACTTGAGGAGAGGTTGAAATTAGTGAGAGATGGTAATGGTGATTTTGTTGATCCTACTTATTTTAAAAGATTTGTTGGGAGTTTGAGATATTTAACTTCAACTAGGCCAGATATTGTTTATGGTGTTGGACTGATTAGTAGGTTTATGGAGACTCCACGTCAATCACACTTACAAGCTGCAAAGAGGATTTTGCGATATATCCGAGGTACGTGTAGTGATGGAATTTTTTACTCGAGTTCTAATGATGTGGAGCTTGTTGGTTATACAGATAGTGATTGGGCCGGTGATATTGAGAATCGAAAAAGTACTTCAGGTTATGCATTTCATCTTGGTTCGGGCGTATTTTCGTGGTCCTTAAAGAAACAACAAGTTGTTGCTCTTTCTACAGCTGAAGCAGAATACATGGCAGCGGCGAGTAGTGCTACTCAAGCAGTGTGGTTGCGTAGATTGCTAAATGTTCTACATTTCAAGCAAGATGGTCCAACGAAAATTTTGTGTGATAGCAAGTCAGCAATTGCATTGTCAAAGAATCCAGTTTTTCATGGTCGAAGCAAGTATATCGATATCGAGTTTCACTTTATTCGTGATTTGGTTCGAGAGAAAGAGATCGTTGTTGAGTATTGTCAAACTGAAGATCAAGTTGCAGATATTTTTACGAAGCCATTGAAGACCGAACCATTTTTTAAGTTGAAGAATATGATGGGCATGATCAAGTTTGAAGACCTTGGTTTAAGGGAGGCAATGTTGGGCCCTAAACCAAGTCCACTAAGTTAATTAATAAGTTTTGGCCTAATTAAATATTTAGTAGTTTATTATAGTTGAATAAATGTGAATCCTTATCATAAAAGGATTAGTATTAATTAGACAATTCTTTAGAGGATAGTATTTGTTTAACCAAATCCTTGATAGATATGGATTAGCCTAATTGAGGTACTATAAATATGTATTGATATTGAAGTTAATTAATAAGAGAGATATAAAATTGAGCCCCAAAAAAAATCTGTGTGTTCTCCCTCTCATTCTCGGCAATAATATCAAAGGTTGACTCCATTGTTCCTTGTAAAGTTCCAGTGCACATAGTCCTTTGTGAACCGCAGCAGGCCTTCATCTCCTATCTTGACTTGTTCTTTGTGGTTTTATTACATAATACTAATTAATTAATTAGTTTGTGATTTTGGATTAAGTTAACATCCTCCTACATCAAAAGTTATGTAAGTGTTTATTGGGAAGTCATTTCCTATATCGGTCATGCATATTCCTTTTGAAGGATATCAAAGCTCAAGTAGTAGAAGTCAACCCCTAAACTTGCTTGGCAATGTGTATGTAGGCATTGATGCCTTGAAAGCATGTTTCCCTTTCGTTGAAATGGCGAAACCCCGCAAATCTATCGAGAATATATTCCATAGAGGTGGTATAGCAAAAAGAGAAGACATCTAGTAAAGAGAATGACAATGCACAAGGCAAATTGGGTGAGCACTATTTGATCATTGCCTATAAATACAAGCTTTGTTAATTTGTAGTGTATCAAAGTTTTGAGGAGAAGAGAGTTCTTACATGAAAAGAATAGTCTTGTTAGGTAGCCAAGGATGACCTGCCTACTCCAACTCAAGGGGTTTTACATCTTTAATGTTCATGATCCTTTGTTTTGGTAATTAGGCAGTCAACTTTGGCTAACTTGGCTGGCTCTTCTTCCTCATGCTAGGCCTTCTCCTCTTCCTGCTCCAACTTGAAATATTGGAAAATGCATTATCTGTCAATGCATTCTCTTCATTGTTATATAAGATTTCTAAGGTTGATGCATTACACTTCCTTCATCCCAAAAAAAGTCACATTTGATAAGTCAAATTTTTTAAGATTGTAGCTTTACCTACTTGTACCTCCTTCAAATTGCACTAAAATTATACTCACTCCGTTTAAGGAAAATACACTACTTTTGACTTTTTTTAGTCAGCTTAGTTTAAATTTTGACAGATAATTAACATAAATTTAGTGATTTTTACAAAGTTATAAAAGTTGTAATTCATAGTATTTTTAAGATAGTTTTTAATTAATGAAATTTTATTTCCTAAAATATAAGTAAAATACGTAAAATTTTGATTTGATTTAGTCACATATTTGACTTTTAAAAATAAAAGGTAAACTATTTGCCTGGAAGTATCTTTTTTTATGAATATGACTATTTTTTGGGGGGCAAACCAAAGAGGAAAGAGTGTCTATTTTTTGTGGATATGTATTGGTTTCATTTATACTCCCTACATTTGCTCAAAGAGTTCTACTTTATGTCTTGAAGCGTAGCACTTAAAATATCTTGTTTAAAGAACTAAGATTATAAATATAATACATTTTCAAATTTATCCTTGTTGCGCTGAACTTATAATACAAATTTATTTTAATTCTTGAAACTAACAAAATTTATGATTTATTTTAATATTTAAGAAATTTGACTTTCAAATATGGCCTCTTTGAGTGGAATGGAGGTGGTAAGATAAAAAAACTTGTTTGATATAATTCCAATAGGTTGCTTATAAGATTTTTCTATATAACGCTTGTTAGTTTTAAAAATCTTTGGAAAATCTGGGCTCTGCTTGAAGAGCTGGCTTATCATTTCCAGGTCTCTCACTCCCAAATTCACACAACTTCAAATGTAACCAAGCTGAAGAAAACCAGAGCCCTTGTAGTACTCTAACCAGTCTCTGGTTCAGATGACCAATTACACATGCATTCAACTTGCTGATCTGGTTCAATGAGTCCTCATCAAGTGCCAATAGGACTACACTGCAGGTTGAAGAGGGAGCAAGGAGTTTGTTTCTGTTGTGGCACAAACCTAGCTCAAACAGATTTGTGTTTTCGGCTGTCTATTCTTTAACTACTCATTCTCGAAACAAGAAGTTCAATCATTGCATTTCTCTCCTTCCTTCACAATCTTAAACTTTTGAGGTGTCGTAGAATCCTTTCTTTTCTGAAGCTCGTAAATCAAAATGGGGAAGTAAGGTGAGGCATCAGGGCCGGGAAATGTCAGAATCGATTGAGACGGTCATAAAAAGAGAAGAATAAGATGGGTGTCAGATAACCATAGTTTATTTTTGCTACCAGGCCTGTTGTAAATGCTATTCTCTTGCAACCATCATCTGCCAAATTTCAGCAAATACTTGGCAGATTTTGTGTACCACTTCCTTTGAAGTTAAAATCAAACCACTTCAATTGATAGATTGAAAGGAATAGATACACCCAGAGCCGGTCTTGACATTTTGAGGGCCTGTCTTAAATTTAAAATTAGGCCCCAAATTTGATAAAAGATAATTGCCAAAGATGAAAACAAATTACATACTCCGTATTTTTTAACATTATAATGTTAAAATTATTTTCTTACAAATGAAATACCAAAATAACTAAATCCTCAAACTACTATCAAACTTTTTATTTGAAAAGTAACATTCTTCTAACACTCATTGACGCGAAATAATCACTCTATTACTATGAAAGCTAATCCATTGAGTCTTTCTTATGTCATTGTAGAACGTAAGTAGGACTTTAATAACTTCAATTTCGAAAAACTTCTCTCTGCAAATGCAACTGTCACAGGAAAAGTCAACAAGATTTTATATGCAATAATTGTATTAGGAAAACAATCTACACGTTTCAAAAATTTTAAAATATCAACAGGTCCTATCTTTTCCTTAGGCAAGAACTATTTGAGTAACTTTAATTCCATATATAATTCATTTCCATCAATGTCAGATTGTTCACCTTTCTTAAGTGCAGCTTCAAAACGACTACAACAAGACTTTAAACGCATATCTTCCAATGAATGCAACTTGTCAGAAGTAAATAAGAAACCAAAAATATTTTCATATTCTTGATATTGTTCAAATCTCCTAGTTAGTGAAGCAATTGTTTGATCAACAATGTGTAAGAAATAATTAACCCTAAATGACTCCTCTTCAGATTGTGAATCAATTGAGGATGTATTGGTTGGAGTTTCATCAAAATGTATTTTTCTTCTAATTTGACGCTTTTGAAGAAACACTGGATCGACATTCATTTCAACTGCAATTTCCTTTGCAATTTTCAACGCATTTAAAAAATCAGTCTCTCTATACTCCTCAAAAAAGGATATCAATCCTTTTACTTTTTCAATGGCAACATCAATAAGCATACCCTTGATTGTAAATGCTTGCTAACCAAATTAACTACATATAATATTTCATACCAAATGACTATTGCAAGTAAAAACTCAAAATCACCGTGCTCATTTTTTGCTAAGGATTTAGCTTCACTTCTTATTTTTGAATCATTATCACTTTCTGCTACTTGAAGTAAAGCTTCCTGTATTTCTAAAACTTGAAATCTTATAGCTTTAACACTATCAACACGACTCTCCCAACGAGTGGATGACAATGATTTAAGAGTCAATCCTTTTACATTATCTTTCAAAATCTGTCATCTCTTGGAAGAATTAGCAAATATTATGTAGATACGTTGTATGACTCCAAAAAAATCTCTAGCTTTACAACTAGTATTGGCTATGTCACATAATTCCAAATTAAGACTATGACAACCACAAAGAGTATAAAAAGCTCTGGAATTTATAGCTAAAAGTTTTTTTGCACTCTTTGATGTTTTCCTTTCATATTTGACCCATTGGCATAGTCTTGCCCTCGCACATTATCTATATCAAGATTAAGAGACTTTAATTCATTCTGCAAAACATCAAAAAGCCCTTGGCCATGTATCATTCACGTCCAAAAATCCTAAAAAAGATTCTTCAATGTTAATAAAATTTGAAGAGACATCCAAATATCTTATTATCAAAGACATTTGTTCTTGGTGACTTATATCAGGAGTACAATCAAGTATCACTGAGAAATACTTTGCTTGTTTTATTTTTTTAAGGATTTCTAATTTGATGGCAGAAGCTAGCAAAAGTATTAACTCATTTTGGATTTTATGACCAAGATAATTATAATGAATCTTAGCATTTGTAATACGTTGGACATGCTCTTGAACAACAGGGTCAAACTCAGCCAACATTTCAACCAAACCTAAGAAATTACTGTTGTTACTTTGATAAATTTTCTTATTAGTACCACGAAATGCTAGATTATGTTTTGCAAGAAATTTCATAATTGAAATAATTCTAAACAAGACTTTTTTCCAGTGATCTTTTTCTTTATCAAGTTATCTTTGGGCCACTTTATCAATAGTTTTATTCTTTTGGAATCTCAAACGCAAATCATACCAAGTGGTCATTTTCTTAACATGTTCTATGCTTGTTTCATGCTCTCTAAGTCTAATACTAAGATGTGACCAATCCCCAAAACCCTCATTTGCTAACTGACCTCTTCCACACCCTTTTTTAAATATTTTACGACAAAAACAAAATATTTTATCAAGCTCTTTTGAATACACAAGCCAATCTCTATCACATTTCTCTCCATTTGACAAAACTCTAGTATAAGACGTAGCAGAAAATCGTTTAGAAAGTTTATCTTTAGGCCCTTTTTGAATAGACAAATCTCATTTATACTAAAACAACAATCATTTTAGAATCAAGAGCATCCCAATTTCTTGGATCAAATATATCAAACATATGAAAAGCACTATCATTAATATCATCAACATTAATTAGCATCATCAATAGCATCACATTATCAATAGTATCATCATTATCAACATTATCAATAGTATCATCATTATCAACAATAGCATCAACATTAAGAGCATCAACAGTAGCATCAACATTAGCATCATCAATAGTATCATCAACATTAGCACCTTCAACAGTTTGATTTTCATTTTCAGAAGAAACTTGTGATTCTTTTACAATAAACTTATCAATAGCTCCTCTTTGAGATTGTGTTAACACTTCAATTCTATTTTTCTTTTTACGCTTTTCATATCCAGATTCATATTTCCTAATTTTTGGAGTCATAACTAGGAAAACACCATTAATTCTTGATATGAAAGTTTTTTAAAGGAATAAGACTTTCCTGTTGCACTAGAAAATCCATGTATCAAGAGATTAATAATTACTTTAGATTTCGTAGTGAGATACCAATGTCCTTTCAAAGAAGGAAAGGTTAGAGATCTGATATCTGCACTCACAAGTGTACTGGCTGACCATGCCTTGCCACATTGATACCTTCAAAAGCATCTTTTTCAACCCCTTCAGAATATATCTCAATCTACCAGAGTTGTTTTGACTGGGGCCTGAATCGACCTACCGATAGAATCTGTTCAAAATGGAGTAAATGTATTCGGTCAATGAAAAATAAGAGAATATATTCCTTCTAGGATGATATCTAGCTAATCAGCTGTGTTAGAAAGGAAAACAGTAGTAGAGGGAACAACTAAAGGATGAGAAAAGTGATTGCACGCTAGAGTCCTTTTTAACGAAAGTGTGGTTCTTACATGAGGATATAGTCTTGTTTGGTTGCCTAGGATGACTTGCCCCTCCATCAAATTCAAAGGGTTTTAATGTAATGATCCATGCCAACATTTGAACCACATGCTTTGATTAGGGAAATCAACTTGGCTAAGCTGACAATTGCTTCTCTCTCATGTTTAGCCTTATCTTCTTCTTCCTACAACAAGCGATCAGCAGTTATCACCATCAACGCACTAAATTGTCGACTCCACATATCAGCACAATGCCAATGACTTGAATACCAAATTTGGACTTTAAGTCGAAAAAAACCAAACTCGTCCTGGCTACGAAGAGTTTAACATTCACTAGGTAAGGCTAAGAACTCTAAGCACCACAATCCATCCTATGCTCATGACCGAATTCTGATCTAAAAATTCAGTTGCCATATTGGCTTCTCTACACATATGACTTGTCCTAATACTTTCTTCCATTATGTAACTCAAAAACAGATCTTCTAACCATATACCCCACAACTATTGGAATATTTGAAAGGCCAAGGAAAACATTCCCCCAACATTTGAGAATCAGTCTCCGTGGGGGAGACGTGTTAATACTAGTGCCAAGGGTCTTGCCTCAATATCAATAACATAGAAAGCAGAAAAAGCAAACAAAATAGCTCCTGTATGATCTTTCAATAATCCCCCTGACCTGCACAAAAATCCCTCCATTGCTGATCCATCAAAGCTCATATTGAATTCACCAGCAAAAGGAGGATTCCATCTAATTCCATTTACCAAAAACAAGTTTAGGAGCTATAATATCGATCCCAACAGTACCATTGGTGATCTGATCATGAAAATTGAACTTCTTAGCAAGCACAAACATAGCATTAAGATTGATACATCACCACTGCCTGACATTATGCATCAAAGTAGAAGAAGAATATGAATTATTTAACAAATGATCATTCCTCATGCACCACAACCGCATAGCCCATGCAACTACACAAACACTAGGAAAACATATCCGGCTGCAATTTAAGAGACATAGATTCCTACCTTGTCATAGGAAATCGCTATCACGTGCAAAACAATGGGTTCTTTTAACTTAAGTTTGTGGTGGCAATCAGCTAAATCAAAGGGTTCTTCATCAAACCATTGGTTAAGTGGATATGATCCTCATGATCATAAACTATCTGGTCAAACAAGTTATGAATCAATTCTTCATCATAGATTGATAGTTTAGACCAATCAACAAGAGGTTGTGGTGATACCATCACGGTGAAAGGCTAGAAATTATGAAGCATCGTGCGAAGAACCTGGACGGACAAATATGATTTACTTTTTCAAAATCAAACGCAATCTAATCCCTAACAGGAGTGTTAAACATAATTACATAGAAAACACATCATATATGGTGCTAAATCAAGATAAAGAATACTACATGTCCATTACTGTTAAGCGAATACTAGTACAGTATAACTAGTTTGGTTTGAGCCAAGATGAGAAACTGCACCCTCCTTATTCTCCGTATCTAAGAACTTTCAAAGGCCGAAAGACAAATCGTTTCCAGCTAAGTTGCACGGATACGGATACGCGGATACGGGATACGGGGATACAGGATTTTTAAAAAATAAAGGATACAAGTACGGGGGTAATATGTAAATATTAAAAATATAAGTACGAAAATATAAATAAAAAATATAAGGACTAAAATATAAATATACTAAAATATAAGACGCTAGGGTTCGATAGCGATTTCAGCAGATCGACTTCAATGAAGCTTGGCAAATCGATAGAGGTACCGAGTAAATCAACTTTCAGCAACGGCTAGGGTTCGCGGGGGAGTGGCCGAATGGACCGTGCTTCGACGAAGGAAGCAGATCGACGGCGGCGGAGGCTGTTTAAAGTCGGCTAGGGTTCGTTTTGAGAAGGAGTTGTGAGTCTTTGAGAAGTAATCCACAGACGAATAAGGGATCCATCGTATAAGGCAAATCGGTAAGTGATACGTATCCAATTCCCTTGTCCAAACTTTTTGAAAATCCAAATTCGGGCCTGGTACGTATTTCTAGCCATATCCCGTGTATTCGACACGCGATACGTCGGCTTTGAGGCATGTCCGTGCAACATAGGTTGCCAGATTAACAATTATCCGTGCATCTTCACTTCCTTTATTTGTTCGACAAGTAACAAATCACAACCAGTGTAAAACGAAGTAGCCCGGCCTGTTGATACTGTATGCCCTACACTTTTGATCTGCACATAATTTTGTCAGGTCTTCGAAAGATCTAGATGAATTACATGAGCAACTCCAGTCTGTTATAAAAACGAGGATATTCTTGGATTAATAATTTCAAGTTTCTATCTTCAATGCGGAAGCGAATCGGTCGAAAATAAAAGTACCAAGTATTTAAAAAAATAATGGCAAGAAAATAGAAAATATAACGGAATCAAACAAAAGGGAACAGAGGATTTACGTGGTTTAATCCACTCCAAGGCAAGCAACAAATTCACTATAAACGATGAGGAATTACAATAGAGAGTTTTCAATGTACTCACTCTACCTAGGACTAGGGTTACAAGGATTGACACGATCCCATAGAGTACCACACCTCTCACAGCCCATAATAGCCACGAACTATTTTGTCTAATACCGCCAAGACCTCGAGACCCTCAACCAAAATAGCCACGCACTATTTTGTCTAATACCGCCAAGACCTCGAGGCCCTCGACCACCAACTGTGTACGTCGTCCGTCTCTCCCCAATCTGTGTCTCTCACTTTTGGTCTTGTCTCTAATTGACGTCTCATCACCTCTTCATATAGGCCCTAAAAAAATCCTAAACAAATTGGGATTAAGACTCTTAATCCATGCCAATAAAGGAATCCTTTTACAACTAGTATCAACTTGTTTAACCTTCTCCAATTAACTCTAGGATTAATTAATACAATTCTAGTTTGTATGGGATACCAAAATCCATATGAATTTGAGATATATTTTAACAAATCTCCACCTTGGCTCGAATTCCATCAATCGTCTATCCATATTGTTGCTTGCCCGTCATGCATCCCACCATGGGTGCCTAAAATTGATCTCGAACACATGAGTCCAACCGGCCTTTGAACTCACTCCATGAAATACTACCAAACCGAATACTTCCAATTTCTTCACACTTGGCATCTTCACTTTGAAACATAGCATGAGCTCCGCCTTGGATGACGCTCCCTTGTAGTAAATACAAGTTGCCCTTTTTGTTTTCACCCATGAGAAAACGCCCACCACGAAAGATTTTCATCTTTCCATCACGAACTATGTAATTGCAACCTTTCAAATCCAAGGATTCTTCCTCAAGTTAGGAACATGACGAACTTCAGTTAGCGTTTTAACTCCACCTGAGTCTTGATTTTAATTGTCCCAACACCTTCAATCTTGCAAAAGAATCATCCGCTAAAAATACATTACCACTTGCACTCTTGTAAGTAAAAAACATATCTCTATTGGAACACATGTGAAAAGAAAAATCGGAATCAAGAACACATTCAGTCCGTAGATTATCACCACCCACAGTTACATTAAGTACATCACCATTATTCTTGTCATTGCTAATACCACCCTCATCGAAAGTGACAATATTAGCATTAGAATTCAATTCTTTCTTCACTTCATCCTTGAGTTTTTGACAATTACGAACAACGTGACATATCTCATTGCAATGCCAACACTTTATCTTGGAAGTCTTCTTTTCCTTCTCACCACCACTTGAACTTTCACTGGACGAATTTCTGACATGATTAACTTTGCTTCCCACATACAAGCATCACTATTATCATTATTCTTAGAACCCTTGTTCATAGAATTATTAGTTAATAATGATGTTTGTACCTCACCCAAAGTAAGCTCGTTTTTCTCATGCATAACAGTAGTAACTAAATGCTTAAAAGATTGTGGCAAAGACTTTAGCAAAATTACACCTTGATCTTCATCCTCAATTTTAACACCAATATTAGCCAAATCACAAAGTATATTGTTAAAAGCATTCAAGTGATCATGAATATTCGTACCTTCAGACATCGTGAAGTTAAACAACTTCTTTATTAGGTTCAACAAGTTTGACATAGATTTCCCCATGTAGAGACTCTCCAACTTCTCCCATAATGCCTTTGCAGATTTTTCGGAGATAACATTGTAGAGAACATTATCTGCGCAACATCACCGGATAGTGCTAGCCACCTTTTGATCAATTCTCTTCCATACCTCATCCTTCATATCGTCGGGTTTTGCTTCCATTCTTTCCAAAGCAATCTCTTGATCTGCTTGGCTCAACACATCGATCTTTAACTTTAACTTCCCACAAGCTAAAGTCATTACTTCCGTTAAATTTCTCCAATTGGATCGAATTGCGTAGAATTTCCAACGTCCCTCATCTTCAAAACTCCAATCTCTTGATTCATAATCTCTACTATCACAAAGCTCTGATACCAGTTTGTTATAAAAACGAGGATATTCTTGGATTAATAATTTCAAGTTTCTATCTTCAATATTGCGGAAGCGAATCGGTTGAAAATAAAAGTACCAAATATTTGAAGAAATAATGGCAAGAAAATATAACAGAATCAAACAAAAGGAAACTGAAGATTTACGTGGTTTAATCCACTCCAAGGCAAGCAACAAATCCACTATAAATGATGAGGAATTAAAATAGAGAGTTTTCAATGTACTCACACTACCTAGGACTAGGGTTACTGATGGGCTCCTACTACCAAGTAGTGTTAACAATGATCCATTGGTTATCAAGGATGGGCCAATCACAAGGTCGAGAGCTAAACGAATCAATGAAGCCTAGCAAACCTTGTTTCACAAGTACAAGTCCAAGACCAAGGTCAATTGAAGATGCTTGAAGAGCCCAAGATGGTGAACGTGATCCAAGGAGTCAAGACCATGTGTGATGCATGAAGAAAGTAGAAAACCACATTCTGTCTCCCAAGTGATCGCCTTGATAAGGCATAAAGCGATCGCTTTGGTTACTGTCTCAAAGGCGTTGAATCGAGACAGGGCGATCGCCCTATAACCAGTGAAGACCAGGTTGCTCTGTTTGACGGGAATTCTGGTATTTTAGGGTTTTATGTGCTTTAGATGAGTTGGTATTCTATTCCTAGAGGATTCTATTCGGATTCTATCAAGTGTTTTATTAGAATTTTAGTAGTTTGAGGTTTCCTAATTAAATTAGCTTTATTTCTCTAAAGCCTATATAAAGGCATCCTTTCCTTCATTGTAAAAGAACAGATTTTTGATTAATTAAGTGTGAGTTTAAACCTCTTTCTTGACAAACATAGTTTTGTTAGCATTTTGCAAACTTTGGATTAAGTTTGTGTTACATTCTAATTCGTGATTCTTAATTAATCCATAATTAAGGGTTTCGAATCGATCAAGGTTCTTAGTTCATTGTGAAACTAAGGGTTGCGATCTTCTTTTTGATTGTTATTCAAGTCCTCAGCATACGTTTCTGCGAGGTTATTCCGAAAGCGTGATTCCAAGTTCGTCATAACTTGTGGGTCTCGTTGGGAATCACATCAGTTACAAGGATTGACACGATCTCACAGAGTACCACACATTTCACAGCCCAAAATAGCCACGCACTATTTTGGCGGTATAGCCATGCACTATTTTGTCTAATACCACCAAAACCTCGATACCCTCGGCCACCAACTGTGTCTGTCGTCCGTCTCTCCCTAATTTGTGTCTCTCACTTTTGGTCTTGTCTCTAATTGACGTCTCATCACCTCTTTATATAGGCACTAAGAAAATTTTAAACAAATTGGAATTAAGACTCTTAATCCATGCCAATAAAAGATTCTTTTTACAACTAGTATCAACTTTTACTATTTTACCCTTACTTTTTCTTCCTACTTTAATTATTGGCCACATACACATGGGCATTAAAGGAAACAACACACTATTTCAATATTATTCCAATATTAATAATCAAGTCAATTGAGTTTTCTTAATCCGTGTGCCGGGTCAACCCAGACAATAATTTAGGGACGGAAGGAGTACAATTCTAGTTTGTATAGGATACAAAATCCATATGAATTTGAGACATATTTTAACAAAGTCTCCGGTGACATATAAACCAAGAGATAGAACAGTGTCTTCAACTATGATACTAGTACGTCGATGCATGAAATCACAAAGGGCGGCCTCTACTTCGCCTTTGAGTAAGATCCCTGTTGAGAGCAACTGCATTTAAACCTCGTGTTGTAAGTGCTTCAGCAACCTCTTCGCACCTAGTCTTTAGCTTCAAATTTCCAACGTTGTATTCTTTTGCTCGAACTTCAAGGCTTCTAGCATGGTTGCGCTATGCAACAAAATTCGAGGGATTTCTGGGAACATTCCGCGTCGCCTCTCTGATTTGAGGTTCAAAACCAATATCAATCATTCTATCAACCTCATACCAAACGAAACGACAAATGAAGTTCTGGAGAGAGAGGTATTTCTCTGCTCTAAATGATCAACCAGTCTCCCAGGAGTAGCAATCAATGGATTTACTCATGCTCGTAATTCAGATCTTTGCGATCAGCCTAGCTTCTTCCACACACAAGTAGTGAAGTTTTGAAGGACTTGAAGGTTCAACTAAGAATTCTAATCTCCATATCAAGATCTAGTTCAAAGCTTCAAGCTCTCTCGTAGGAATAAATGCTAAAGCCAAAGGTCCATCCTCGCCCAACAGGAGGCTGAGCTAGGCAATGCTTTATCATTGCGACCGTGAATGCAGCAGTTCATTTGTTACTCACTTCTTCACAACTTCCATGTGGATCAATTGGCATGTCTTCATCCGTAGAAGTGGCCATTATGTATACTCTTTAAATATCATACCGTTCATTCTGCTCGAGCCCTAACTATCAAGATCATCAACTCACGGCAACAATTTGAAACTTTGAACAATTGTGTTGCACCCACACTCACATACACGTAGAGTCACACAAAGCTGTTATGCAATGGGGGTTCTTAATCTTTAAACCCAACCAAATACTTCCTCCCTCCCTAAATTATTATCTTCCTTTTCTTTTTTGTCGTCCCTAAATAATTATTTTATCTAAAATTTTTCTTTTTAGGACATCACTTTTACCAATTTAACCTTACTTTTTCTCACTACTTTAATTATGGACCACATGCACATCTGCATTAAAGAAAAATACACACTATACCAATATTAATAATCAAGTGATAAATCAATGGGTAAATTACAATGAACCCCCCTCAACTATTGGTCAAGTTTGAGTTACCTTCCTCAACTATAATATTTTCTTAAATTGCACTTTCTATTTAGGCACTGCCGTTTGAATTGACGAAATTTGTCCACTTAAGACTCACATGACCATATGTACGTATTATTTTTACAGTAATATTCAAAATAAAATAAGTAATTACTTTTTTGACCATCTTTTGGTACAAAAAAGTCTTAGAGCAATAAGAGTAAAATACTCAATTGAAACACTAATTTATTATTTAAAAAAATAATTAAAGATGGTTACATGATCAGTCTCAGGTGGACATTTTACATCAACTGATCAAATGACAGTAGTTAAACAGAAGCTGTAATTAAAGAAAATGTTATAGTTTAGAGGTACATTGCTTCAATTGGTAGTTAAAGGGAGCAATTCAAACTCAACCCATAATTGAAGGGGTTATTTGTAATTTACCCTAAATCAATCTAACTAGTCCGCGTGCAACCCTGGATTAAAGAATTTGACATTTTTTTTCAAAATCAGGGGAATATCAGTCCTTTCATGCGGTCAAAGTAATGAAATTGTAACTGAATCACGCAAAAGGGGTGGCACAGGGGGTGGCGCTCCTTATTAATTCTAGTGCAAAAGGACGATGTAAATGTCAAAACCAGTGAGCCATTAAAATCTAAAAGGCTACAGTACCCTATATACAAATTTTTAACATAAACCATTCATTCTCCCTCAATTCCTAAATTATTGTCTTGTTTGACTTAGTACACGAATTAAGTAAAAACAATTGACTTGAATGTTATTAATGGAGAGGTTACTATTAAGAGGTTCTTTTTCTTAAATGTTATTAAAGGAGAGACTATTTTCACTACTTTCACTACATCACTAGTTATTACATTAAATAAATGATAAATTAAAGATAACTCCCCTCAATTGTAGGTTAAGTTTGAATTGCCCCCTCAACTACCAATTAAAGCAATGAGTCCCCTTAAACTATGGCATTTTGTTTAATCGCAGCTTCTGTTTAGCTACTGTCATTTGAGCTGATATAAAATGCCCACCTGAGACTCAAGTGGCCGTCTTTAGGTATTCTTTTTACCATAATGCCTTTTTGATATTTTAATTGACTATTTTACCCTTGTCGCTCCAAGACACTCTTTGTACCTTAAGATGATCCAAAAAAATTGATTGCTAATCTTTATTTTGAATATTATGGTAAAAAAATATTACGTAAAGATGGTCACGTGAGTTTTAGGTGAGCAAATTCCATCAATTCAACTGCAGTGCCTAAATAGAAGGTGTGATTTAAGAAAATATTATTTGAGGGGAGCACATTGCTTCAATTGATTCATGAGGGGGCAATTTGAACCCAACCCATAGTTGAGAAGGGTTATTTGTAATTTTCCCTTAAATAAATACTCTACATGTTAGGACAAAATTGCCCCCTTAATTACTTGTCCTTATTAAGTTGAGTAATAAAATTACTTTTTTAATTACCTTTTAACATTATTTTTCAGCTCAAAATATCAATGAACAATATAGTAATTTTTTTATTTTCACTTAAAAAAATGTGCTTAATCAATTAAGCTTATGATTGAAGTCATGTTACATATAAAATTAACATAATAAAAAAAATTATCTACCAAACTTTGAGAAAATATGTAATCTTCGGTTATTGAAATAAAAAATTAATAGTTAGATTTAAAGGGTATAACTATAAAAATTTAATGTAATGGTAAAACCATAGTGTGATATAGTACGTAAGATTTTAATACGTACATTTTGCCTATCTATACAATTGATTTAAAATTTTAATAATGAGTTGATTGAAATCAATAACCAATTTAATACCAATCATATTGCTATTATTAAATTTAATTTTTTAAAATAGTGTTATTCAAAGTAAATTAATTTTTTTTAATAAAATATCCAACATTTTCTAAAAAAAATTGTAGACAAATGCCTTAATTATATTATTCTCTTGATAATGGATCACGAGACGCGAGTTATAAGCACAATTGACTAAACATATTTATTCCAAAAAGAATAATACCTTGTTTGTTGATGTGTTTGAGAATTAAAAAGTAATTTAGAAATAAAACATAAAGTGTATAGCTTGTGTCTTCTTCTATAAGTTTTGTAACAACAATTCAATTCATCAATGAAAGTTTGATTCCTCCAATCTCATCTCTATGTTATTGTTTCACAATTCCATTTCATAATCAGAATTTAACATGTATGAGAGCATACGATCCATCTTATTTTTGTTTCCTTTTCTTTTCTTTGATTCCCGATTGTTTTGATGAAGTTGCTCGATTAATTCTGCTCGAATCAAGACTTCATCACTATTTTGTCTTAGATCGATAGCTATGGGAGATATAAATGACACAGAAGGAAGTTCTAGTGGAGGAAGAACAAGATTTGCAGGAACAAATTCTAGGAGATACCTATTGATTCGAACATGCATCCATTGTTTATCCACAACAATGATCATCCACGCTTAATTCTGATCACAACCAAACTCACAAGTAGTGATAACTATAATGCTTGGTCTTGATCTCTACAAATTTCTTTATCTGCCAAAAACAAGTCCTTATTGATTACTGGAACATTTTCTATTCAGGACACTAATTCAACACTATATCCACTATGGACTAGGGCTAATGACATGGTAATTTCATGGATATTCAATGTGGTAACAAAGGAAATTAGTAATAATCTACGTTTTATTTCTTCTGCTTCTATTGTCTAGAATGAATTGAGAGAGAGAGAGAGAGAGAGAGATACAAATGTTGATGGCCATAGAGTGTTCCAACTAGAGAAAGATCTGCACAAATTAGAGCATAGAGATGGGTTAGTGGAGGCCTATTACCACAAAATGAAAGGATTATGGGATGAAGGAGCTGCATTGGACACTATTACTGCTTGTTCTTGCTAGAATTGTGTTTGTGGTGCAGTTAACGCTCAAGAATCCAAGGAGCAGACGAAGAAACTTATGCAATTCCTTATGGGATTGCATGATAGTTTTGTAAATATCAGAGGCCAAATATTGCGAATGAAGCCCCTTTCCACTATAGGAGAGGCTTATTACATGGTGAGGCAAGAGGAGTCCTTAAGGATTGGATATATACATGAGTATAACAATGTAGCTGTAAACATTGTTAAGCAATTTCAAGAGCCAATCACAGACAACAGGTGGCTGCTGCAAGTTACAGAGCACCTAGCAATTCAGGGAACAAAAATAGTTATGTGAAAACACCTTTTAAGAAGGGTATATTTTATAACTACTGCAATAAGGAGGGCCATACAAAGGCTGGATGCTACAAGTTACATGGATTCCCTGTAGGGCATCCTACTTATTCTCTCAATAATCAAAGGCGGTACAAGACCAATATGAATAGACATAGACATCAGACTGGAAATGTTAGGCCTAAGGCAATGCAGGTGTAGACCAAAGCTGTAGAATAAAAGGATGCATCAAATGAGATTGAACAATTAATGACACAATTAGATCAAGTCTTATCAATATTAAAATGAAAGGATCATCCTAAGAATCATCCTGAGGATCATCTTGCAGCTTCAGCTTTTGTATCTAACACCAATAAGCCATTTACAGGTATTAATACTTCTATTTGCAGTAATGCCAAATTCATAGCCTCAATCCATGGTGTAAATGTTTAGGTTGTAGATTCTGGTGCTACAGATCATGTTTGCATTTCCATTCATCTCATATATTCTGTTATTCAGCTTCCTAAACTTGTTGTCTTATCTTTACCAAATGGAAACCATGTTGTTGTTACCCACAAGGGATCTATTAATGTAAGTTCAAACCTTGTCCTTCATTATGTTCTGTATGTCCCTACTTTTAAATTCAATCTCTTCTCAGTCTCACGACTCTTTGCTCATACCTCTTGTACTGTTTTGTTTACTCAAACACATTGCATATTCCTGGACCAGTTGAAGAAGATCATTACAACTAGTAGCCTTCATGGAGGTTTATTTTTGCTGCAAGGCCAAGACAGCTTCTAGAGATCCTCAACATCTCATTATTTTATTAATCAAACTACTGAAGTTCCTAGCAACACCATTTCTAAACTTTGGCAGAGAAGATTAGGTCATCCTTCTTTACACACTTTGGAGAAAATACCTCAATTGTCTCATGTATTTCATTCCAAGACAACAAACCATGATTGTATTTCCTTTTGTGTTGTATGCCCCCTTACAAAATAGCATGGACTTCCTTTTCCTATCAATGTGTTTCATTCTAAAAAGTGTTTTGGTTTGATTCATCGTGGCCTATAGGGTCCTTACAGAATATCTACTATGCAAGGATGTAGGTATTTTCTTACTGTTGTGGATGATTACAGCAGACATGTGTGGACCTATTTGATAACCACTAAACACCATGTTTTCAAGATATTGCAAGATTTTTGTGCTTATGCCCATAATCATTTTTAAACCACCATTAAATCAATCAGAACAGATCAAGGCACTGAGTTCTTTAACCAAGACCTAAACCCCTACCTTGTATGCATAGGCATTTTCCATCAATCCTCTTGTACCTATACTCCACAACAGAATGGTGTTGTGGAGAGAAAACATAAACAACTTCTTGAGATGGCCAGAGGATTGAGGTTTCAATCCTTCTTGCCTAAGCATTTCTAGGGTGATTGTCTATTAAGAGCCACATATTTGATCAACAAATTGCCCACTAAAGTCATTGAGTATAAAATACCACATGAAGTCCTTTTCAATACCAAAGTTATTAATTATAGTCTTTTTAAAACATTTGGATGCCTGTGTTTTGCCTCTGTTCATGATCAAGACAAGTTTGAACCAAGAGCTATTAAAGTCGTTTTCCTTGGCTATTCTCATAGACAAAAAGGTTACCCTCTTTTTTATCTCCCTTCTAAGAAATTATTTGTGAGTAGGCATGTTACATTCCATGAACATGTCTTTCCATTTTCTTCAGATTTCCTTGCTCAACCCATCCCTAATAAATCCCAATTGCCTTGGCATGTTGATGATCCTACTCCTATCATGCAGCCTACACACATACCACAATCTACCCAAAGTCCTATTATCCCTACTCCACCTTCTTTTTCCCATGATCCTCCTCCTTCTTCTCCTATTATCCCTGTTTGTCCTCCTCCATGCAATTGCCAATGTTGCACCTATTCCACTCAGAAGATCCACCAAACTTAAACAACCTTCTATCAAGTTAAAGGACTTCGTTGCTTCTGTCATTCATTCTACTTCAAAGTATGATTTTTCTAATTTTTTTCATTACAATCATTTTCATTCTTCTCATCTTCATTTTGTCAATGCATTACATGAGCATGTGGAACTAACTTCTTATTCTCAAGCAATTAAACACCAACATTGGATTGATGCTATGGCTAAGGAATTGCATGCTTTAGAGGCTAATAATACCTGAAAGTTGGTTTCTTTACCTCCTAGCAAGAGTACAATTGGCTGTAAATGGGTTTAAAAGATTAAATTCCACTTAGATGGTAGTTGTTAGTTCTTCCCATGATTTTCTTAAAACCATTCTATCTTTTGAAATCCATCAGCCAAGCTTTATATTTGTTGTTGACTAATAAATGACCAGTCATTCCTAACTGGCCGATATCGCGTATATCAGTCACAGATTCCAAGTGACCAGCCATTATCAAAGTTGATTGATCACATGTCTAGCCATTCCGTGTTAGCATGTATTCCGGTATATCAGTCAAGCTGATTCAACCAATATCTAGAGACTGATTAAGACTTAGATATTTTTCAAAATCAGTCACTAATTTTTTGATATAAGAACAGTAGATTGATGATTATCTTCATCTTATCTCTTGTAAGTCTACTGATCTTTTGAACGGAAGCTTCCTTGATAAGCCTCCGTAGTTATTTTAAACTTGTCTCAGTACTTAGTGTGTCTTATTTTTCAAACATGCTTTTTGTTTTACATTTAATGAGTACTCTGACACACTTTTCATTGCTAGCCTTTTTGCTTTATTTCAGAAAGAAATGACAGTACTACCTACCTCTTTTGTGATAACACAAGGCTCGAGGAATAATTGTTCAACGTCTTTTGCTTTAGGCCATCAGAATATTTAATGCAAAGTCAAATATCATTCAATGAGTCCAACAGCAACTTTTCTATCCTGCCTATTTAAAGCCGGAGATACATTGAAGAACTATGACCTGAACAACTACGAAATCTCTCAGAAATTTTCAGGCATTCAATACTCTCAAGATTTCTAGAATTTCATCCAAGAGAAAAACACTTAAATTATTTATTGCTATTTCTTATTCTTTGTATTTACTCTTTTAAGTTTAATCATTGTTTGAATCTCTCCCAACTACTCAGTTATTGAGAAATCATTGATTGTAACACAAAAGATTGTTTGATCCCTGTAACATACAGTCTCCATAAAATTCACATGTCCTTGTTGTACACTGATCTATTAGTGATCATCTAGATTATTAATAATTAGTGCACTTCAAAAATCCAAGTTTGATCAACTTGGTAGTGGACATAGCAGTTTTCATACTCACCACTTCTTATACTATGTTCATTACTGCTTGTCTTCTTGACCAAACTGACCAAAGCTTTAAGCATTTCATTACTTAAAGCTTCAGTCAGCCTTTGTCTCATAACTTCAGTTGAGTCAACAAACTGTTCATTAGCCAAACTCTTGACTGAACACTTTCATTATTCAGTTGATTGTGTTTATTAAAAAATCAGTATTTCGCTGCCAAAGTTTTAAAAGGTTTTAAAACTTATTAAAAAAAGATTTTATAAGGCTATTCACCCCCTCCCTCTAGCCTTACTATTTGCCTTAAGTGGACCTACAGTAGTATAGAGAGATATAAAGCCAGGTTGGTGGCTAAGGGTTATACACAGTTTGAGGGTATTGATTACTAAAAAACCTTCTCCCCTGTAGGCAAGATGGTTTATGTAAGGGTTTTTCTTTCTATTGCAGCTGCTAAAGGGTGGGATGTTCACCAATTGGATGTCAACAATGCTTTTTTGCATGGTGACTTGGCAGAGGAGGTCTATATGAGAATTCCTCAGGGCTTTTCTGCTTCCAGGGCTGGGAATTTGGTCTGTGAATTGCAAAAGTCTCTTTATGGATTAAAGCAGGCTGAAAGGATTGTAGCTAGGGTAAACCAGAATACTCGAAAATAGTAAAGTAAAAACAAATTGTAAAACAATAAAAATCTAATGAGTTGACCAATGAGTTCAATGGACTAAACACATCGGAGAGCACATAGAGATAAACGACAGCGAAATATTAAAAAGAGTAATTTAAAGAAGTATGAAATTAACACAGAGGTGTAAACATTTAATCAATAGGTAACAACTTGTTGGTGTGCCAATATGACGAAACTTTCACAAGGTAGAAACTTGTAGTTTGATACAAATACCAAAACCTAACAACTAGTGAAAATCATATGAAAAGCTCCATATGTAGCTGATGTATACATTTTAGAATAGCTCACCCAAAAAATACGAAAGATATAACTATGTGATCTAATAAATAGAAGATGGGTTAAAACAAAAGCACTGCACTGGAAACAAGATGAATGAGTCCTCGGATGAAGGGTTCATTGAGGAGCTCATACGTAAAGTAGCAGCAGCCTTTAAACGATCTCTCTCTTTAAAGTCTCTTATGTATATTCTTTATGCTCTTGTACTTCGTGTATTTCAAGTCTGAGTCCCTCGCTTTATATAGCCTTCAAAGAAACCTAGAAACCTTGTACAATAAGAAAACAACTTGCCATAAAAAGGTTAATTAATAGGTTAGTGCAATAAACAAGCCTATTTTTCAAATAGAGGGGAGGGGAGAGAACGAGAGAGGGAGAAAGTTTGAATTGCCTTGGTATCAGTAGTGATTAATTCTATAGGGTGGTAGTGTTAGGGGGTGTAAGTAGTGATACTGAAGGGTGAGAGTTATAGAGCTTGTCTAAGTTAGGAAAAAAGATGGGATTGAGAGAAAAGAGAAATGATTAAGAGACATTGTACTAGGCATGCTTTTTTGGAAGGTGTTTAGCTTAAGATTCTAATGCGCAAAGCTTTTATTTAGGTCGAAAAATAAAGATATAATTAAGGGACATATTCCTTTTTGACTTATTATCGTCCAGAAACTGCTCGAGGTCGCTCATAGCAACTACTTCATTATAGAATCTACGTGGCTTGTGCCACATCATGACGAGTACAATTTGCGAGAGACGAAGATTTTTATTTCTTTTTCTCCATTGTTTTATCTCTCTCATTTCTTTTTTGAACTCTAACTTTTGCCTAGGCCGCCTTTTCGGGTTTTCGACCTACCGAGTTATTTTTTAGAAGGGGGAGAAAATGATTTACAAACACAAGTGAAATTGACTACACAATAGCTGAGCGGGCAACTACTCATAGTACTTCTTGAGCTTGTCCATGTTGAAGGGCTGAATGAGGTCTTCTCCATTTTCATTGGTGAGGAAGACTGCGCTGCCTGACTGTATAAGCCTGACTACGTACGGTCCCATCCATGGTGATTTCCACTTTCCAAAACTGTCAATGTAGCTAGGCGGCTTTTCTCGGAGAACCAAGTCGCCTACTTTGATGTCTCGGGCTTTGACCCGTTTGTTGAAAGATCGAGCAATCCTCCTCTGATATGCCCGTGTGTACTCTAAAGCCATCAATCTCCTTTCATCCAGGAGTGCCAGTTCGCTGTACCGATGCTTAAGCCAATCAGCTTCAGCCACCTCGGCTTCTATCATTACCCTCAAGGATGGGATTTCAACTTTAACAGGCAATACTGCCTCCATGCCATAGGCAAGAGAAAATGGGGTAGCCCCAGTAGGCATACGAACAGAAGTACGATAGCCCCAGAGTGCTAACGGCAACTTGTCGGACCAATCTTTCCCGGTATCTGCCATTTTTCGAATAATGTTTTCCAATGTCTTGTTAACTACTTCCACCGCGCCATTAGCCTACCGCCTGTAAGGTGAAGACTTGTGCCATTGTACCTTAAACTCATCCAATACTTAGTTGACTTCTCCCTCGAAGTGTGTACCATTGTCAGAGATCATTTCAAAAGGTACCCCAAATCGGTAAATGATGTTTGTCTTGATAAATTCTGCAACCTTCTTAGCATTCAGAACTCTGTATGAAGCGGCTTCAACCCACTTTGTGAAGTAGTCAACGGCAACCAGAACATACTCATGATCGTTCGATCCTTTCGGATGCACTTGCCCTATGACGTCAATTCCCCATGTCGAGAAAGGCTACGGTGCTGTAAAATTGTATAACATGTGAGGAGGTAGATGTTGCAAATTGGCAAAACTCTGATACTTGTCGCAACGACACACCCATATGATGTAGTCAGTTTCTATCGTACTCCAGTAATATCCTTGCCGGATTACTTTCTTCGAGAGCATGTGCCCATTCATGTGCGGACCACAAGTGCCGACATGCAGCTGATCCATGACTTGTTCAGCTTTCGCTTGATCGATACAAAGGAGATTAAGTCCTTGATAATGCCTTTTGTATAGATTGTCACCACTGATCACAAATTGGAAAGCCCATCTTCGTAAGGCAATCCTGCCTTTTCTCTCAGTGCTAGGTGGATACTCACCCTTCTTTAGCAAATTCTAAATATCTAGGTACCAAGGCCCATTGGCTCTTTCTTGGTCCTTTTCAATGGCAAAACAAAATGCTAGTGTGTGTTTCGCCCCAATGACGAAGGGACAGACATTCAAAGATGAACCGTTGTCTACCAGAACCTTCGGTACCTTCTTTTTAGACACCGATAGTAATATGCAATGCGTCAACATGGTCGACACCTCCTTTTGGTAAATCAAGGTCAGTGAACATGAGGACATTCCCAAAGTGGATGTTTCCAATCATCTGAGTCAACTCATCGGGTGAGGTCCCGATTGGAATGATTGCTTGGCTTAATGACTTGGCCAGACTGTCACGGTGGGTCTTGGAGGAACAGAGAAGACCTCAAATGGAGACATTGGCTTGGGTATTCTTCATCTGAGTGAGGAGAGCGTCTTCAATGTCTTTAGCCCCAGTATCCTTGGTACTGGTATTAACTTCTTTATCTTTCCCTGACGGACGACCCATATCTTGAGCTGCTTGGTATGCTCTACCAGATCGAGTGAGATGAGAAACATCGCCTCCTATCCATGAGGCCCTTTCAATGTTGTTCACTTCTGTTTAGGAAGTATCCTGGGCACTGGACAAAATGTCGCTCCAAGAAAGCATGTTGCATTCGAAATTCTCCTCCTTTGAAGGCAAAGGGATTAAGAGGTATGGCAATGGAGCATTGCCGATTTCAAATTCAGCAGGGGAGATCACACCCTTTGTTTCAAACTGGATGGTGTTGACATGGTTAGCTGGCAGAGAATTGTTCACCACATTAGGCATGTGGTGTGGTTTCTTAATGATCTTGTCATCGATCAGATTCTGGATTGCTCGCTGGAGCACAAAGCATTTATCAGTGAGATGTCCACTAGACTAATGGTATTCACAATATTTTGCATGGTCCCATGTGGCAGGCAATGGATTTGGAGGTCTGTAACCTTCGATGGGTTTGAGGACTCCTTGTGCTTTCAGCCCCCGAAAAATCAATGACATAGGAGCATGCAGTTCATCAAATTGTCTATCATTTCTACGAAAATTATTTCTTACACCTCTGTTATTGTTGTCTCCCAATGCATTTACAAAACCATCAGGTGAATAATTGAAAGGCATATTTCTATAATTCTGAACAGATGGTACAACTGGCAAAGCCATAGTCGGCACATTTCCTAACATATTTATAACAGGTGCAGATATTGCTGCTGCCTTCCTTTTGGAGTATCGAAATGAGCTTGGAGGGGGATCAACCTTGATCTGTCCGGTATGGATCTCCGTATCAATATGAAATTCGACGTCTAAGATTGCAGAGAAATCAGCATAAGGAAGGTAACACATTCGATCTAGATAAATCGGCTGAAGATTTCTCAAGAAGATTCTGACTTGTTCAGCTGGGTCATGCCTGTCCAGGGTTTAGGCAATCTTTTTTTCCACATTTTGGCGTACTCTGAAAATCTTTCATTTTCTCTTTGGGTGCATGAATCGAGATCTCTCCTGTGTTTTTCCCAATTACTGTTATCTTTGTATCTCTTCTGAAACCCATCTGCGAGCTTATCTCAGGTAGCAACCACAGTGTTGTCCACAGACATCAACTATTGCTTGGCAGCCCCAATTAAGGTTAAGTGAAAATTGGAGGCCATTGCTTCGAAACTTTCCCCTCTTTGCTGCATAGCATGGGCATAAGACCTAAGATGGGTAATAGGGCATCCTGTCCCATCGAACTTCTCGATATCAGGCATTTTGAACATTGGTGGTAAAATGGCAGCAGGCTGAAGCGTCATTGATCGGGCTGTGAATTCACCTTTGTTTAAGACTTTCAGAACCATGTCTTTCAATTCTCTGATCTCTCCTTTGTTTGCAAGTTCTTTTAAAATACTACTCCCTCCGTCCCGGATAAATGTTCCTACTTTCTATTTTCGGATGTCCCAACTAATGTTCCTAAAGACTTTTGATCCACCTATTTTCTACCATTCTTCTTAATATACCCTTAAAGTTTCATTTAATATAACACATCCCAAAGAAACCCAATTATTTAGAATAGTTGAATTCAATTAATGTTCATGGATATTATCGTCAGAACATATTTTACAACACATCATTAATTATGTTTATTAATTTATGTGATTTATGAATTAGGAACATTTATCCGAGACAGAGGAAGTATGAATTACGTGCTTATTGATTTTGAAAAATAAATAAATAAATATACGTCAAATATATATTTGAAAAACAACCCGTTTGACCAAAAAAGTCAAATCAGATGATAATTTAGCAACGGAGAGAGTACTTTTTTTTTTTTGGTACATTGGATGCTTAAAAAAAAGACCTAAACACTCTTACACCACTAACCATGTGACCCCAACACAATCCCTGTTAAGCTTAGCCAAAATTTCCTTCGGTGCCTCCTCGAACACGATGAGACCTAAAGGCAGATCGATGAATTTGCTTGCCACGTGATCAGCAAGCATATGAGACGGGCCTCTAGAACATATGAGACGGGCCATTGCTCCACAACGAGAGCATCCCTCATACTTAGGTTGCTTGAAAGCCCCCTAACCCATGCTCTCCGTGACTCCCGAAGAACTCCCCTTGCTCCAACCTATATCTCGAACTATCCTTAGCGCACCCATCCATGTTTCAATCCATGGGCTTGATGGAGATTGCCATTGGACTAGCACCTCATGATTTTGTTGTTCAAAAAAATTACCACCAGAGCTAAAAAAAAAAAAAAAACCTAGCTAGACCTATCTTTTTATTACCCAAGTTGGATCCTTTACATCTCGAAACGTATCATCAAACAACTTCCACTTCTAGAATAACTACACTGCCACAAAAATGGTTTAGGGTTAAAGTTGTCTTTTAGGGTTAGGTTTTAAGGTTAAGGGCATGGTTTAGGGTTAAGATTGAGTTAACGATTCATGTTTAAGGTTATGTGGTTTAGGGTTTTTATAATTTAATAATTTAATTAGTTAAATTTTAGGGTTTAATTCTACGTATACGTAAAGTACTAACCTAACATACATATATCTAACCAAACAATACATACACCCTAACATATATATTTATACAAAAAAAAAATTGTAGAAATATACAGAAATTACATTTTTTTTAAATTTAAAAATACATAATTACACATTTAAACATACACATTTACTACACATTAACAAAAAAAATTACATAAAAATAATACCCACATTAAAATTATACCCACATTAAATTACAAAATAATTAAAGAAAAATACATTTAACCACCCACATTAACAAAAAAATTATAGAAAACATAAAAATAAAAAATATACATTTTTCATATTTTTTTAATATACAATTAAAATTATAGAAAAATAAAACAGAAATTAACAAAAATAAAAAATTTTAAAAATTCAGAATAAATCTACACTACACAAAATACATAAATTAATTTTTTTTTACACCCACATTAACAAAAAATTAAAATAAAATACACATTTACACAGAAAAATAGAAAATTCATAAATATACACATTTATATTGAATAAATTCACAAAAAATAAATAAATAAATAAAAAACATAAACATACATATATAAATAGAAAAAAAGAAACATACATTTTTATACAAAATTTAAAAAAATACATAAATTAAATACAAAATAAAAAAATTGAAAAAATACATACCTAAGGAGAGAAAGACGGTGGCGGCGGGCGGTGACGCAGGGAGAGAGAGAGAGAGAGAGAGAGAGAGAGAGAGAGAGAGAGAGAGAGAGAGAGAGAGAGAGAGAGAATGAAGAAGATGAGTACGTGACTGGTGGGGGGTTGTTCGATTTGGGGATTATTGTTTAAATTACTGTCGGAGCTTCGTTAGTAAATGTCACTTAAATTATTGTCAGAATCTCCGACAGTAATACTGTACGAATCTTCGACAGTAATATTGACCACCAATTTTCTGTCGGTTGAAAAGGGAATATTCAAAGAATATTCTTGTATTACTGTCGGAGTAATTACTGTCAGAAATCATCCGACAGTAATTATTATCCCGCCAAAAAAATGAAAATTACTGTCGGATATCTGACAGTAATTCGTGCATCTCCATCAGCAATTACTGACGGAAGACATCCGACAGTAATTGCTCCGACAGTAATTAGCATGTTTCTAGTAATGTGTTGATTTAAATGAAATGTCTTTTCTTAGAATTTAACCTATAGCATTCTGTTCTTTATGTTGATTTATTCTATCAGCAAACTTGTGCATCTAATGAATAAATGTGATTGTTTTCTTTATTGTGTTTTAATAGTATCAACAATCTCATTCATGTGTTATATACTTACTGTTATATTGTTTGTTTATTCTTTTTACTCAGCAAGTTTGTAACAACGTGTTCCTAAGTCTTCCGCTTCATTGATGTTTACTAAGTGCTTACCAGTAATGTTTACTCTTGTTATGGAATACACATCTTTGAATTGAAGTTTTGAAAGAAATTTAAAATTGGGTAAGATAGGTTATTCAACCCCCCCCCCTCTAGCTTATCTGCTGAGCTAGTACGTTGCTATCGAGGGACCTAACTGTGAACGCCCCAATCCATAGATCGTCCCTCGGCCTTTTTCGCTCTGGACTCTCTCTTTTGTGATAGTGTTGTGATAAACGTAAAAAAATACATTTATTTTGAAAACAGAGTCGCCACCCTCGTTTATGAAGTAAACGAGAGAAAAACTGAGATTGTGGGTTTAGGGACCAAGTTATAATTTGGGAAGGTTTTACGCACCTAACTTGCCCTTTCAGTCTCTACTTGTTTGCATGCTCATATTTAATTATCGTGTGTTTGTTATTTTAAATAACTGAAGAAAATGTATTACGGAGATTTATGTCTCCGTTTATGTTATAAAGTGTATATATGTTTTATTTATTACAAAATAAATAAAATAACTATAATATATACTTGAATTTAAAATTAATATACTACATGTATTTACATATCAAAATGGATAAATAAAGTAACGAATGGAAGGGGTTACCTTTTGTCATTTTACAGAATTCGGGCCAAGTTCTAGGTCATTGTGTTATATTGGATCAAGCTAGCTCGTAGCCTGACCGTTTTGCTTCCACTGCTACCGATACGAGGAAATGAAAACTTACGTTTTGTGTTTGTGTTTGTGTATTGTGTGTGTGTGTATGAGTGAAAGGGAGAGAGTCTGATAACTCTTTTTCTTTCTTTCTTTCTTCTTTCAGTGAGTAAGAAAGTGCTTAGTGTTTGATCGTTGTTCTCTGTTGTTGTGAGATGTTCTCCTCTTAGGAAGAGGGAGTGTATTTATAGGAGGTTTAGAGAGAGATATTTACCGTTACTCTCAGGCCCAAGTAAGCTAAAAAGCTTCGTTTGCTCACCAAAGTATTCAGCACCCAGGTGGTTTGACTTGGAGGCTTTGTCTGGTTTGGTGCGCGGCGCACCAGACATGGTGTCCGCGCACCAAACTTTGTTTTTGTTGTTTCAGCGCACTAAGCTGGTCACTCGCGCACCAAAGCTATTTTTGGTTTTTTCAGGCTTCTGTGTCTTGAACTTTGGCCCCTTTAAGCTTTGTATCTTCAGTTTTGACCCTTGATGTTGATCTAACTGAAGTTGTTTGTGTTTGTCGAATGTCGTTAGTCCTGTTTAATATGTTGTTTCCTAAAATGATCATAAAAACAAGTGTTAGTCCATTTATAAATAAATAATTATTTATAGGACAATTCGTATAATGTAGGTATACGAATTCTGGGCGTCTATACTAACACTTTCCATGATCCTTGTAAAAGTGAGAATTTGATATGGAATCAGATCGATACACCTTTATAGCTCCCCTTGCTTCTAGCTCCTCAATAAGCTATTTACAATTCATTTGAGGCTGCATTCATGCATTGATTTACCAAATAAAATCACTTTTGATGCATGACGTGGTAAACGCCTGTTTATTTAAGAGAATATATATAGGTAAGGACTTTTGACTTGTAAATGGCGCTTGACTATTTTTAGCTATCATTGCAGCCTGGTAGAGCTGGCAATGGGCTGGGCTGGGCCAGCCCAGCCCCAGCCCATCGGGCCAATACATAAAATCGGTCTCCAAAAAACATCGGCCTCAAACCTCTAGCCCAGCCCAACCCAGTTATAAGTCATCGGGCTTTCGGGCTTTCGGGCCAAATCGGCCCAAATTTCTATCAAAACATATTTTTTACAAAATTTACAAGTTATCACATAAAAAAAATTAACAACTCATTACAAGTCTACAATTTATCAAATAAAATCTCTAAATAATAAGTCGTATCTTGATGATTAAAATACAACTATATAAATTATTTGTAGACAGGAGTGTAAAATACATTAGAAACATAAGAAACAATTGACTGAAAATTTGCATTAACCTCAATCAAATATTTTTCTAATTATTTTTAAAAGCATTGCACATAAACATAAGAGATATTTTCATATTAATTAAAAAAAATAATTTACACTCCTGTCCGTTCCCTTTATTAATCGTGGAAACATTGAACATAAACTTCGTGACTTCAAATAACCAAGTCTTGGACTTTGAAGATACACTCCTGTCCGTTCACTTTATTTTTAAAAGCATTGCACATAAACTTGTTTTGTACACAGCATGTACAACACTAAAAGATTACTTAAAGTAACAAAAATTGTTTGATTGAAAACTTAATAAAAGTGTATCTGGCCGAAAAATCGGGCTTTTTGGCCCGAGCCCATTAGCCCAGGCCTATTGGACCGGGCCAAAAATGCCCAAATTTTTTCGGGCCTTATAAATTGAAGCCCAAGCCCCCCATAATATCGGGTTGGTTGGGCCGGCCCATTGGGCTGGGCTAATTTTGCCGGCTCTACAGCCTGGGTCCTTCCTATAATCCTCCGCAATCAAGTTGGTCGTATTAAGTGCAAACTTAATTCCATGCAAAAAAACCCACGACCTGGAGAAGATTGAAGTTTCTTATTAGGTAAAATAATGTAGATGGATGACCCGAGAACTAATGGTGTCAATTCGAGTTGGCAAACTGAGTCGAACTAAACGACTCACTGAACTGAACCGAGTGGTTCGGTTTGGTTTTGTGGGTTATATGGTTTAGTTCGATTTGAGTTTTAGAAAAATAAGTAGTTTAGTTCAGTTCGGTTTGCGATTTAACCTACCGAGTCGAGCCAAACTGAATCGAACCAAACCATATTGAACTGAACCACCAAGCTGAACCACCGAGTCGAACCGCCGAACCTCCAAACCGAACCATCGAACCATATTTAGATCTAACCATTGATTATTAGTGAAATTATATCTTCCATTGTGTTAGAGTATATTAAGTCTAATAAAACCCTAAAGCCTTTACAATGTTTATTCTTTACTCTTATATCTCAAGTTCTCTCAACTTTCAAGTGATAAAAAAGTGGAACTGGAAACCTGGATCGACGCTCTTATTCAATCTTTACTTCGTCACTTCATGCCATTGACTCCTCACCATCACCTCCTTTACTCGTCGACTCCTCTTCCAGTCTTCCTCAAGGATACGATTAGAGTATGATTTTTACGAAACCAAACCACCAAGCCGAAACTAAACTATCAAGCTGAACCGCAAAACCACCACCAAGTCATACTGCGAAGTCGAACTGTGAAACCAAACCGAGCCGAGCCGAACTGTTGTGATTTGATTTAGTTAGGTTCTTTGAATGGTTCAGTTCGATTTGATATTTTACCAATCGATAACTTGCAATTCATCTTATATTTTGTTCTAAACCAAACCAAATCGAATCATTTACCCTCTTACCGACAATGATTAAGACCACAGAGGGGTTTATCGTAATTTCCACCCATAGAAAACTCAAAAAGCTCAAAGATAGGTCATGACGTCATCCGGTGAGTGAAGAGTGAGATGGAGGAACAGAAAACGCGGTTTCGACTGCTCCACTACACCGTTTTCTCTCTCCTCACTCACTCACTCTATCCCCGTAATCTTACGATACACTCACTCCTAATAGTTTCCACATTCGCACTTTCTACTCTACTCAGAACCTTCACACACCAAAAACACACACCTCTCCTTTTCTCCTTCTCCTTCTCTCTCTCTCTCATTTGCTTATGCATAGTGTAGATTAGGGTCCGGCATAGTATCTCCGGCAACCTCCAACATTTCAAACTCCTAGATCCTTTCCCCCTCTCTCCAAAACCCTAGATCTACTCATAATACTTCTAATACAGTGATGCATTAGCGGCTCAAGATGGCGAGCTCCGACCCTTCCAAGCGTCCCCGACCCGGCCCATGGCCTCCAGCTCCAGAATCCACCGCAATGCCGCCTTCTTCCTGGGCCAAACGCACCGGCTTCCGCCCCAAATTCTCCGGCGAGACCAATGCCAGTACCGATTCCGGCCAAATTGTCACCCATCCCAAGCCCAAGGAGCCCGTCCCTCCTCAGGTGGATCTCGAAGCGGGCCGCGTTCTACGAGCGAATGGGGAGTCCGAGCGCCCGAAAGTTACTCCACCTGCTGCGCCGGTGGCGGTGAATACGGATAAGGATCAGGCGGTGAAGAGGAGGAGGGATTCGGATGGTGGGGTGGCTCCGAAGCCTGCCGCCAATGGGCAGGCTACGGCGGCTGAGCCACCGCCGCCGCCTCAGCCGAGCAGGAGGGCCGTGAGGAATGATGATGTTGGCGATGTATTGCCTCAAACGGTTAATGACGATGGTTTTGTGACTCGTCATTCACATATGAAGTATGAACTTAGAGACAAACCTGGTCTTGGTAATTATCTCTCTTGATGTTTTAAAGTTGTCGCTTTTACGGGGATATAGTTATGTAGAAATGTGTGTGTTTGCGTGTTCGTGCACGTGATTGTATTCTTTTTTATTTGGCTAAAAATTGTTTGCTTATATTTTTGAATTGTTACAGTTCCAATTGGTTTTTATGGATTCCAACACTATCTATCAATGTTGGGTTCGTTGGTTCTAATTCCGCTTGTAATAGTTCCAGCAATGGGTGGCACCTATGTAAGCAGTTGTATCTGTTTTCCTTGTGTTCGAATTTGTTTGCTTGGTTGATTTGTTTAAGTTAGTTTATCTGATGGAATATAGTGGGTGTAGGAGGATACATCAATGGTCGTCTCCACTGTGCTTTTTGTGTCTGGAATGACAACACTTTTGCATGCATCCTTCGGGTCAAGGTTGCCCTTAGTACAAGGCCCATCGTTTGTTTTTCTTGCTCCTGCTCTCGCAATAATCAACTCCCCTGAATTCCTGGGATTGAATGGAAATGTAAGTTCTGTTCATCAGTTTCTCTTCCATTTTTTTAAATGTTGTTATGCAATGCCTATAATATTATGACTTGCTATTAAACAGTATTTTCTCATTTGCAGAATCCTGCACTCTTTTTTAAATCCACTAGACTGATTTGAGTGAATCTGCTCGATTATACATTGTTATGTGCTTTTTAGCTTATTATATTAAGTACCTTATTGCAATCTGATTTAATACAATGCCTTTTATAGGGTCAGAAAGTTGTTTACTTGCTTTCGCGTGCAAGCTTAATTCTAATAATAATGAAGTCTCCGTAAAAGGCAAGCTTAAGTCTAACAATTATGAAGTCTCCCGAAAATTGCTATGTGGAAGATTTAGTTGCGACTATGGTTACCCACTTTGTACCATATCTTCTTTATTTTTTTTGCTTCTGGATTCTACTTTACTGGTGCTCTTGGTAGTTGTAAGTTGGGTCTATTGATGAAGGGATTTTGATCCATAATAGAGCTTTGATTGCTCAGTGATTTGTGATTGCTAACGGTCAAAAGCAATATGTTGATGAGAAAGTGTGGTTCTAGTGGCATACATGGTGCAAAGAGTTTAAGAAATTGCTGAATGCATGGGTCGCTGAGAGTAAAGTAAGGAAGATGACATATGATGCTAATTTCTTGGCGATTGGGATGGTAATTACCCTATGTTCAACATTGCTTCATCCATGCTTTCATCATTACAAAAAGGCTTGAAACTTTTGGAGACTTGGCTGTGTGGTAGAACAGAATAACCGAATGTGAGTCAGCAAAATGAGAAGGATTACTATAGCCTGGATGATTTTGTTGCATCTCAATGTCTTGATTACCACTAGTATATGTGGAAATTCTTAACTCTTATCAAAACAAAAATATTTGTAGCAATTCTGTCTCTGTGTGTGTGTGTGTGTGTCCCCTCGTCTTCGGTATTCTACAAAAGAAATACAACACAGATGAGAAACATTATGTTGCTCATTGAAAGATTTAGGTTCTCCTTCTAAGGAGTGTGCAAATGGCCAGTTCTCATCTATTCTTCAGTGTCCAAAAGATTTGTGATGAAGCATAAATCCCAAGGAAGCGTGGATTTGATAGAGATGTGAATATTCAAAATTTTCTGGATGACTGGTGATACTTATGGTTTTATTCGGCCCCTTCAGGGCCTATATGATACTTGTTAGGTTCTAATGGTGGGATTTTCTAGTGGGATAATGAATGGATGGTAGCTTGAGATTTTGAGAGTGGAGCAGCTGGAAACTTAGCCTTGATTATTGTGGAAGCAAAAGGATATTGAGAAGAGGAAGAGGGATAAATAATCAAAGAAACTATAGGAGGCTCATCGCTTTCCTGAATTTCACTTGCTAGCAAAACCATATCACTCCTTGATTCCTAGGCCTATATCTAGGAGAAGATGCAAAAAAGATCTCAAATAGTTATTCTCTAACTGATTGCCATCATAAATATGACGAGTGCTTTTCTCCCAATTACATTTATTGTTATCTCCCCTATCTCTTAAATTAAATGGTTTTACTTGACTCTGAGAGGAAGGCAGCCAAGTATTCATTCTCACCTTATTTGTCATTCTGTCATCCACATACTTTGGAATATGGACGTGCAACAATACTTCTTCCGGTCCAAATTTTTTCTTTTCTTTTTTAAACTGTCAGAAAATAGATTCTTAATTTTTGGAATAATGTATCAAGTGTACATTGGGTCATATGCTGCATGACACTTGGGTAATTCTTTTCTTATGGGTATTGTTTCAAGTTGCAACTATTGGGTGCTTATGGGTTTAAAATAGTATTCACAGGGTATAAGAAGAGGACTTTGTAATATTGTTTACCGAATTTTTCGATGCACCTTCATTTAGACTTCAATATAACTTCTTTGTTTAATTTCATTTAAATATTTAGTTTCTCTGTCTCCTTTTTTTTTTTTTTTTGGCAATATTATTATTCTTTAAGCTGATATGTATATTTTAGATGTAGTTTTTTTTTTTCCTAAAGACATTAGTCTCTCTCTCTCTTCCCCCTTCCCTTCACCCTAACATCTCCCTCACTACGCACGCTCGCACTCTCTTTGTGTATCTCTTTCCCCTATCCATTTCTCGTTCCACTATAAATCCCTTTCCCTCCTTAGACCTGTTTTCATCTTTTGCTATTTTGGCGTTCCCTCCTGTTGCAGCATCTCAAAATTCACGAGACAAGGAGGGGAGGAAGAGTGGATTTTGATGTTGAAAGATAGGGAGGAGTTTGTTATTTGGATGTCTGTGTGCTGAAGGCTATTGGGTGTATGCCTATAGGTTGCAAGTGTGTGAGCTGTGTTTGGCTGTTTGCCAGTCAATTGATTAATCACCAATTGATGAATCACTCCAGATGTGTGGTGAAACTCATGATCTTATTCTATGTTTGGAAGCCATGTTATGCTGTCTCTGTTTGGCTTATTAGGGAAAATTGTGTGTCCATCGTTGATGGAGAAGGTGACACTGTTTGCACGGATTTTGTAAATTTTTCCGTATGGAAAGGAAGCAGTGTTTTAATGATGCTATGCTATGTTTCTATTTGGGGCACTTGGACAGAAAGGAATGCAAGAATAGTTCGAGATCAGTCACTTTCATTCCTCTTTTGTTAGAGAGCGTCCAGTTTCATGCTCCACTGTGGTCTTCAGGGGTGGGAGCATTCAGGGTTTGCTAGTGTTGGATCTCGCTAGGGACTAAAGACCAGTGATTAGCTCTCTTCTTTTCCTTTATGCTCTTTTTGTTATTTTCTTTTCCCACTTCTTCTATATTGAGCCATGGCCACGTATTTGTTTATTCTTTTCTCTCTCATCAATAAAAATCTTTTTAATAAACAATAAACAATCATAAATTGATGACCTGTATTACACACACACACACTCATTCTGAGTACTGAAGATTAAATATATTCAGAACAAAGAAGGATCTTTCTTCCCTCCTCTCAGACAAACTTTATCCTCCTTGCTTCCTGGCCAATTTGATTAATAGATCTCATAAGATGAGCCTCCTTAGAAGGGGTTTTCTAGTAACATTCTCCTTCCAAAGAGAATCAGTTGGTGATATTTTAAACCGTCTTTCACTAGCATGCTAAAATGTTTATGGAAGTCCTCATACTATGAGCCCCTTTGACTAGTATGCTAAACAGGTTAGGGAAGTGCTCAAATAGTTTTTCCCAAGACACTATTTAGTGTGGAATTAGCTAAGTAACCTTTTGCAATGCAAGAGTTTAGTTTTACAAATTTGCATGTAACTTCTTTATTCTTATGGAATGTTTACTGTTGTGCAAATGAAAGAACTTCATAGTCTTTTAATTTTAATTTGACATATGGACCTTCTTCTTCATCTTTTTTTTTTTTCTTGAATATTTTTTTCCCCTTTTTGTGAAATAAATTGAAATTGTTCTGAAACTTTGAATCCATTGATACTGCAGAATTTCAAACATATAATGAAGGAGCTACAGGGGGCTATAATTATTGCTTCAGCTTTTCAAGCAATACTGGGATATAGTGGATTAATGACAGTATTCTTGAGGTTTGCATATCTTGATCTCTGTTATTTTATTTTATTTATTTTATAATTGTACAGGTTTATGTTGAGTAAGAAGAAGGTTGAGAATGTGTTTGGACATTGATGTTTGACAGATTATGGAAAATATTGGCATAATTTTAATGCTTAAGAACTGACCGCTCTGAGTATAGGCCATCGTTTGTTGGTACTCATCTTTGAGAAGATGGAATTACCCCCTTGGTCATTTCTAATTTCTAAATTCTAAAATCACGTCATAAGCTAAACTAGTCAGGATAGGGCTTTACTGAGCTGTGGTTAGCTACAGCTGTACTCAGAAGCCAAATTATTTCTATAATTAGTGCCAACTATTTAATTGATTCTGGCAATACAAGTATACTTGCATGCATCCGTGAGGCACTTCATAAAGGGTTAAAAAGTTGTTTGTTTGAACATGAATTGTATGTTGAGTAATGCTACTCTTTCTGGAAATTTGTATGTGCAGTCCCCTTCGTCCTATAAAATAAATAACTCAATATTATATTTCACTTCTCGGTACAACCACGTCATGGACTTATTGTTATACCATACTACCATTAATGCTTTTAAGTACACTTTTTTCCTTTTTTAGGTACACTTTATGAACATATGTTCTGTATGTGTATTGTTTTTCTTAAATTACATGTGATCCTTCATAGGGGTTTTGGGTGATGTGTATATTTGATATATATTTGTAACTACTGATAAAGCACTGTGTATTCTTAAGTAAGGAACGATAAATTACTTGGTTATGTTCCGTCATGGTTTCCATAAAGATGGAGTTTACTGAAATAATATCTGTTAGTACGACTATTTTGCATCATCGGTATCATCTCCTGCTTCTTGTTAGTTCAAATCGCACTCTTTTGGGTTCTCCTTCATGGTAGCTCTTTTGACAGTTTGTTTAGCATTCTAAATTTCATCCGGCCCCCTGCTATCTGTCCAATGGTTCCTGCCAAAGCAAAAAAGGATTTCAAGTGCTGGCAGGATATGATTTTTTGACCAGTGTAAATTGCAGATTATTTCCATGTCCCAAGGTTTTCTGTTTTCTGTCTTGTCAGCCTGTGTCTGGTTATCTTTGAGAAAGAGACTTGGACTCATTCTTAGAATTAAGAACTACAAGTATTTTGTAATTGACTACGTTGAAATAGGAATTTTGTTTTTCACTTTATTAAAGTTAATGGCAAAATAGGACATATAGGGTGAATAGGTGCTCTGGCTCATTTACCCTTTCTTGGCTTGATATCGATGTATTCTATTTGAAATCATACATTACCTCTGTGAATTGGCTTCGTATCCGAATTGGTTGATTGAACAGGTGTGTTTTGTTTTCTCATGATTTAGCAAATCATGATTGTCCATATTTGTTCATGTTTGCGAGGTTAAATTGCTGTATTGTCACCTTTTAGCTACTGATCAACCAGAACTCAATTTTGTTTAATTCCAGCTTAGTGAAATGTATGTTTTACCTTAAAGCCCTTGAGCTGCATTCAAGAGACCGAAAGTGAAATAAAGATACGTCACCTTTTTTTTGATAACCAAATACTACATCAGTCACTTTTGCCGTGATTTTATGGTGGATACTGGATGAAAACATTTTAGCAGGTTCTGGAGGCCATAACAAGAACTTCACAAACTAGGACACGCCCGACGTTGGTTATCTTAAAAAAGAGCAGGTTACTAAATAATTGCATAACCCAACCCCATTTTACTGAAGTATTCCCTCAATTGGATGTTACTGACCAAAGAATGTTCATTTGGATCCAAAGAGTTCAATGATAAGGACCATACTGTTTTAATGGAATTTGTGATTATGATGATGTTGATCCTGATACTATTAACTGTAGTTGATAATCCTTATTATAATTAGAAATAATGAGAACAATAATAATGCTGACGATAGCTGTACTAATTGTAAAAATAATTTTGATGGTGATATACTCACTCCTGTCCTAAAGAGAGTCACCTTTACATTTTGGTTTGTCCCAGTAAAGAGAGTTGCAGTTCTAAAATTTAAGCTTCAGATCTCCATATTTTTGACTTTTTTTCTTTCTTTTTGAATAAATGATATTTATCTAACATGTAATACAAATAACTTTAGTGCAATATAAAGAGAATATAAAGTAACAAAAGTTCATTTTTAAAAAGTTTGACTTGTTGAAATCTGAATATTTTTTGGGATGAAGTAGTTAATATAATGTTGATGGAGTTCTTTTAAGATTGTAAGTATTTTGTGGGAGCAAAGAGTGGAAGGAAGGATATGACAGAAAAAGGTTTTTAAGAAATGGAAAAGAGAAACAGGATACTGCAAAGTTTCAATTATCCTGCCAAAAGTGGAAAGAACATTGGGAAAAGCTCCCATTATTCTGAGTTGTGTCCTTCAATCTCAACCAATCCTTTATTTTATTGAAATGCTTAATCAATAAAATGAATTGGCTCTGCATTCTAGATATTGTGCTTGAGCTGTGTTATTGTTCTATGACAATTTATGAATAATGTTTTCATTTACTACCATTTCAAAAAGTTTTGAGTGGGTTGGAAAGAGGAATATTTTGTAGCTGGAGCTATTCTTAGCACAATGGTGCAGTGTAAGCATGGTACCTAAGAGGGTGGGTTAACCTGGTTTAGCACTATTGATTTTTTCTCAATAATCAAAACTGATTTGAAGAAAACAATGTTGAAACTTGAACTAAAATATTATAAAAGATAAGACAGATGCAATTTCATTGCTTTTAAACAACTTTCTTTGTTTTCGTAGGCAATAATTAAAAGTATGAAACAGGTGCCAGCTTGCCTTGATCATCCTACTCCTTCCTCAAACGAAAGTTTTTCTCCCATGTATTTAAGCTTTTAGATGTCTTGTTACTCATTGTTCCACTTCTGACATTACTCGTTCCAAATTGGGGATAGTAATTGGGGAAATTGCGGGCCGGTACACTTTGGTGGATTTTCAACAGTGTTACTCGACGATAATTTTATCAAACCGCTAAAGTCCATTTTTGATGCATTGCGATGCATCATTGATAAGGTGATGCATCGTTTGATATCAGACAATGCACACATTTGTCATCGCAATGCATCATACCTCTCTGAAAAGTGCACTTTAGTGGTTTGATAATATTATAGGGTTGTAAAGCGGTTGAAAATTCACCAAAGTGGACCGGCCCGTATTTTTCCCATAGTAATACTTCTTTGTTGAACTTGCATACACTTACAGTTCACTATGATAGTGAACTTGTGATCTATAGTGGTTCTGCAAGCTTGTTGGCAAGGCTAATAATATATACTCATTCAACGGAGGATGTATGATTGTATGTTGATTCAATTTTCCATCTTTGAGTTTCGTTAGGGGTTTAATAATGCATTGATGTTTGTTATGCACATGGACTCATAAATTTGTTAATAGAAATCACATCCTACCTTTCAGAAGTCATTGCTTAAACTGCATCATTCTGCTACAACAACTTCCGTAATATTTATTCTTTGATTAAGATTTTCTTTGTTTTAATTTTTATCAAAGCTGGTGTAGAATAATGTAAAGTGCAGATGTGGTATTTGAAAGAGCAGGTCTAGGGTTTATTAGCATCGTTTGAACATAATGAAGGACTAAGCATAAGGTCCAGTTCAACAAAAAGAAAATAAAAAAAGAACAAAAAAGCTTAGACAGTGCATTGAGTGAGTCCAGCTTGTTAGTTCACATACTCGTGAGAAGAACTCCATATCAAATACGGAAAGAACAATAGAATTTGTTCTCCTAATTTGCGCTTGTTTCCTCCCATCCCATTGTATAAATATATTAGCAGGACAAGAATGTCACTTTTTGTGGCAGCACTGCATCAGATTGTTCTGGACAGTGCAGATATGTGTTGGTACTTGACAGGCACTGCAATATCGCGTCATCTTTGTGAGGAGTGGGTTTACTGGTTTATTCTACGCATGCTTAAAAACATCTACATGCGTACTAAATATGGCTTATTTAGTGAAGGGAGAAAATCTAGTTCAGTGTAGATTCCTGAAGATGTTTTCCTAGGGTGCTTGTTTGTTGATATTTCAGCATGCTTGATGCAACCATTTTCCTTAGTTCAGGAAATTCATTGCTCATTTCATCTTGACAATGCCCTGTCGTTCCCGGCAATCTGAAGCTCAGTTATTTATTGATTTTATCACCAAGATGCATGCCTATGGAAAGGGCAGACCAGGATCTATATGTACTTTTTTTTTTTTTTGGGGGAAGGGGGAGCCGGGATTATTTGGTACATAAAGTTAAAAGTGTTACTCACTCCATTCCCAAAAAAAAAGCCTCGAAAAGATGGTTCTTAGTGATGTGAGAAGTGGATCTCATTTGTTGAAGTATTTAAATTAAATCAAGGATAGAATAGTAAATGCACTATAATTGACGGGCTAATTTTAGAAAGTGCACACTTTTTTGGGAACATCTCAAAATGGGGTACTGGACTCTTTCCAAGGAACAAAGAAAGTGTATAAATATTGATGATAACTGTTTATATTTTTATTTAATTAATTAAATAATTATTTTTTCGTATTTTAAAAATAATTAAGATAAATATTTAAACATTTGTTCCATATTAATACTTAAATAGTCTTGTCCAATAATTTAGGATAATATAATGTAGAGTCAAACTATTTAGATTGTAGTATTTTAACTATGTAATTATTATCTTTTCATTAACTGTTTTTAGTACTGATTGGTGGTCTCTACTCTATTAAAACAAAACTAATAGGAAATACCCATGTGGGTGTGTAGTTGAAAAATAGGTTTACTTGTGGGTCCCATTAAATAGAATAATGGAAGAACAGATGTAATTTAGTTACTACTCCCTCCGTCCCAGATAAATGTTCCTAGTGGATAAAACACAGGAATTAAGAAACATAATTAATGATGTACTGGAAAATGTGTTCGGACCATAATACCTATGAATATTAATTGAGTTCCACTATTTTAAATAATTGAGTTTTTTCGGGATGTGTTATATTTAATGAAGCTTTAAGGGTGTAATAGGAAGAATGGTAGAGAATCGGTAAATCAAAAGTCTTTAGGAACATTAGTTGGGACATCCCAAAATAGAAAGTAGGAACATTTATCCGGGACGGGGAGTAATTTATATTATCAGATTGTTGAGAAGGCTGAGGCAAATATCTATAAGTTCTGTATGTCGATCTTTCAATTATGAGAGGACTATCTGATAACTTTCTGAAAAGTCAGGTGGCCCTCCCCCAATTCTATCCCTGCCTGTGGGATGCAATTGCAATGGTAATATGCACTTTTAAGTTCCTTTTACGGTCAGAAACAGAAGATTGGCAGTCAGTTTTATGCTTGTTTTCTGTAAGAACATAATGACCATTGCTTTTTGATGTAGAGGACAAACTTTTGGCTGTATCTTCCAATTAATAACAAAGATTGTGAAGCTCTATTTTGACTTTTAGTGTATCAGTGACCAGATTTTATGTGCCCATGCAAAATGACTTATCCTCCGGTTTATTTTATCTCTGAATCAGGTTAATTAATCCCGTGGTTGTGTCCCCAACTATTGCTGCGGTTGGACTTTCTTTCTACAGTTATGGTTTTCCACGACTGGGCACATGTCTTGAGATTGGTATTGTGCAAATATTGCTGGTTATTATGTTTTCTCTTGTAAGTTTTTCTGAAACTAAATTTACTTTTTCCCCTGCTGATGTTCTATTTTCTTCAAATTTCTTCCTTTGTGATTGTTATTGCAATTTGGAGCATCTTATGCATGCCATGTTTTATCGCGTCATACTTATTCTAAGACATTGATTGTTGTATTTCCTGCAGTACCTTCGTAAGATATCTGTTTTTGGCCACCGCATATTTCTAATTTATGCTGTAAGTTACAGTTTTCCTGCTTTCGTCTTCTCTTATTTTGGTGGCTTTAAAGCACAAAACCCTGTGCACATGGCGTAAGTTTTTTGTTTGTAATTTGGGTGCCCAGGTACCATTGGGTCTTGCTATTACGTGGGGCGCTGCTTTTCTTCTGACTGAAGCCGGAGCCTATAGTTACAAAGGTTGTGATGTAAACGTACCGGCTTCAAATATAATATCCGACCACTGCAGAAAGCATGTTTCGAGGATGAAACACTGTCGAGTTGATACCTCTCATGCATTAAGAGCTTCTCCATGGTTTAGATTCCCATATCCACTACAATGGGGTACACCTGTTTTCAACTGGAAAATGGCTCTTGTTATGTGCGTGGTGTCCATAATTTCATCAGTGGATTCAGTGAGTTGCCTCTCATCTTTTTTGGTTTATTATGCTATTTGGGACTACTATTGTTTTTGTTTTTGTTCTTACATTTGACACTTGCTAGAAGGATCTATTTTCCCGCAATGCTGTAACATTAATGGATTGTTGACGCATAATCTGCATTCTTGGGCCCTCTTTCTAACAGCTTAACCATGTACCTGAGTTGGTTATTTAACTTGGTACCAGAATCTATCAGAATACTGGACACAAAAGGTCTTGATTTAGAGTCCTCGCCCTTGCCTTTAGATTCCCTGGTAATGTTAGTGCACGAACTGGTAAACTGAGAGTGGGGATAACACCTGTTGATAAGACACTAAATCTAAGTTTGAAAATCCAGGTGGCTGGATAATACCGTCCATTATTTTTCATTTAACTATTTAAGTGCACCCTTACATTAGTCATGCTGACTCCATAGGTATTAAAATTGAGAGGCGAGAGGCAGGAGGTTCCTTTTGGGGCTGAGGCGAGAAGCGGGCAAGCAAAAGTTGAACAAGACAACAACTAAGGAAAAATAAATTATATGTTTGTTTGTGTGTGTATCTTGTGCCAAATTTCAAGAGCATGTTATAAATGTCACTATTATGAAAATTAAGTTTTTTTCTGGCTTTTAGGCCACTTTTTAATATGCTTTTGTTGGATGGACTTATCGTCCATCCCTTGTATTTTCTTCTTCTTTGAATAAGGCTCTCTTTTTTCTATAACAAAAAAAAAAAAGGATAAAAAAAGAAACTAAGTTCACATACTATAAAATGATTATTTTGTCTCTCTAATAAAAAAGCAGACTTTTACAGGCTAAAAACTTGAAATTCTATTTTTCATATAAAAACACATTGTAAAATTCCAGTTGTCAGTCAATCATTTTTCTTAGGGTAAATTTAGCTAAGAAGCACCAGACAACCATTTTTACTAAAAGAACAATAAAATAAGCTCAACAATCATTCCTCGCGAATCTAACCCGTCACATACACATCTTAAACACTTCAACAAAGACAAACAAGTTCAGAAAAAATAAATAAAATAAGAATGGAGATGTGTAGATGCCAGCAACCAAGTCTGTGCAGGTCTGGAGACCTAACTCCTGTGGTCGCGCGCAGCACAGGGGCATGGGGAACTGTTCCTGCAACGGGGGCTTCATCTGAGATTGTCTTCTTGAGGTGACCGCAATGTGTTCTAGGACTGGGCAAATTTTGATGATCGATGAGCCTAATCGTGACATAGAGTTGCGTACACCGTCAGATCTGGTGCCAAAATCGATCAGGCGTTGCCTTGGGTTGCTTGTCGCCTCTCAACTTGGTGAAAGAGGTGCGTGCCTCTTCATGCCTTTGTGACTTCGCCTCGCCTGAGTTCTTCGGGAGCCGGGCCCTAGCCTGAGTTCGCCTCTCGCCTATAACTATAGTTGCTCTGGTATCCTTATCCTAGATCATAGAGCAGGAGCGACAGCGGGTGCGGGTGCGGGAGCGGGAGCGTGATCACAAGAGCGTCAAATTACAAAATAAATTCAGAGCTGGAGCGCCTATAGCGTCTCTAAGAATTATATATCTCATTAAATTATATATATATATATATATATATATGTAGCACAGTGTCCAGATTATTTATGTTTAATAGTTTCATTATTGCCAGATTTTGACATTCGTAAGTTCAGTAATAATGGGATTATAGGGTCACTAACTAAATAGTATGAAATTTGACATTATAGATGCAAATGTGACAGATATATTTGTATGTGTGGTCAATTTTGCATTGATGGGAGACTCCTTGTCAATCATTCCTTCCTCGTCTTCAGCCAGTCTCCTCAATTCATGGCCCAGCTTCTAATACAACAATGGTCGCTGCCTCAGTATATCCTCTCTGCATCTTCCCTCGTCTCCCTCTTATTCATTTCCTCAATTTTCGTCCGTACTACAATCTAACAAATTAAAGCTCCATAAATATGCAGATTGATGTCAGATCTGGTAGGAAAACCAATAAATTCATTGTAATGGGTGGGTCGTGAACTCAAAGACTAAGCGTGTGAATTTTGAAAATCAAACTCGCGAATTTATTGCGATTTCGCCCCAAGGTGCTGAATTCGCGATTGGAGCTTCAATTCGTGGCCTTTCTGTACGAATTGTGACTTAGATCCTATCATAAGTGTAATGTAAGCACATATGATATACCTTCTTATTATCATGTGTATATTCGACGAGCAATACTTTTGTTTTTGGCACCTAGTGCTCAATTCAACTCAACCTTTATCACTACTACTTTGTGGTTAGCTCCCCATGAATCATTTTCTATCCAAAGTAAGATTTTCCATTGAATCGCACCCAATCATTTCCTTATTAGTTATTACTGATATGTTAGTTTTGGTGTTCCCCTACCTCTTGCATTACCGTTGATATTGATATTGTTTCTCTTCTCAACTGTTGCACTCATTCTATGTTGCATGAATCTGAACTCGCTTAAGAAATTTCCTTCCCTGTTATATGCATTTACTATCTCCCTAAAATACCCATGTCATTGTGTGGCCAAAATTTGAACTCGCTTTAGTTTACTTGACTTGGTTAGTCTTATCCTTAAAATTCACAGGGATACAAAGTCACTATGCTAAACTTTCCTAAAACAGACACGTACCTCTTTTTTTTTTAACAAACTTAAAAGCAAAGCGCAAGTATTATTCCGGGGAGGAGGGAATATAATGTTAATGACACGACCTGGGGTTAGCCTAGTGGATAAGGTTCTGTCCACTAGACCAAACCTCGGTTCGAGTCTCATGTGGAGGGGAAGGGCTCCCCCCAGTGTAGCCTATCATTGTTTCGGATAAAATGATTTTTGTGCTAATGATGGATAGTTCAAATTTTTTATTACGTATTGATCATTAAATTCTCCCGAAAGTATTACTCAAAATTGTATTTTTAGAATTCTGAGAATGAAAACCAATAACAGAGCTATGCTAACAGAAAATCAACTTTGTTAGCATAGTCAGTACAGCGTCAAGATCTCTAATGAAGTTGAAAAATGAGCCATTTAACTTTTGCATTCTGCTGCTTTACTTCTTATTTTGTCCGCCTTGGTAGTTCTGTAATCATTCAAATGATCTTTTGATTCAATTAGGTTGGCTCATACCATGCATCATCATTGTTGGTGGCATCAAGACCTCCAACTCCAGGTGTTGTCAGTCGAGGGATTGGTCTTGAAGGCCTCTGTAGCTTGTTGGCTGGTCTGTGGGGCACAGGAACTGGGTCCACAACTTTAACTGAAAATGTGCACACAATTGCTGTTACAAAGATGGGAAGCCGCAGAGCAGTTGAGGTGGGGGGCGTTGTTTTGATTGTCCTATCACTTGTAGGTATGTGTTAAAGCAAAAAATGTTGAATTTCTAATGTTGGTTCATAGATTTCGTGAGGAAAAAGGGAATAGAGAGCACAATTATTATCTATAATGAGTATCTTCAATTGTGGGAAGTATCACAGCCGAAATTATTACCAAAAAAAGAAAGAAAAGATGACAAGAATCTTTTTCTTGCTTTGTTGTATTCTTTTTTACCATTCTCCCGGTAAGCAAAAAAATGCAATATGGTGTACAAGGGTAGATGTTTGAGCATTGATGAGTATGGGTCTGGTGTGTAGAATTGATGTCACCAAATTACCCTCACCCATTGGTGTAGATTTTATTGCATTATCGTTCCCTTATTTTTGAAACTAATTTTATTTAAATGATTGTACCTTTCTTTGGGTTATAGACTTACAGTTCAAAGATATTAACAAGACAAGCTTAGACAGTTAAGATGTTTTTATTTTTATTGGGAACAAGGGGTTGTGCCATGTGGAACATTCAAGTGATCTCCAACTGTTCTTAATTCCATTTCTCTGATGCTGACAGGTAAAGTTGGAGGGTTTATAGCCTCAATCCCTGATGTCATGGTTGCAGGCTTGCTTTGCTTTATGTGGGCGATGCTTGCCGCATTGGGCCTGTCAAATTTACGATACAGCGAGGCGGGAAGCTCCAGGAACATTATCATAATCGGGTTGTCTTTGTTTTTCTCACTTTCTGTACCAGCCTACTTTCAGCAGTATGGTATCTCGCCTAATACCTACTCATCGGTTCCGAGTTACTTCCAGCCGTACATTGTGGCTTCTCATGGTCCTTTCCGTTCTGGTGCTGGAGGGGTATGCTTTCTTGGCCAAAGCTAGGGAAATTCCCTTGATTCTGTTTTTTTTTTTTCTTTATCCTTCCCTTTTAAACCTATACGTGTCCCTTGCTTTTGCAGTTAAACTATGTAATGAACACATTGCTCTCACTTCACATGGTGATAGCATTTCTAGTAGCTGTAATCTTGGACAACACAGTTCCAGGAAGTAAGCAAGAACGTGGGGTCTACGTATGGTCTGAAACTGATGCTGCAAGAAGAGAGCCTGCTATTGCCAAAGACTACGAGCTACCCTTTAGAGTTGGCAGGGTTTTCAGATGGGTAAAATGGGTTGGGCTTTAAGTGTGACAATGTTAATAAATTTTGCTTCATCAAATTCTTAAAGCTCATCGATGGCCCAAGCCAATAGGAGAAGAGACGGTTTTGGTTTTGGTTGGGATGTCGAATCTAGTCGATGCAGGAAACAGGGGTATGGTAAGAAATGGCCGTCTGTAAAACTGTTGTTTGCATTGACACGGTTGATTGGTTAGTTGGGAAAGAGTTTAGGTCATATAGAGATGAGAGCTGTTTGTGTACATTGGAGGATGTTGGGGGGAGGTGGGGGGCGGAATCTACGTTGTTGTTGTGTTGTAATCTTAAAATTGTATAACCTTGTATGTAAGTTTGTCATTGAAAAAAATTCCATTTCCCGATTAACCTTTTAGTCATGGTGTAGAAAGCCAAATTGTTGGCATCATCACATTTTTTCTTTTTATTTTCTCTGCCGATTTTTGTTGCACTGCACTAGTATAGAGGGGAAAGGATATCTTAACGTGAAATTCACGCGAGTCAAATTTTCTTGTGTATGTTAAAAGCTGTGTTTGTTAAGGTTTTCTGAATGTCATTGTGTTGTAAAGGTTAATTGACCATCTGCGCCGAAGGCAACAACCACCGGAAGTTCTGTAGCTCGACAAGATTGTTTCCAGTGGGAAAGGTTGTTTACGTTGAAGTATTGGGACTGGAGTTCTGAAATTTAACTTCAACTGAACCATGTTTCTTGCTAATGAACTCTGGGTTGCTTTCTTTAAAGCTTTTCATTTAGCGTCTTGGTCTTCCTGAGCTCCCAAATCGGAATCGAAAATGGACATTGAACTCATGAGGTGGGGATCCGGTTTATGACATCAGGAATCAGGTTGGACGTCGTGGTAAGTAAGGTGGGGATGAAAATGGACATTGAACTCATGAGGTGGGGATCCAGTTTATGACATCAGGAATCAGGTTGGACGTCGTGGTAAGGTGGGGATGAAAATGGACATTGAACTCATGAGGTGGGGATCCGGTTTATGACATCAGGAATCAGGTTGGACGTCGTGGACCCGTGGTAAGGTGGGGATGTCCGGTTTATGGTTCGAAGATGGTCGTGCTGAGGTGGGATGTCCGGTTTATGATTTGATATCCTTGGATCTGTGGTGTGGATGATGTCCGGTTTATGGTTCGTTGGTTTAACAGGTTGAATTGTTTTTACCAATGTCCGGTTTACCGTTAGTTGGCGGCTTGAATTCTCAAGCTCCTCCGTCCCAAAAAAAAAAAAAAGAAAGAAAAAATATTTGCATGACACGTAAAATGAATTTCATGTTTCTAAAGGAAAAGAAAAAGTGTGATGGCATTTCTTTTTTAGGGAATAATAAAATGAAAAGTGTGATTTTATTTTATTTTTTTATTTTTTGGGATGAAGGGAGTTTTTTTTCTATGAATAATATTAGGTTTACAAAAAATTAATCACAAAATTTTGAATAAGCAAATAGCAATTCCTAATTGATTATAAAGTTTACATGTTTGACCACTTAACGATGAAACTTTATATTCTTCAAAGAAAAAAAAACAATGAAATTTCATATAATCCCTCCGTTCCAAAGATTCCACTTTCTAATTTTAAAAGTCAACATCTGACAAAATTAAATCAAAATTTTATATAATTTATTTATGTTTTAGGAAATAAAATTTTATTTATTAAAAACTACATTAAGAATACTATGGATTACAATTTTAATAACTTTGTCAAAACTAATAAATCTATATAAATTATTGGTCAAACTTTAATTAAGTTAACCCAAAAAGTCAAAATTGGTCTCTTTGCGACGGAGTAATTCATTACACTACTCATTTTACTGAAATGGTGTATCAGTGTAAAATAATAATTTGATTCTTCTCCGCAATCAACTACATCCTTCGTTCCTAAATATGTCCCTTTTATTATTTTTTTTGTCCCTATAATGAGTGTTTATTATTGTGTAAGTTTAATAATTTTCTTTTTTGACACATATTATGTTCTAATGTGTACTTCTAATGTTATATGTAAACATTAAAAATATTAATGTACTTACGCTATTAAAATAGTTTAAAATTCAACTTGCTTAATTTTTTTAAAAAATAATAAAGAACACTTATTTAAGAACGAAATGAGTAATTTTTTTTTTCAGATCTTTGTATTTTCATATATGTTCTACTGGCATTTGAGTAATCTATCCAAAGATAATAGGAAAAATTTGTTGCAGTATAGTTTATTTATATTGTAATCTTTAGACTAACTTATTATGAATACATTGATTTTATATATATACTTACATAATTTTTTACATTGATTATTGATGTAACTGATTGAGGATTAATTGCAGAAATTGTTCTGTTTAAATTATTTATGCCATTTGTATGTATAAATTTGTAAGGTATTATGCATACAAAGTTTGGATTAAAATAATTAGGTACATACTGTGATTAAATCTTAAGAGCTCATTATGGATGTTACCCTTATGAGATATTGCTTATGGTTTCATGCAATATTATGAGCTAAAAGATGTTTAATGTTATGTGATTCAATATAATTTTGATTAATTAAGGAATGGCCACGACATCCTTGATTGATTAAAATTGTATATTAAGTATTGAGGATCACATGTAGAAAATAACATTGTTTTTGATTAATCATTAAAATGTAATAAATCTTATCCCACATGAATTTTTATTATATTTTGCATGATTAATTATGATGAAATATCAATTTATATGTTCTAATTTACCCACAGGGATTAGAGAAATGGAGTATAAATTGATAGTTTCATCATAAGGTTAAAATGAATCTAATTGAATTAAAATTTTAGCCCACAGACAAGTTGTATGTCACTAGATTCATTTTATAACATGATGCAACATGTTATATATATGGTCTTCATTAGCTTCAAATTTATTAATATGAGCATACTTATTTAAATAATGCAGCGATTCAATATGTTAACTACTTTGATATGAAATGTGATATTCCCGAGCTCAATGGGGGATAACTACAAGGTTTGGAAGGAGAGAATCCTCCTTCAAATGGGATGGATGGACATTGACTATGCTATCAGGAAAGATGAACCCTTTAAAATAATTGAAACCAGTACTCCGGATCAAGTTGATCTTTATGAAAAGTGAAAGCGATCTAATCGTCTCTCCGTTATGTTCATATATAAAACCAACATATTTGCTGGGATTAGGGGTTATATCGAGCAATATGACAATGTCCGTGCATTACTGAAGGCAATAAATGATCAATTTGTGACTTCAGGCAATGCTTTAGCTAGCACCCTGATAATTAAGTTCTCATCCATGAAGCTAAATGGAATTAGAGGTGTAAGTGAACATATCATGCGCATGAGGGACATAGCGGTTCAGCTAAAAACACTTGAAGTTGAGATGTCAGAATCTTTCTTGGTTCACTTCATTTTGTGCACTCTACCTCCGCAGTATGGCCCCTTTAAGATCTCCTACAACACACATAAGGACAAATGGTCTATTAATGAGTTGATGACCATGTGTGTTCAAGAAGAGGGAAGGCTGGCTATGGAGGAGGGTGAGAAAGTGAATTTGGTTACTACATTAGGAAAGAAAAGGCTGAATCATGCTAAGGAAAAAGGAAATGACAAAATTCCTCCCTAGATGGACATTAAGAAAAAGGGGAAATGTTTCTTTTGCAAGAAGAAAGGGCACAAAAAGATGAATTGCTCTAAGTACATGAGTTGGCTTGATAAGAAAGATACTCAACTTTCATTCGTTTGTTATGAATCCAATATGGTTGATGTTATTCGTAACACATGGTGGATTGATTCTGGTTCTACAAGCCATGTTACCAATTCCTTGCAGGGCTTGCAAGACCTGCGGAACCTAGTAGGAAGTGAGCAAAGCATCTACTCTGGAAATAAGATGCCCTCACAGAAGGCAATAGGAACGTGCGAACTAGTATTGAGTAGTGGTTTTGTTTTGAATTTAGAAAAGACATTTTATATTCCTAATTTTTCTAGGAATTGATTTCTGTTTCTAGACTCGTATCAATTGGTTATTCCTTTAATTTTTCAAACTCTGGTTTTAGTTTATCGAATAAATATGGTATTGTTGGGTATGGTACAATGTCTGATAATCTTTATCATCTGAATTTACAAAATGATGAATATTATACTACTATGCACATTCATGAAACTATTGGTATTAAGCGTTGTGTTGTGAATGAAGAGTCCTCTAACTTGTGGCATCGGAGATTGGGACACATCTCCATTAGTAGAATCAAAAGATCGGTTAATGATGGGGTACTTAGTGCTCTAGCTTTTTTCAATTTTGAGACTTGTATAGGATGCATTAAGGGAAAGCAAACTAACAAGTCAAAGAAAGGTGCCAAGAGGAGTTCTGAAATATTGGAAATAATTCATACAAATATTTGTAGTCCAGATATGGATGCATACCGTAATAAGTACTTCATCTCCTTCGTAGATGATTACTCACGATACATGTATCTCTACTTGCTCAACAATAAAGACAAAACACTAGATGTTTTTAAGGTCTTTAAAGCTGAGGTAGAGAAATAATGCGGAAAACAAATTAAGATCGTGAGGTCTGATAGGGGTGGAGAGTTTTATGGTAGATACACAGAGAATGGACAAACACCTGGTCTGTTTGCAAAGTTTCTTCAAGAACATGGGATTGTTGTCCAATACACTATGCCTGGTTCTGCACATCAGAATGGTATGACTGAAAGAAGAAACCGAACCTTGATGGACATGGTGAGAAGTATGAGGAGTAACACGAAACTCCCTGAATTCTTGTGGACTGAAGCTTTAAAGATGGCTGCATATATATTAAACCGAGTTCCAACCAAGACTATCCTAAAGAAGCCTTTTGAGTTATTCAAAGGTTGGAAACCAAGTTTAAGGCATATACACATTTGGGGATGCCCGTCTGAAGTAAGAGTTTACAACTCACAAGAAAAGAAGCTAGACCCAAGGCCCATTAGTGGTTATTTCATCGGATATGCTGAATGGTCCAAAGGGTCTAGGTTCTACTGTCCATCTCACAGTACCAGGATTGTGGAATCAAGAAATGCAAAATTTCTTGAGGATGACTTAATCAGTGGGAGTGATTAATTTCGGAGCGTTGTTCCTGAAAATGATCAACATAAAGATCAACCATCTGGTTAAAGTGGTAGATTGATTGTCATTCACACCCCTCAAGTTCAACCGAGTGTAAGACAACCAATTACTAAAATTCCACAAGTTATTGATACCGATCAAGTAGATCAAGCTATAAATGATGAACCACAAGAAATTGTTGAACAACCAGTTGAGCAACAAGTTCCTCAAGAGGATATTGATACAACATTTAGAAGATCTACTAGAATAAGAAAATCAGCAATTCCTAATGATTATGAAGTGTATCTGCAAGAACTGGACTATAACATTAAAGCCGAGAATGATCCTACAACGTTTTCACAGGCCATAAGTTCTAAGGAATCAAACTTGTGGTACAATGCCATGAAATATGAGATGGACTCTATGTCATCTAACCGAGTCTGGGATCTCGTTGAGTTGCCCGATGGCGTAAAAGTCATTGGATGCGAATAGGTCTTTAAGACAAAGAAAGACTCACAAAGAAACATCGAGAGACATAAGGCAAGACTCGTTGTCAAAGGGTTCACTCAAAGGGAAGGAATCGATTACACGGAGACATTTTCTCCTGTATCCAAGAAAGACTCTCTTCGAGTGATCATGGCATTGGTAGCTCATTTTGACCTAGAGCTAGATCAAATGGATGTGAAAACGGTATTCCTTAATAGTGATCTAGAGGAAGAGGTTTACATGAAACAACCTAAAGGATTCTTCTCTAGAGATGGTGAACACTTAGTTTGCAAGCTCAATAAATCCATTTATGGTTTGAAACAAGCCTCCCGCCAGTGGTATTTAAAATTCCATGAAGTTGTCACTTCATTTGGCTTTGAAGAGAACATCATGGATCACTGTATATATACCATAAAGTCTGTGGGAGTAAGATTTTTTTCCTTATACTATGTGTGGATGACATTCTACTTGCGAGTAATGATACGGGTTTGCTATATGAGGTAAAACAATTTCTCTCAAATAACTTTGATATGAAGGATATGGGTGAGGCATCTTATGTTATTGGCATCAAGATCCATAAAGAAAGATCTTGAGGGATTTTGGGATTGTCTCAAGAGACCTATATCAACAAAATTTTAGAGAGATTTCGGATGAAAGATTGTTCACCAAGTGTAGCTCCCATTGTGAAGGGTGACTAGTTCAGTTTAGACCAATGCCCGAAAAATGACCTTGAGCGGGAACAAATGAAGAACATTCCGTATGCTTCAGCTGTTGGAAGCCTTATGTATGCTCAAGTTTGTACCAGGCCTGACATTGCATATTGTGGCGCCCCGACCCGGATCTCTATACAAAATCCCAAGGTCGGGTCGTCAAAACAACCCAACAATAAGAAAAGCACGTGGCATAACCACCCGTACTTACGACAAAACACAACTGACAAACCTGATTTAATAAAAACGAGTCTTCGGCAAAACTACAGTCGGAACCCAACAACTAAAACCACAAGTCTAAAACTTGGAAAAACAAAACAACTACAACAACAACAACATCGGCCGCAACATGCCGGAATAACGAACATAAACCGCAAGCTACAACTTGCTCGGGAAAGAAACTATCTTAATAACAAGGCTATACACGAGCTCGACATACATACGTCGGCTACCAAAAGAATATACAAAACAACACCAAAGAAGTACTACCTATAGTAAAGTTTACATAACTTCACTTCGTCATTACCAAAAGAAAATAACTAGCTAGGAACAAGATTCTCGAGCTACCAACAAAAATGACCTTCAAGCTAACGTGAACCCTTCCCGATCTCACCGTGAACTTTTGGGCTGGTTCGGATCTAAGGAAAAACATATAAACAACAAATGGGGTGAGTCGAAACTCAATAAATTACTAAATGCAACTACATGACATGGCATAATGCTTAAGTAAGAAACATAACATGGTAATAACATTTATACACCACTAACTGAACATGTATCATCACCTTGGATATACAAATAACATATCTCACATAGCACCTTGATTTTCACATAAGTACTCGTAAATAAACCACTTTATAAAAGGATATCATTTCTCTTTCTTCGTCTTTGCATTGCTCCTGCAATACACAAAATAACCATGTGTCCTCGATACCCGTGTACGTAGTATCGACGTCCCCGATAAACCTATCAAGTTCTACTAGCAAACCAAAGTCATGTGTATTGCTATAACAGTGGGGCTACTTCTCAACTGTGGCCAACAGAGGAGGGGTGTGTGCACTCCGGTACGGCGATTTATAGCGATCACAAACATTGATTTACAAAGACTATAGGTCGTCCCACCATAACATGAACAACGATGACGCCAGCTGGACTTACACAACACACAAGTAGGTATTCTTACTCAACTTATGCAAATAACCGTCAAGTTCAAAAGTAGTGAACTTGACAAATATCACGTAGATTATATTATTCTACAACATATAATCATCAAACATATTGTTCAAAATCTTAAAACACAACTTTAGAGCTAATTTACAAGTCTGTAGCATACCAGTATCAAATACGTGGAGGACCGAAATCCATATCAAACGAACTCTAATTTTCGTAGTAATTTAACTTGTGATTCGGAGAATTATAATCTTCCCAAAAATTCACTTTTGGTGTCATTCCTTAAAGTTCATAAAATTGGGTATTGCTATATGCAATTTCACCATCTAAAGTCCCAAACTTGTTCACTAGTTCACTTCCTTGGTTGATAACCATCTCTACACATTTTAAACCATCCAAACCAAGTATTTCACATAATACCATATTATTCACATCATCCTAACATTTAGACATGAATTCAACAACAACACAAGTCATGCATGTTCATAAATGTTAATACATGTAACAAATTCTAACATACATAGGGGGTTTAGTAACTTACCTCCAAAGAAGACAATCAAGCTAACAAATTCACAATCAAGGCTTTGTAATGAAGTCTCCTAGTCTTTAGCAACACCTTGGTAGTCTTGCATGTAAGTGTTAGGTCCAAGGTTGCTCAGAATAGGCTAGAAGGGGGGGGGGGTTGAATAGCCTATGTCCTATTTTTTAAATTTGATTCAAAAATCTACTTCACTTTTAAGTTTGAAAAGATTTGCAGGCGGAAGTCTAGAGAAGTATAGGACAAGTTGAGAAGGGCTGATCTTCACGAGTCAAGATCAGCAGTTCTCAACAGTTTGGAAATCTGGAAATTTAAGTAATACAAATAATCACAATCACACACAGGTAGACAGAGAATTTAATATGGTTCACACTTATAAATAAGTGCTACGTCCACAACCAAAGTGGTCAACTTTGGATTTGAAAAACGTGTACTAAGTTTTTCCACTAGATATTTTACAAACAAAATCTCTAATGGATTGTGTACAAAAATTTTGTTGACCAAGTGTTTGTGTGGGAGAATTGATATCAATAAGATACAATTCTCGTGAGCTATGAAGAGCTAGGTGTTGCAATCAATGAAGAGCTTTTAATGGACTGGACGTCTAAGTGTGAGGCTCTCCAATGATTAAGTACAGATAGGACGTTTAAGCTTTTAAGAACTTGAAGAATATGAAGATTCAGAATTGAGATTGATGAAGTTGTTCAGAGTCATTGAATGCAGCAATGAAGTCTTCTTTTATATGCAGAAGGAAGCTTGGAGCCGTTGGAGATTTTCAAACTTGAATTTAAGAGCAATTAATGCTCTAATCTGGTTGTTGACTCCTGATAGGCTGTTCAGAAAGCTTGCAGTCTGTCTCCTGACATTTTGCTAAAAATAGGCGGTCTGTACTTGCAGGAGGAATGTCCTTTTTCTGAGTGTATGCCAAGAATGGAAACCTTCATTAATTGATAGTTGCAGGTTAACGTTGTATCGCAATTAATGAGGTCTTTAAGTTAGGACATGTATTCAGCAGATGACTATCGGACGTTCTTGGGGTTCTTCAACATTGCTGATGAAGCTTGGCTGATACGAGCTTGTCCGATATCTACAGGAAGACTGCTGGTTCAGACTTTGCCTATTTGTGCAGAGGACATCCGATGTCCTGTAGGCTATCTTCTTCAAGACTTATATAATTAGCAACCCTAGGCTATTCAAGCTATGCCTAAGTACAAGTTGCCACACTAACAGACGCGCAGGTCCATTAGTCACCTTGCCTTAGACTTAGGTTATGGATTCAAGCAAATCTAAACTAAATACAACAATCTCCTCCTATTTGCTTGAGTCCATGATCTTAATGAAAACAATATCTGCTGACCATATTCAAGTCTAGTAATAGCATGCTTGTTTGAGTTATTTTTATTAAGAAAGCATGCCCTAGATGAACTTTACACAAGGGGTCAGTGTTTTCAAGAATTACAAAGTGTTAACAAGCATGAAATTTTAAGCATAAGACATTTGTAATATGACTAGATTTAAAGACTTGCAAGATGGGCAATATAAGAGATGTCTTAAACCAGTGGTTTAAACTTCATGCATCTTCATAATAAGCAGATCATAGAAAAGCAAGAAAAACGTTGCTAATTAAACAGGAAGTTTAATTCATGAAGTTTTAACAAAAATATTAAACGAAAGAGTCTTAATAGTATCGGCCAGTCCGTGAATAAAACCTTGAAGAGGTTTGTCCTGAGATTTGACCTTTGCCCTTGCCTGATGAAGGTTGGTCAGGGTCTCTTGATGTCCGGTCATGGTCTCTTGATGTCCATTTTGATGCCCATTTTGAGTCAACAGCTCTCTTAAGTTTTGCAATCTCTTCTTTTGCCCTTGCTAGCTCCTCCTTGGTGTTAGCCAATTCGGAGGAGAGATTTTCGTTTTTGTGCCTGACAAGTGTGTATCTTTCATGAAATTCAAGCAGCTGAGAATTGTTTATTCTGCTTATCTCCTCCTTCATGGACGCAAGCGACTTTTCAATAAAGGCCAGACGCCTGTCAGTAGCGAGGCGTTCTTTGCCATAGAAAGCTAAGTGTCGCCCAGTAAGCCTGCGCGTAGTACGCACTGAGGTGTGAACGGAGCGATTTGCGTTGCGCTGAGAAGCAAGCATACCCTTAAAGCCGGCGTCGAAAAAGTCAATTATCTGACGCAAACCTTTGGATATATTTACCCAATTTTCGGTAAAAATAGTAGAGAGTGTGGAGTGAGAGGTGGAAATATGGCTGTTTAAAGCATTTTGGCAGGCAGAGATGGACTGCTGGCAGGCTTCAAAGGCGGCCTTGGCACCCCTAGAAATGTCCATGATTTGGGTCATGCAGTCAGCCTGGACATGGGTGATGTGAGACTGATCTGCAGATAGCTGGTGCAGGGCCTTGGTTAGATCAACAGAGATGACCTCAAAGTCTTTCAAAAATTTATGAACCGCCTCAGCAGGGTATGTATCAGAAGAGTCAGGATGACCCGCTGTAGGAGAGGACGGACCTGCTGAGGGGGAAGGATGGCTGGTGAAAGAAGAAGGATGGCAGGTAGGTGAGGATGGAGGATGGCTGGTAGAAGACTGGGACTGGCTGGAGGACGATGGAGAATGGCTGGAGGATGAAATGGAAATATGGCTGGTAGAGGGTGGAGATTGGTAAGGGTAGGTCAGACGAAGGGATGGGTAAGTTGGAAGGACGAGAGGAGCATGGGATCGAGTCCTTAGACGACTTATGAGAAAAGGAGTAGGGATAGAGAGAGGTTGAGGGGAACGGTACAGAGCAGGGATGAAAGGATTAAAGCCTAAAAGTGTGGTGACTACATCAAAGAAGTTGTAGACCACAGGCTGAAGAAGGACAGAGGGGTGGCAGATGAGGGTGAAGACTGGGGGTTTAGGCAGAGAGAGGAAGGGAGAGATGTCTGATTTGGTTGGAAGGGCAAGGCCAAGTTCCCTGTGAATAGCAACCCATTGGCGAAAGATCATGAGATCTTGAACCGCTGAGTTGTGGGAGAAAAATTGCTGGGACCAGGCTGGAGGAAGGGGTTCATAGAAAGCACCCCATTGGAAGATAATTTCACCTGCAGACATTGGCTGACAGGGAATTTTCTTGGGGTAGTCAAGAAGAGAAAGGATTGGGTCAGAATCGGCAGGGTTGGGTTTAGGTCTGCTGTCTCGGAAGGACAGCAGATCCTGAACTTCAGGATGAAGATGGCTATAGGGATTGATTTTGAGGCGTTTCGGGGTAGGCATGGCAGAAGAAGGAGAGATAGGACGCTTCGAAGATGGCTGTTGAGTGGGAGAGGTTTGAGAAGTGGAAGGCGTTGGGATAGGAGTTGTGTGGAGAGATTCAGAATGTGGAGGTGAAGAAGTAGGAGAGATGGAAGTGTTTGTGGGTAGCATTGGAGAAGTTGGAGGAGTGTGAGTAGGTGAAGATGGAGAAGAGGGAGCAGTGGCTTCAGCAAAATGCACGTTCTTTTTGGCACTCTTTTTAAAACGACGTGCATGAGTAGAGTTTGCAGAAGTTGGAGATGGTGTAGTCGCTGTCGAAACTGCAGGTGGAGGAACAGCAGGAGAAGGATCGGTTTGGCTTGAGACTGTTTGTGGAGGAGCGATGGATGTAACTTTGGGTAGACCAAAAGATTCATCCGTGGGCTGAAGAGTCTTTTTGAGTGAGGGTTTAGATAGATCAGCGGGTTTGAAGGTAGAGGTATCCTTTTCAACCTCAGATCGCGTGCGAGACTTGCTGTTTTTCTTGAGACGGAGGGTGAGAGTGGAGGAATGTTTGGCCTTTTTGGAAGGAGGCTCAGAGGGCTCATAGGGATCATGATCGAGCTTGCTGAGATCAAAGTTCTCGGGGAGTTCAGCCCCTATCGGCTTAGGCTCCTCCTCAGCAGATACCTCGGTTTCAGAACAAGTGACCTTTCTTTTACCCTTGCTGGCTTGGGTAGAGGTGCCACTAGCAGAAGAAGCGGCAGCAGCAGCAACAACGATTGACCGTTTGGCCATATCATCCCGGTAGCGGGTGATGTTGTTGACTGTGAAGACGTAGGTGTTGGACACCTTGATGAGATTGTCAGCGATGACCTTTTCATCGATCTCTTCAAATCTACGAAGAATGACATTGATGACCCTTACGAAAGGTCGTCGCATAGAGGGGTTAGCTTGGACGTCAGCAACACTCTGAGAGAGCATAGATAAAATGATTTTAGCCCAGTTAAGCTGCTTTCGGAGAATTGCTGCTTTGGTCAACAGAAGTTGTTGAGATGTAAAGATATCTCTTGCTCCATTCTTGAAGAGAATGCTCTTATCGATCAGATGACTGATGTGATAAGCATTTTCAGGGAAGAGATTCCTGGACATCTCAGAAAACCTTTCAGGTTGAGCAGACCCTCGCATCATTTCCCAAGCAAGCGTCGATTCAGCATCGGTCAAGTCCAGTTTGCCTTCAATAGGCAGTTCAAGGATTGCCCCAATATCCTTATAGGTTAATTTGATGTAATGGCCTTTGATGTAGCCCTTGATGTAGCTTAAGTTGACCGGTTCATTTGCATTAGCTGGAGGAGGAGGCAGGATCATCCTTGTGTAAAATTCCTCAGCTAAAGCATTGCTGTAGTGGGTATCATGAAGTTGGAACAAGGGAAGAAGCCCACATTCTGTCAGATCCTTAAGCAGGGCATCGCCAGCAGATGTACTGATGATGGAATCTCGGTCGATTGTCATGCCAGGGTGATAGTTTGATCTGGGGAGAATTCTCAGTGGAAGATTTGCAGCCTGTTTAGCCCTAGATGGCTTAGCAGATGCAGAGGATGAGGTTGTGTCGGTAGCTTTGGAGGCTTTAGTCCTTGCCTATACAGTTGGTGGATATGAGAACAGCACATAGATATAGGAAGGTATGTTTAAAAACATCCGATACAAGTAATCAGCCGATATCAACACAAACAGGTACTGTTCAGATTAAAATCCAAAACATACGCATTTTAGAAAGAGACGCAAGAACAGTACATGAACTGGGTTTCAACATATCTACTGATTTTGACACTTTTAAGTAAACATGATAGCATAGCCTGAAGAGATAATATCACAGAAATCTGAAGTCACAATTTCATGCTACATAAACAAGATTCAAACACCAATTTCAAGATATTGCAGTTTATCAATGATGTACAGTTCGAAATTACACAAATTAGGTTAATGCAAACCATAAAACTTGATGTAAATGAATTAGAAGGTGTAGAAATCATTACCATTGATGATTTCTGCTTGAGAACAAGAAAGATTTGAAGATTTGAGAGGATTTGGGAAGATTGCAGATTGGAAGACGAGAGGTTTTTGAAAACTAGCAAATGGCGGTTTTTGAAAAATGTGAAGAAATACTGTATCATTCGCCTTTTTGTACTTCTGACAAGTTAATAAATGGTATTTGATAATTTTTGAAGTCCGCATTTATGACCTGATGAGTGACTGTTTGCACGACGCGCTTAGGTCTGCCTATTTTCTATAAAGACTGCCGATATGGAAATGTAAGGACTTACTCAGTATTGTCCAGATTCTCGGCAGAGTTGCAATTAGCAGATCACATAGACAATTTCGAAAAAGAGTTAACGAATTAGTCAGAAAGGTTAAGGATTGAGGTCAAGCATACCAAGCTCTCCTCTTAAATAAGCAAACCTGGTTGAATCAAGAGGTTTTGTGAAAATGTCTGCTACCTGATTCTCTGTAGGCACATATTGCATGCTGATGTTACCTTTTTCAACATGATCTTTAAGAAAGTGATATCTCACATCAATGTGTTTTGTTTTGGAGTGCATGACAGGATTTTGAGAAACTGAGATTGCTGATGTGTTGTCACACATTATAGGACAATCAGCAGTTTTGATCTCATAGTCAACAAGTTGCTGTTTGATCCACAGCAATTGTGAGCAGCAGCTACCAGCAGCTATGTATTCTGCTTCAGTTGTTGAAGTTGAAACAGAGGTTTGCTTCTTGCTGGCCCATGAGATAAGTCTATTTCCTAAGAATTGACATGTCCCACTTGTGCTTTTCCTGTCAACTTTACATGCAGCAAAATCAGCATCAGAATAGCCTATAAGATTAAAAGATGAATCTCTAGGATACCAGATTCCCAAATTGGAAGTATCTATCAAATATCTGATGATTCTTTTGACTGCTTGTAGGTGAGACTCCTTTGGATCAGCTTAAAATCTTGCACAAACACAAACAGCAAACATGATATCAGGTCTACTAGCAGTTAAGTATAAAAGTGAACCAATCATGCCTCTATAAAGAGTCATGTCCACTTTCTTGCCCTTCTCATCTTTGTCAAGATGGCAATTAGTAGCCATAGGAGTGCTGAAGCTGTTTGCATTCTCAAGACCAAATTTCTTGATAACATCCTTTGCATATTTGGCTTGACTGATGAAGATACCATTTGAACTTTGTTGAATTTGAAGACCAAGGAAAAAATTGAGCTCTCCCATCATGCTCATCTCAAATTTACTCTGCATAAGCTTTTCAAATCTTTTGCAAAGATTTTCATTAGTAGAGCCAAAGATAATATCATCAACATAAATTTGAACAAGTAAGGAATGACCTTTATGCTTCATAATGAAAAGAGTAGTATCAATTTGACCTCTTACAAAGCCTTGAGATGTCAAGAACTTTGAAAGGGTCTCATACCAAGCTCTTGGAGCTTGTTTGAGTCCATAAAGGGCTTTCCTCAGCTTGTAGACATCTTCTCTTCTTGAACAATTTATGAAGCCAGGAGGTTGTTCTACATAGACTTCTTCTTGAAGTTCTCCATTCAGAAATGCACTCTTCACGTCCATTTGATAAACTTTGAAGTCTTTGTAAGAGGCATAGGCCAGGAATAATCTGATAGCCTCTAATCTTGCAACCGGAGCAAATGTTTCATCGTAGTCAATACCCTCCTCCTGTCTGTATCCTTGGGCTACAAGTCTGGCCTTGTTTCTGGTAATGTTGCCGTTTTCATCCATTTTGTTTCTGAAAACCCACTTTGTGCCAATAACAGCTTGTCCTTTAGGTCTAGGGACCAGTGACCAGACTTGGCATCTGTCAAATTGGTTTAGCTCTTCTTGCATAGCTTCCACCCAGCTTGGATCTTCCAGAGCTTCATCAGTCTTTTTGGGTTCAATGTTAGATACAAATGCAGTAGAATACATGCATTCATTCCTTGAAGCTTGTCTAGTTTGAACGCCAGCATTAAGATCTCCAATGATTTGAGTGATAGGATGATCTTTTACTTCCCTAACTTCTGCAGGTTGAACTCGTCCTATTGCATTGGCAGAGTTGGATTCTTGAGAAGTAGAAGTGTCTGAAGCTTGATTTTCTGAAGGATAGGTTAATTCCAAGGTAGGTTGTATGATTTCTGGTGTGGAGGGCGAAGTGGATTCAGGATTTTCAGAGTTTTCATTTGTTGGTTCATTTGAGGATTCTATTAAGTTGACTCTTGGAGGAACTTGTGAAGGAGTGGGATCTGCAGATCTTGTGCTTGGCTGATCTGTACCTGTCTCATACTCATCAGAATCATTAGCAACCTTAGGAGCCAAATGTGGCCCAATAAAATCAAATTCATCAAAAGAAACATGTACATATTCAACAACTCTTAGAGAAGTTTTATTGTAAACTCTATAAGCTTTTGAAAATTTAGCATATCCCAGAAAAATTCCTTCATCACTTTTGGATTCAAATTTACCTCTATGTTCTCTACCATTGTAAAGAACATAGCATTTACAACCAAATATTTTAAAGAATCCAATGTTGGGAGCTCTGCCTCTCCATACTTCATATGGAGTTTTGTTATGAAACTTATTTATGATAGACCTGTTTTGTGTGAAGCAGGCAGTATTCACAGCTTCTGCCCAGAAATACATAGGCAGTTTGGCTTCAGCAATCATTGTCTTTCCTGCTTCAATGAGAGTTCTATTCTTCCTTTCAGCAACTCCATTTTGTTGAGGTGTGCCAACTGCAGAGAAATTGTGACCAATTCCATGGTCATCACAATATTTGGCAACACCATTGTTCTTGAACTCTGTTCCATTGTCTGATCTGACATCAGAGATATCATCCAGCTTCTGAGTCTGTAGTCTTCTGAAGAGTTCAGTGATAATGTCATATGCTTCATCTTTGGAGGACATCATCTCTACCCAAGTAAATCTTGAGTAATCATCAACTACCACGAGGGTATACTTGCTACCACCAAGACTTGTAGTAGTCACAGGTCCAAACAAGTCCATGTGCAAGAGCTGTAGAGGTCTGGTCGTTGATAAGCAAGGCTTGCTTTTGAATGAAGATTTGTGTAGTTTGCCTAGTTGACATGCTCTGCAAAGACTGTGTGATTCAGCTGATATTTTAGGCAAACCAACAACTAGATTGTCCTTTGATAGCTTCTCCAGATATTTGAAATTGAGATGACTAAGCCTTTTATGCCACAACCAGCTGTTGTCAGTTGATGACCTAGCAACCAAGCATAGATTTGATTTTCTTCCAACAGCATTTAGGTCAACAGCATAGACATTCCCTTTTCTGAATCCTGTCAGGATAGTTGAACATGTCTCATTGTCCTTTATGAGACAGTGTCTTGAGAAAAACTGACAGGTTAGACCTTTATCACAGAATTGTGATATGCTCAGCAGATTGTGCTTTAATCCTTCAACCAGAGAGACTTTGTTGATGGAGAGATTTCCTCTGATTATGCTTCCATATCCAATGGTCTTTCCTTTTGAGTTGTCTCCAAAAATGACTGAGGGACCCTTTGCTTCAACAATACTTGAGAGAAGATTTGGATTACCAGTCATATGCTTTGAGCATCCACTGTCTAGATACCATAGATCTTTCTCTTCTTCATTAACAGCCATAAAGCATTCCTGAAATATAGACATTTAAGAATATGGTCCCCTTTTATTTTTGGGTCCTCAAGGTTAGCATCCTTTTGGGATCCACACCTGTTTAACCTTTGGAGGTGTAAATCCTCTAGATTTAGGTGTGAATCTCAGAAGGCATTCATGAATCTCATGACCATGTCCTTTGCAGAAAGAGCATTTGTGAAATCCTTCAACATGAGTAATGATTTCTTTTTGAGGCTTCTTATCATCAGCAGTCTTTGAGGTGACCTTTGTGCTGATAACTGGTCTATAGGACTTGGGCTGAGAATGCCTTTTCTTATTGATGTAAGGCTTATCATAGGTAGACCTCTTATCAAAAGATTTTGCATTTTCAGGCACATGTCCTTTAAGCCTTTTATTAGCAGAATTCACTCCTTTCACCCTTTTATAGGCAATGTTGGGATCAGCAGTCTTGCCCCTGACAAATTTAATAGGCTTGAGCTGAGTATTCTTTGACTTGCCACTAGTCATCCCTGTTTTCTTAGGGTGACTAATAGCAGGTTTAAGTTGCTCAGACTCCCTATTGGCAAAGTCATAGCTGGCAGATTGCTTTCCTTTGGACTTGTGTTTTGTATTCTTGGGATAAACAAAAGGAACTCTGTTAAAGCCAAGTCCTTGCCTTTTGGGATACTGCTGGTCATAAGAAACTTCTTCAGTCAATTCTTCAGCAATCACAACAGATGTCTCATCCTTTTGAGAACCAGAAGAACTTCCTTCATTGAACTCACTTTGGAAACCAATACCAGTTTTGTCATCTAAAGTTTTTTGGTTTAAGAGAATGGTATCAAAGTTTCCTTTAGAGTTATTCCAAGTATTGACAACCTTTTGAAGGTCATCTTTCTCAGAATTTATCTTCTTGATGTGTTCAAGTAGGAAGTCCACTTTTTCAGTCAAAGTTTTGTTCTCTTTTTGCAATTTGATACTTTCAGCTTGCTGTCTATCAAGATCTTTGATCTTAGACATCAAGGTTGATTTCTCAGAGACAACTAGTTCATGCTTCTTGGCTAGTTTTACATAGGCAGCTTTGAATTTTGAAAACTCTTCTAGCATATCTTTGTTTGCTTTGATGAGCTCTCCCTTTGATGGGTCATTGAGCTCATCATCATCATCACTGTCATCTTGTTGAAAAGGTAGTGACCTTTCTGAATCATGTGGTGACTCCCTGGCCATAAGGCATATGTTTGCTTCTTCAGCAAAATCACAGGAGTCATCCTCATCAGTGTCAGTATCACACCATGTAGGTAGGTTGCTCTCATCAATATCTTCAGCCACCATCCCTTTTTGCTTTTGAAATTTTGACTCGAGACGTTTCTTATAAAATTCATACTTTGGCTTAGGACATTGAGACGCAAAGTGGCCTGGTTTCCTACAATTAAAACAGACTAGCTCATTATCCTTTTGATGGTCTGCTGATTTATAAGGAGCAGAACTTTTTGTTTGAGCAGCAGTTCTATGAGGAACGGCAGTTTTGTGAGAGGACTGCCTATGTGATGATGATTTGTTAAACCTTTTGAAACGTTGATATTTCTTTACAAACATAGCAAATGCTTCGTCAGAAAGAATGTCATCACCATCTATGGGTGATGTAGATGGGGTTTCATCAGGTGTTGAACATGAAGGTTCATTAGACATGGCTGGTAATGACAAGTTTTTAAAACTCTTTTCCATTTCTTGTGCTTGTTGGATCTCAAGCTCATAGACTGAAAGACTAGCATAAAGATTTCTAAGGGTCAATTTGTTTAAATCTTTTGACTCTTTCATGGCAGTGATTTTGACATGCCATAAACTGCCTAGTGCATTTAGAAATCTCATGTTTATTTCCTTCTTTTCATACTTCTTTCCTAAGGAGTAACAAGAGTTGACTACCTCATAGAATCTGTCGTAGGCGCTTCGTAGAGACTCTTTGGGATCCTTTTTGAAGGAGTCAAACTTCGGATGCGGTATATAATTTGTTGTTCTTTGTCTCACCATCACCTTCAAGATATTCAAGGATGGCTTCCCACATCTCCTTTCTTTGTGTCCAGGTTGATAATCTGCTGATAAGTGCTTATATCAACACAGCTGGTAATGATGTTGATGGCTTTTCCATCCAGAGCATCATTCTTTCTGTCTTCATCATCCCACTCTTCTTCTGGCTTTGGTACTTCAGGTTCAGCAGTTGGATCTACCGTGGCCAGTGTATTAGGCTTCATTGGAATTCTGGGTCCATCTGTAACACATTTCCACAAACGTTTATCAATTGAGTTCATATGTCTTTTGACTTTATCTTTCCAGATGTCAAAGTGAACTTCATCCAATACAGGACAATGGTTCACGTTTGATGTTTCCAACATTTGGTGAGCAGCCATGATCTTTAATCTCTCAAGAGGTTAATCTCGGAAAAACAAGTTTTCAAAGAGTTAAGCTCTGATACCAATTGTTAGGTCCAAGGTTGCTCAGAATAGGCTAGAAGGGGGGGTTGAATAGCCTATGTCCTATTTTTTAAATTTGATTCAAAAATCTACTTCACTTTTAAGTTTGAAAAGATTTGCAGGCGGAAGTCTAGAGAAGTATAGGACAAGTTGAGAAGGGCTGATCTTCACGAGTCAAGATCAGCAGTTCTCAACAGTTTGGAAATCTGGAAATTTAAGTAATACAAATAATCACAATCACACACAGGTAGACAGAGAATTTAATATGGTTCACACTTATAAATAAGTGCTACGTCCACAACCAAAGTGGTCAACTTTGGATTTGAAAAACGTGTACTAAGTTTTTCCACTAGATATTTTACAAACTAAATCTCTAATGGATTGTGTACAAAAATTTTGTTGACCAAGTGTTTGTGTGGGAGAATTGATATCAATAAGATACAATTCTCGTGAGCTATGAAGAGCTAGGTGTTGCAATCAATGAAGAGCTTTTAATGGACTGAACGTCTAAGTGTGAGGCTCTCCAATGATTAAGTACAGATAGGACGTTTAAGCTTTTAAGAACTTGAAGAATATGAAGATTCAGAATTGAGATTGATGAAGTTGTTCAGAGTCATTGAACGCAGCAATGAAGTCTTCTTTTATATGCAGAAGGTAGCCTGGAGCCGTTGGAGATTTTCAAACTTGAATTTAAGAGCAATTAATGCTCTAATCTGGTTGTTGACTCCTGATAGGCTGTTCAGAAAGCTTGCAGTCAGCCTCCTGACATTTTGCTAAAAATAGGCGGTCTGTACTTGCAGGAGGAATGTCCTTTTTCTGAGAGTATGCCAAGAATGGAAACCTTCATTAATTGATAGTTGCAGGTTAACGTTGTATCGCAATTAATGAGGTCTTTAAGTTAGGACATGTATTCAGCAGATGACTATCGGACGTTCTTGGGGTTCTTCAACATTGCTGATGAAGCTTGGCTGATACGAGCTTGTCCGATATCTACAGGAAGACTGCTGGTTCAGACTTTGCCTATTTGTGCAGAGGACATCCGATGTCCTGTAGGCTATCTTCTTCAAGACTTATATAATTAGCAACCCTAGGCTATTCAAGCTATGCCTAAGTACAAGTTGCCACACTAACAGACGCGCAGGTCCATTAGTCACCTTGCCTTAGACTTAGGTTATGGATTCAAGCAAATCTAAACTAAATACAACAGTAAGATCCAATGGTTGGATGAAGAAGAGTAGAACACACACACTTATCTCACACTCAATCTCCCACACCTAAGCTTTCAAGCTTTCATGGAAGAAGAAATGAAGAAATGATGAAATGAAGTCTCTCATAGGCTTGGGAGTAACTTATTAGGCTGGTCAAAGGGTCAAACCAAGGTACAGTACATTCAGCCTAGGGTCCAAGGGTTAAAAGAGTCAAAATTGCAAAGTTTGGAAGAGGCTTGTCTTGTACAAAATGGGCCTGATTTTCAGTCAACTTCAAAGAGGTTCCTAGAATGATATACAAGTCTAAAAATTACAAATAAGGTATCATTGGAAAGCTCTTTGAGTCTAGTTTACACAAAATCAAACGGTTTGCAAATCCGAGTTTTTTTACACAATGTTATGGCCAAATTACTACAAGTGGTAAAATCTATCCGTACACGCGCTAGGGCGAGCAGCCTGGCTAAACTTTGCTCTATTTTCTAATTTTTGTCGAACTTCTGGTCGTGTGCGCGCTAGGGCGCGCTTGGGTGCGCTAGGACACGACCTGGGGTCTAAAATGACTGAAAAGGGGTTTCCAAAGTGTTCCTAAGTGATACCAACATGAACCCAACCCAAAACCAAGTTCAAAACAACTTCGGAACTCAATATAAACATCACATAACGTAACCCTAAATGCAACACATCATGAACTCACATAACCACAAGGATTAATGTACACTTCAAGGCACACGAAAGACATGAAATCAATGTATAATCATGCAACATGCCTCCCCAATGAACCTACAAGTATGTCAAACATGATAGCAATGTATTAAGATTAATCTAACACACAAAGGAAGGACCGGGGGTATTACACATATGCTGTTAGAGTGTTAGCCATATATCAGGGTAACCCAGGCATTGATCACTGGAAAGCTGCGAAGAAGGTGATGAGATACCTTCAAGGGACAAAGGGCTACATGCTCATATACAAACGGACCGATAATTTGGAAGTGATTGGCTACTCTGACGCTGATTACGCTGGTTGCATGGATTCACAAAAATCCACTTTAGGATATGTTTTTATGCTAGCCAGTGGAGCCGTGTCTTGGAGAAGTGCAAAGCAGACGTTGACTGCTACTTCCACCATGGAGGCCGAGTTCGTATCTTGCTTTGAGGCTACCTTGCATGGTGTATGGTTGAAGAGTTTCATTTCTGGGCTGAAAATCGTTGATTCTATTTTCCACCCACTGAGATTGTATTGTGACAACTCAGCTACGGTATTTATGGCTAAGAACAACAAGAGTGAAAGTTGAAGTAAGCACATCGACATCAAGTACTTAGCCATAAGAGAACATGTTAAAAAAAAGAAAGTGTTCATTGAGCACATTAGCACTGAGTTGATGATCGCTGATCCTTTAACTAAAGGCATGGCACCAAAGAATTTTAAAGATCATGTAGAGTGAATGGGACTTGGTTCCATAATGTGATATCTCGTTGTACGTACATAGTTTCAATGAAACTCTTATCCAGTTTGATGTCTTCTCATATAGTTTTGTGAACATATTTATTTTGAGAAACATCTTAAGTTTGGACCTAGAATAAACATATGGTTTATTCATTAAGTTAAGAGTTAGTACTGAGAAACTTGATATATTGTAATACATAGAAGATAGTACTCGCTATAAGAGGACATATTGCCATGATTCATATATTTGTTTCTTGTTATGCTTGGATTAAATGGACCAAGTGGGAGAATGTAGGAATTTCCCGTGATTAACGAAATTATCATAATTCCTGAAATGTAATTACTTTGTTTTTGGAATTTGATTCCGGTTACAATCGTTTCCTATTTTAAAAGGAAATTCTGTCTCCGAATGTGGTCCATTTTATAGCCAAATTCAAACCCAGTAACTTGGCAAGATTCAGCGTGAGAAAATCATGTTATCATTGCGCTCTTCACGTTCGAGAACTTTGTGATGGGTTTATTTCTCGGTTGAAAATTCACTAAAAGGTACCGACCCGAATTTCTCCCTAGATAATAAGTCAGTTTTATTTCTCGATTGGTTTATTAGGTTTTTCCTTAAAGGGTGGTCAAGTAGTAGAGTTTGGACTTCACAAAGTGTGTGAGAACTTAGGTTTCATCCCTACCAATGCCTTCTTAGGACAAAAAAAAAAAATAGTTTACTTGGTACAAATGTATAACAGAAATCAACTTTGCTAGGTTTACAACTATTTCTACAACTAAGTTTTAATGAAGGACAAAATTGTCTTTCTCTAAAACACATTTGCCTTTCAACAGAAATAGTCTAATTAGGGAATCGACTAAACTAATGGTCTCAGTTTAGTTTGGTTTCGATAACGATGGTTCCTAATAATATCACGTACAGTATTTAGCAAGAAAGGCTTATGTTGCATTAATTGTACGAATCATTCTCTCTTAAACGCATATGTTGGGGTTGTTTGGTAGTCAGGATTAAGGCCGGATAGGATTAATAAGCTGAATAATCGGATGTTTGGTACGCAATAGGCGGTCGGGACTAATAGTACAAGCTATCCGGATAAAGCCCTTATCCCCTCGCTAATAATACCAAGGTTGAGGGTGGTATTATTAGCGTCCTCACTAAAAAAATTAATATGTGATTAACACTTTTAAATTCAAAATTACCCCCGATTTATAAGCGGGGATTAATAGCGAGAGCGCTAATAGCACCGAAATTAATAATACTCCTTATCCTTGTCCAACTACCAAACAAGCCCGTTAAGTTAATTTGTGTTTTAAAGGCATATGTTAGGAGTATTAATTAATATAATTAGTAGCATATGTTAGGGGGTATTAAATAATATAATTAGTGGCATATGTTAGAGTGTCGTTTGGTAGAAAAGTCAGGATAACATTAATTAATACAATAACATATATTATTTTAACCGAGATTATTTTATGTCGGTTATAGAGTTATCTTATGTTTGGTAGATCACGAAAAAGATTAATTTATTCTGCTAGTTATCTAATTTGAAGTTTGGTAGCCCAAATTAATTTTAGTATTACGCTATTTTTTCAAAAACGCTCTTATAAATTAGGTTGATTAAATGATGACTCAAGCTTATTTCACTCGAGTTTTTTTTTCTCCAAGCTACTATTGTCTACATTTTTATGAATAATATAGTTAATTCCATTGTTTAATGCAGCATCAATATTTTTATAAATTAGATAAACCTTGCTATTTATAGTTATTATAAAGTATATATAAGAATAATAAAATTTTAAATTTTAAAGTTCTTTTTAATCTCAACCTAGAAAAAAATACTAATATATTAGTTTATATAAATAAAAAATAGAATATGTATATGTATTGTACATATGTATTAATTTATACATAATATAGTAATAGAAAAAACTAAGAAAAAGAAAAAAGAAAAAATTCATATTAATATAAGCTATTGAAAGAGAAAACAAAAAGTGTGGAAAGGGTGGGTGGGTGGGCGGGGGAGTCGAGGAGGAGGAGGGAGGAGAGAAGAGGGTGGCCCAGTGGGAGGGTTGAATGAGAGAGGGAGGGAAGGTAAAAAAATTACGTGGGAAGGGTGTGGCGGGGAAGTGAGAGAGATTGAGGAAAGATGGGTTGGGGAGGGGGGAAGCGAGGGAGGAGGGAGGCTATTTGGACAATTCAGGAATGAAAGATAGTCTTGAAGATACCAAAATATCTTGCTTACACGTGGCCATGCTGACCGGGAACGTGGAGGTCAGCTCTTCTCGCCTCAGGCTTGGCCAACAGCTCGGACCCCGAGCATATCTGTTAAACATCCAATTCCGACCTCCCCATAAAGCTTGAAAGAATTAGCAGTTTGCCACCCACACCGGGCCCGAGAGCCCGCGAAGTCAAGACCCGGGCTAGGAAATAAGATCCCAAGGTCTCCATCTCGGAGAGTTGAAGATAGTCAACAAAAGCTGCAGCATTGAATGCCTACCTGCTACTACGTCATCCCGGGGCCACTAACAAGCTTCTCATTGAACAACCAGTGACTTGCTTTCTAAGTAAAGCAAGTTCTAGAAGATCTGCACAGCTCCCAAAGGAGGACTATCTTCCACATCAATGCTGATCACTTTTCCTTAAAGGCTCATTAATGCAAATAACGGCTGCTATAAATGGGTATGTGACTACCTGTTCCAAGTTGACACCTGGCAGACCCACCTGTCTCAAAGCCAACATTCTTCCGGTATAAATATAAGGTGATTGTTCTAACCTAAGTTCAAATTAAACACTTACAATTACCAAGTCTCCATATTATTCAGAGCATTTTACTCCTAAAGAATAGCCTGAATCCTCACCAGAGACCATAACTTTTACCAATAAACTGATTCTCTCACCGAAGGGCTTTAACTGGACCACGTCCAGCTCCCTAACGGTGCTTTCTCTTCTTCTCTGGTATCTACCGGAGGACAAGTTCCATTAACACTTGTGTCTATTGAGAGCCGAGGCATCCTAACGATATTCTAGCTACATACGTGGACTTGATCAGATCACCAGAACACTTTTTGGTGTGATAAAGTCTCAGTTTTGTTTATCTGAAATTAAATTATAACAGGAGGAGAGAGATATTATTTAATCCCGGATAAGGGGGTTATCCGAATAATTCGGATATTTTTATCCTTGATAATGATAAAAAAAAATTACCAAACGAGGAATTTGAATAATTTGGTGTTATTCTCCTGTTACTATATCAAGATAAATAGTGGTGAAAATTTGTGATAGTAGGTATTAATTAATAATTAGAGTAGTTGGTACTAAAAATTTATGAAAATATGAATTGATTAGGGTGATTAATGTGAAAATAAACAATAACTACCTTAATTAATACTCTTTAGCATGTATTCTTTAGACCTCAAGTTAACATGACCCAAATTGTATATCAATACTTGATATTATGGAATCAAATTTCCTGTGCCACAAACTGTGTCACTTGTGTGCCACTTTCATCTCAACTATTGATTTTTTTAATGCTCTATTATCCACAACCGTTTGCTTGAAATCACTTTAAAAAATCAATGATTGAGATGAAAGTGGCACACAGTTTGTGGCACAGAAAATTTGATTCGTGATATTATGCGTGTGAGGCTAGATCTTAAGAGATTGTCTTGTTTTCAATGAACGGTATTTTCACGTGTTTAAAGAAAAATAGAATGTCACACCATAGCAACAAAGATTTCATAGTGGACGCCATACGATATCAACAAAGATTACTTCCTCCGTTCTGGATAAATGTTTCTAGTTGATAAAGCTGTAAAATATGTTTAGACGAAAATATTCATAGCAATAATTGAGTTTCAATATTCTAAATAAGTGAGTTTCTATAAGATATGTTATGTTGATATTAAATGAAACTTTAAGGGTATATTGGAAAGAATAGTAGAAAATTTATACATCAAATTTTTTTAAAATATTAGTTGGGACATCTCAAAATATAAAGTAGAAATATTTATTCGGGACATATGGAGTATATAGTGGAACCGTTTAATTGGATCATTTACCATATTTAGCATACTTAAAGAAGCAAATTAAAGGCATATTTAGCCTCGCGATTTAGTAGCTTGGTTCAAAAATTTGTTTTTTTTGTTTTTTGTAATAATTGAAAAAATAAAGTAAAAAAAAAATATTAGTAAAACATATATAGGATGCCTTACATAGTGACACCTCACCATCCTTTTTGAATTTCTCTCAATTCTCAAGTCTCCAATTTGACTTTTGGAGTGAGTTGACTTTTAGGTAATACCTTCTCCTAAAAGAAAATAAAATAATGTTGTCAATGAGATTTAAACCCACACTCTTTTAATTATAAATATACACTGTAAACCAACTTAATCAATTATATTATATGTAATGATTTTAAGAAAATATTATATTATTATATAAGTCATTTCATAATTTAAACCAACTAATTTTTATTTTTATGTATGTTATTCTCTCCATGTCAAATTATAGGCTCATATTCTTATTTAAGACGTACTAAAATAATGTCTATAATATGTGATAAATAAACAAATATTTAAATCATTTCATTCAAAATTGATGTTTTTTTTTGTTGATATTTGTGTGAGTTTCTTTTTTTACACTGACATTGTATCAAAAATATGTAAATATAGTATCAAACTAAATATTTTCTAACCATTGAATGATCTTCAAAAATTATTTTAAAAATATAATTATATTCAATCTTTAAACAATTCTCCTTTGCTTAGAAAAAAATTGTCTTTCTTCAATATGTCCCAAAGTAATTACTGTATTTTATTTTTAATTTTGTTAAAAATCTTCAAATATATGTCTAAAGTATCTTTATTAAGTGCAAGATGGAAAAAAAAAAAACCCAACAATTTGATATCATTAAAGGATAATTAAAAATAAAAAAAAAGATTAGAAACGAAAATACATATATTGATCACCAATAAGAAATACTTATTCTGAAATGAAAATGTTAGGTCTCAAGGTGCTCAAATAGGCTAAAGGGGGAGGGGGTGGGTTTGAATAGCCTATGTTCTATTTTGAAAATTATTTGATAAAATAACTTCACAAGAGAGTTAGAGAATATTTTACAACGGAAGTCTAGTGAAGTATATGACAAGTTAAGGATAGCTCTTGATGAGTCAAGATCAGCAGTTCTTAACCCAGTTGGAATTTTTGGAAAACTTCAAATAAACAATCAAAGTAATAAAGCAGAAAGTAAATAGACAATGATTTGAAGTGGTTCACACTATGAATAAGTGCTATGTCCACTACCAAAGTGGTTAGCTTTGGATTTGAAAATGTGCATTATTTTTTTCACTAAAATAATCACAAGGATCATTAATGGATCATGTACAAAAATTTTTTAACCAAGTGTTTATGGTGAAAGTTGATATCTAGAGAGATACAACTTTCGTGCGCTATGAATGCAAAGGATTGCAAGCAATGAAGAGCAATAAAGACTAGAAGTCTAAGATCGGTGCTTTTCATAGAATAAGTTTACAGATTTTTACTTTGAAGCTTTTAATGCACTATTGGTAATGAAGATGGAGATTTCAGGCTTGTAGTTGTTGAGCCTATTTCAATGCTTCAATTTAGTCTTCAATTTATACTCAGAGGAGTTCTTGGAGCCGTTGGGGATCTTTAGACATGGGAGGAGTTTGAATTAGGTGCATTTAATGTTGGAGATACTTGCATTAATGCTCTAATCTTGTTGTCCAATTCTGAGAGGAGGTTTTGCAAAGACCAAGCTGTCATGAGTATAATCTGTCAATTTGCCAAAAATAGGTGGACAATAGATACAGACAGAATGTCTTTTTCTGAGATGAATGCCCAAAAATGGAATGAACCATTAAATGGTACTTGCAGGTTATCGTTATATCAAAGTCAATAAGGGAATTTGCTGATAATTGAGACACATCTTCAGACAAGTCTTGATCAAACGATCTACAGGTTTTCAACATTGCTGATGAAGTTTGGCTGGAACGTACTTGGCTGATGACTTGATGGACATGACTGATATGAACATGACTGATATATAAAAGACCATCTTCTGAAGATTAAGCTATGTATAAGAAGTAATCTTATATCAGCAGTTGTCTAAGTACAAGTTGCCACCCTAACAGACACGAAGGCCCATTAGTCACCTTGACTTAGACTTAGGTTATGGATACAAGCGAATCTATACAAAATACAATAGAAAATATTATAATAAACGACCACTACTTTGCATATATTGATAACACTTAACTTTTGTCAGACATTAAGTTATCAAACGCAAATATTGAATAATAATAATTTTTTAAAAAATATTTTTAAAATGTATCAATTAATCTCAATAACTAGTCAAGTAAAAAAGTTGTACCAGGAGAACGACACTTATGGCCCTGTTCCGCCTTCCTGGTTCTTTTTGTAGCAAGTATTTTTACTTTCTCTCTCATCAATCCTAAAAGAGAAGGGCAAACTACACAAATGGTCCCTATAGTTTTAGTATTTTTTGCATTTCGTCCTTACACCTCGCAAATGGTCCTTATACCGAGACTTTTTACACAATTGGTCCTTCCGTCTAACTCTGTTAATTTTTTTGCCGTTAAGTACGCACACGTGCCATTCATATGCATTTGTGGAAGGACAAAGTAGTCATTTTGTCTTGAAAAGTACAAGGACCAATCTTGAAATATAAATAAATATTAAATACACTTGAAAGAGCTTCACCATTGCCGAAAATACACCACAATAACTTTCAAATGACGGTTCACTTCTCCCAAAAAGCTTCCCTCCAACTCTTCCACCTCATGTCCATTTTCATTTCCCAAACCTACTTCTCCCTCTCTCTCCAACAACGGCGGCATCACCTACAGATCACCAACACCTTCATGGAAGAGAGAGATTACTGTGTGCCGTGTGTGTTAGAGAGAGAGAGAGAGAGAGAGACAGAGAGAGAGACAGAGTGAGTGAGTGAGATTGCAGCCATAGATTCTTAAGCATTTCTCACTCCATTTAGGATGGTACTCTGTTAGGAGGGAGAGGGGAGCCTGAATTGCACAAAATTCAGGGTTAAACTTGACACCGATCTGTAACGCAGTGATGTCACCAGTGTTCTTCGTCATATCCTTCTCTACGTATCTCTCTCTCTCATCGTTCAGTTTAGCGCTCGATTTGCAACATCTTGTGTCTTTGAATGAGTAAAAGTGGTGATGTGGCAGTGGTGGGCCGATTGTGAAATCAAATTTTTGCAAATTTGGCGAACAGAGGAAGAGCGATCCCAGATCCAAATGTTAATGCTCACTGGCAATGGTGAATGGAGAAGGCAGAAAAAGGAGAGGAAAAATGAAAGCAGAACTCAAACAAACGGCACGAACTGAGTCGACTCGTAGCAGAACGGAGCCGCCGGATGCTGCCATTTTTTATACACCATCGGCTTCGACGGTTCCGTCACGTTCCTCCTAGATTCCTCTTTCCTCCTATGACCATTTCCCCCGATGTGAGTTTTGGTAATATCTCAAAAAACGCCTCAATCAAAGGCAGGTTTGACTAACCTCCCATGTCCATAAGGGTTTAGCCCAAGAAAAAAAAACCCCCAGAAATGAAGATAAAGAAAGAGAAGACAACTAGCCAGAGAAGACGACTAGCCCAAATTTCACGGTTGGTCCCTGTACTTTCATAAGTAAAATGACAATTTTGTCCTTACCCAAATTCACGTGAAGAGCACATGTCAAGACTTAACGGAAAAAATTTAACGGAACTAGACGAAAGGACCAATTGCGTTCAATTGGTTAGTACAAATACGACTGGCAAAAAAAATTTTGTACAGGGACCAATTACAAAAAAATATACAGGGACCATTTGTCTAGTTTGCCCAAAAGAGAATGAGTAATACTATGGGTACCTAAAGAGTATTAAATTTTTTACATTAAATGATGTGTCAGCTAATGTGACAAATGATGTGGTACAAAAAATAAAATTAAAAATCATAATTAATGCATCACACCAGCTATCACATCAATTGACACATCATTTGATACTTAAAAATTTAATACTATTTAGGTATTCATAGCTTTACTCAAAGAAAATATATTTACAAAGCAATTCAAAAGAGATACGAACAAATAAAACTAAAAATTTGACTTGTGAAGTAAAATTATTTTTCAGAACAGAAGAAATATGTTTTGGCATTTATATTAAGATTAGAAAATGATGACGTAATCATTATCATCACTACTCAAAGGCACAACTCGTCCATTGAATGTCTTTCCGGATGTTTTTGGTTCATTTGATTATGCTTTATTTAGTATTTTTGTAATTCCTTCGTTTCAGACAAAAAAATTATTATACTATTTTAAAATATTTTACTTAAATTATTCACTTTTAAAAAATATGTTTATAATTTTCATAAATTTTTTTCTTTATTCTCCATTTATGTAATAATCATCTTGGTTATGCTTAAATATTTTTGTAATTAACCAAATTTAATGACACTAACATATTTCTTAATAATTAAACTTTTTAAATATGGAATTTTTGGGTAGAACGGAAGGAGTATATTTTTTTATTAATTTCTAAATTTCTTTTAATACAAACATTATAAGACATGAAAAGAAGAAAAGAAATTACAAACCACTGAAGAAGACGATGGTTTGTCCAAATTTAGCCTTCACAAGAGAACAACCAACTCGACACCAAAACGTGGTACTAGCACCTCACCTGTGTTAGGTTGTTAATGTATTGATCACGCCAAAAAGTTGTTTAATGATCACGTCAGGTCCACGTAAGCAGCTAGTCTTCGGTCAGGATGCCTCGACTCTCAAAAGGCTTCAGTTGCCGGGGATTTGGCTGTTGTTGACGAGTTGTGCCTCCAACTGTTCTTGACAAGAAAACCACCGTTAGGTGTGTCGGGGGTTTTCCCGACTCTGACCCTCCGGTGTTAGAATCAGTGTTTGGAATAAATGCTCAGGTGATAATTGGTCTCAACTGACCTCCTAATAAATAGGTGTTATAAGTTCTGGGCAGCAAGGAAATAAATGTGAATATAGGTCTTAGTGTGTGGTTGGGGTAAATGTCACTTGAAACTTTTAATGAAGGAGATACCTTGCTATTTATAGTTGAAGATGAAGTGTGGAAGAAGATATGTTTTGCCACCTGTTACTCCGGAAAGGGACTGCTCATTAATGAGCATGCATCTTCTATCCATCCAATTTAAGACAATGGAAGCTTCCTTTGATAAGGGATGAGGCCTCATTTAATGTAGCCGCGATATCTACAGTGAGTGTAGCCGTGATATCTACAGTGATGAATATCTATGCCCAATAAGAATGTCTTGCTTCCTTCAGTCCTCTTGTTGGCATTTAAGGAGGCATTAAATGATGATGTGGACAGCTGCCGAGGATGACTTGATCGCTGGCGAGGTGAACCTCCAGTCCAGCAAGGACAGTGATGACCCAGATCGGCTGCTGATTATAATGCCTGGACGAGGATGGGGTTCTGAGGAGGACCTTGACTTCGCTCTTTTTATTCATGATCCTCGCGTGCTCGCTCCAACGATTTCGAGTTTAAGGACCGCAAGGTCAATTCGAACCATGGGTCCCCACCTGAAGCTGACATGGAGGTGACGTGGCACGGCTTTTTAGATCGATCCCATCAGTAGCCCCCGAATCCTTGGCTGTGAGGATTTATCCTGCAGGTGAGGATTCAATAGAAAGGAACGATCAGACTACGCTCCAGCCACTCCCTTCTAGATGGGTCTTTCGATCTCCGCCGAGTTTGTCGATGGACTACGTATTTTCAGACTGGCTTATACAGTTTCTGGGGAAGATACGCCTAGATGAGATCATACTTAATCATCATGGGCGAGGGACACGAGGAAGCCTTGCATTTAATTCACCCCCCTTTTCTTGAAAAATGGCGGCTGTACGCAATCATGCTCGCGCATGATTACCACGACCGAAGCTTGCAGGAGATGCCAAGCCCTTAGACCCGCGTGTTTTGACCTGGGTCGACCCGGTTACCCGCAATATAAAAGGAAAAATCACTGTATGATTCCCATTTTCACCAAAACCCTCTAAAATCTTTCACCGGCTCCGGCGAATTAAAAGATTTTCTTCCTTACTCTGACCGTTCAACCAAGCTCTGATTTCGTTCACTCCGGCCGTCTTCGTGCAGTTTCCTTCCGTAGGTTAGTTTCGTCGTTTCTTTCTCTTCATTCGTCACTTAATTTCAGCCCCATTCTGGGCCAACATTGGGTTTGAATACGCCTTCGATATTTCTGGGTTTTCGAATCGTCACCTCCGGTGTTAACTCCGGCATCCTTTCCGTTCAGGCACTGTTCATCTCTTTGCTGTTCATACGTCTCTTCTAAACTCAGGTACCAATCTCTTCCTTTGTTTTAAAAGATTTTTGTCGTTCCATTAAATATAATGTCGTTCCTGGAAACTTATTCTGATCGTCCCGGGGAAGCCATAGATATTAGTTCCTCGGATTCGCCTTCTTCAACGAGCTCGATATCTTCGTCGAGCTCGAATTCTAGCAGCTCGCTAGACCATACCATCTTTGCTCGATCCCCCACAAACAGAAATATCTACAGACAGTCCCAAGGTCGCTGGGTCCTCGTAGTTCCTAGCGATGCTGAGGTATTTCTGACAAGCCAAAATGTAGAAGTAGAACATTTTTATGTAGTTACCGATGACTTTCATAAAGGACCAAGCCTCCCAATGTCATCTGCTATGAGAGTTCTTCGTCCTGACGAGGTTGTAAATGAGCTCTGGGATCAATTTTTTACCATAGACAAAATAATAGGACGGATGAAAGCCAAAAGAGATAAGGAGGCTCGTGAAGCTCTCGCTGCAGAGAGAGCTCAATCTTGCCAAACCAAAGCTCGCGAGGCTTCCCCCACTATCCAGGATCGTATCCCCCCCAAACGATAAAAGAGGATGGCCGCGGGGCCCTTATCAGCTCGTCCTTTTGCGTCAACTAATCTATCTGCTTCTGTGCAGATGGCAAGGACTAGGGACGGAACTTCCACCTCGGGGCGAGCTGAAGCTGACCAACCTAAGGCCAGAACTCGCAAAACCCCAAAGCTTGGGTGAACCAAGCTCATCTTCGCGATTTGGAAGTTTGGAACACCGCCTTCAACCATACTTTTGAGGATTTTTTAGGTTCCCTTTTACCAGGTGGGCTCGATCTTGCCGAGCTTCGAAGTCTAAAAAGCCGAGTTGGCATTTACCTCAGTTTTTTGAGGTGGGCCTACGCCTGCCACTGGACCCTTTCCTCTGCTGTTTTCTGAGCGAGATGTCGGCACATCCTTTGGACCTTTCTCTGAATATGGTAAGGATGTTGACGAGCTTCGCTGCGGTTTGTCGCTCGCTGGGATTCAAGCCCTCGATCAATCTCTTTCGTCATTACTTTCTCTTTTGCCATACTCAGAACAATACCCTCATCCACTGCAAATCCCACAACTATGGGATCAAGCTTTTCAGCGAGACTCCAAACAAGGTGGCAGGATGGGCGGACAAAGTCATTGGGCTGGAAAGTAGGAAAGGTTGGAATTTTCCTCTTCCTACTAAGAAATACGAGATTCCTGCTCATAGGAAGAATGAATTGACTGCCTACGAACAGAAGGCAAAAGTTGCCATTGAGCGGGAACTCGGGTTCGAGGGAAAGAACTCGGCCCGTTTGTATGATTGGCAACAGATCGTTCAAAACGAGGAGCTGCTACGGGCTGCTGGGATTTCCCACAAGACCATTAGCGATATTACCCCGCTCTGTACCATGCCCGAGGTTTCAAGTTTTCTGGGCTGGTATTTTCATCAAAATTTTATCTTCTGCGAGGATTGTCCTATATGCCAGGGGGAATTCGAAAAAGAATGCGATCTTTGTAAATAACTTCTGACCCTTACTCGCTCTTTAGCTTGTTTGAAATCTGTCTACAGTCTCTGCTCTGTCTTTTGCTGATATAATTCTCTTGTATTTGTTGGCAGCTATGTTCAACTTTCAGAAATTCATCAATTCCCAAGGCGGGCTGGCAAATGCTACGAAGGCCCGAGCTTTCGAGCTCCCGGCCAAGTTGGCCATTGCACAGGAGGCGGGGAAGACGGTACCTCTTCCAACTGTCGATCTCCAACCTGTTACTGCTACTGCCGAAGAGAGTGTAAATAAGACCCTCTCCAAAGGCAAAGCCAAGCGAAGTAAGTCTCCCTCGTCTTCTGGTCCTCGTAAGAAGAATCCGAGCGCACCCTTAGCGTTGAGGAGTTGGTGGGCGGTGATGAGCAAGCTGCCAAGGGGTCCTCTCTGTCCCCGTCGACAGTAGAGGCCGAGGTTAACACAAGCTCGGGCATTCTGCCGATGTGGATAAGGCCTGGCTTCAAGGTTCCCACAAGCCGGTCTGGTGGTACTGAGCTCGCCAAGGCCATCGGGGATGCGCCAGTACTGACAAACGTGCTGGCCTCTATAGATCGATCCTCCGGCGGTATTGTGGCTGGTCAGGGAGTCATCCTTCGCTGCCTGGATGATAAATTGGCGGAGAAGATGAGGGAGCAAGGCTGCATGCAAGTCCTTGGAATATCTGGCATTGCTCTTGGCGAGGTATGCGTTCTATACTTTTCTCTCTTATCGGGCATATATTCTTTGAGCTGATCGAGCGGTCTTATTCTTACGCAGATAGCTACGGCACTTCACACTTTGGGCACTGAACCTCACGACGCCCATGATGATGTTAAAAAGTTGACGGCAGCCAAGACACGCCTGAATAATGACATCAACCAGCTATCTGAGGGGCGCCGAGCTGCTGAAGAAGAGGCCAAACAGGCTAGGGAACAGGTCGGGGTCTCTGAGGCGGCAAAGAAGAAACTGGAAGCCGACCTTGAGCGGGTTGATTTAGCAAGGAGAAGGCTTGCTGCTGAGAAAGATGTATTGGCTTCCGATAAACAATCTTTGGAGCAGCGAGCTTCTGCAGCCGAGGAAAAGTTGATTGAAGCGAACCTTTAATAGCTCGGCTGAAAGGCGAGCTCGTCGTGGCAAAGGAGAATTCTCCCCGGGACCAAAGTATTGCCGAGCATAAAAATTTAGATGCTTTTGGTGCCGCCTAATCCCATATTATATTCGGGGTAGGGAGCATATCTTGAGAGTTGCGGCTGCATCTGGTATTAGCCTGGGTAATTTACTTGAATGGGGGAAGGCTGAGTTTTTTGGTGATTTGACGAGGAAGGGACACGAGATGGTGCCTTTTGGAGAGGAAGAGCTTGCCACTCTTCATGCCGATGATGCCGAGGATGGTAAAGAACCGTGGACTCCTCCTACTCCTTATAGCCATAATTACAGGAGTGGGATGGAGATTCTTCAGAATGACCCGGCAGCGACTTTTGACGGCGATCTGAGGCTCCGCACTTTTGAAGGGGAAAAATCCAACCAAGATGAGTTCAACAAGGCCGTATTCGAGGCTAGCAAGGACCCCTAAATCTTCCTCTTTCCTCGCTGTGTCGAGGTGTTTTAGTCAGGCCATAGGCCTATGTAATGAACAAGATAACTTTTCTTCTATTTTCTTTCCATCTGTATGCCAAAATTTATATATTACCTGTTTTTATTCTCTTGCCTTTATAATCTCGTTTTAACGATGATGTTTAGAAATAGAACTCTAGGATTCCTTCTTGAGGAATATTTCTTAATAGAGCTCGCTTCCTTTTGACCTCGTATTCGACGAAGATTTTTAGAAATAGAACTCTAAGATTCCTTCTTGAGGAATATTTCTAATAGAGAGAATTTTTAGAAATAGAACTCTAAGATTCCTTCTTGAGGAATATTTCTAATAGAGCTCGCTTCCATTTGACCTCGTATTCGACGAGGATTTTTAGAAATAGAACTCTAAGATTCCTTCTTAAGGAATATTTGTAATAGAGCTCGTTTTCCATTTGACCTCGTATTCGACGAGAATTTTTAAAAATAGAACTCTAAGATTCCTTCTTGAGGAATATTTCTAATAGAGCTCGTTTTCCATTTGACCTCGTATTCGACGAGGATTTTTCCAGGATTACACAATTTAAAATAAACTTAAGACTTTCATATATATGCCATATCTTTACATTGATTTCATAATTTCTCAATAATAAAGATTCCTAACTATTGGTAATATTGTCTGAGATGGTCGGTGTACCAAGTATTCTTCAAATCCTTTCCTTCTTGATCTGACAGTCGATAAGTGCCTTCTCGAACCACAACCGTTACTCTGTAGGGACCTTCCCAATTTGGTGACAGCTTATTTCTGCTCGCATTTCTCCCTGTTACCTCGATCTTTCTGAGTACCCAATCTCCTACTGAGAAGGACCTTGGCTTGATCCGTCTGTCATGTTGGCTCTTAGTAAGCTTTTTATAGTTGGTCATTCTCATCCTCGCTTCGAGCCTCCTTTCTTCAAGTAGATCTAGGTCGAGCCCCTGGGCTCCTTTGTTTGTTTCTTCATTGAAATAGGTCACTATGGGGGTAGGAAGGGCCATTTCCACAGGTGTCATTGCTTCTGATCCGTAGGCTAATGCAAACAGAGTTTTACCAGTTGATCCTCACACCGAGGTTCGTATGCTCCATAGGACCGCTGCCAGCTCATCCAGCCATCTTCCTTTCTTATCATCTAGACCTTTCTTTAAAGCCCGTAGGATTTGCTTGTTCCCTGCTTCCGCTTGACCGTTTCCTTGCGGGTGAGCCACCGAGGACATCCAGTGCCTTACTTTAAAGCGTTCGCAGCTCGCAGTGAACTTGGTCGAAAACTGAGTGCCATGGTCAGACACGATCACCCGAGGTACTCCAAATCGGCAAAATATGTAGTCGTGGATGAAACTGACCGCTTTGTCTTCAGCTATACTTGCCAAGGGCTTCGCCTCTATCCATTTGGTAAAATAATCCACAGCGACGATCACAAACTCGCAGTTGCCTTTTGCTCTGGGGAAGGGACCAATCAGGTCGACCCCCCACATATCGAACGGCCAAGCCGCCAGGACGGGGGTCTGAGGGACGGCAGGCAGACAAGGAATATCAGAAAATCTCTGGCACTTGTCGCACTTCTTTACATATGTCTTAGCATCTCGTCTCAAGCTCGGCCAATAGTATCCATGGAAGATAATTCTATCGGCCAACGTCCTCGCTCCAGGATGACCTCCGCATACGCCTTCATGAACCTCCGCGAGGAGGTCTTTAATTGTTTCGGGTCGTATGCATCTGAGCATTGGTTTGGAAAATGATTTCCTGTAAAGAGTTTCGCCGATCACCGTGTATCTTGCTGCTCGCTTTCGCAAAATCTGTGCGAGATCATTATTATCTGGCAACGTTCCCGACTTGATGTAATCCTAGATCTCATCTATCCAACATCTGGGAGTAGCAGCAATAGGCAGCACGAGTTCCTTATTGACAGAAGGTAGTTCCAGGAACTCGATCAGTACTTCTCCATGGAGGTCTTCTAATTCTCCAGAAGCTAATTTTGATAAGAAGTCGGCACAGGTATTGTTCGTTCTATCAGTTTGCTCCAAGTTCCAGTATTTGAAATCTTCCAGCAGCCTCCTTGCTAGCTCGCAGTATTTTGTTAAGATAGGGTGAATGACCTCATACTCCCCCAAAATTTGTCTTACAACGAGCTGGGAATCACTGAAGATGATCAGGTTTTCTGCCCCCATTTCCTTTGCTAGTTCGATACCCGCGACGAGTGCTTCATACTCGGCCTGGTTGTTGGAGGCAGAAAATTTAAATCGAATTGCTTTACTGATCTCGTTACCTTCTGGTGAGATTAGAGACAACCCCGCTCCACTGCCTCTCTGGCTAGATGATTCGTCTACATGCATTGTCCAACAGTTCGCTGGATTTTTTTGAAGTTTAGTCTCCCCTTTATCATTCTTCGAAGAGCTGGGAGATTTGTCCGAAGTGCTGGCTTTTTGTAGTTGGACTGATTCCTCATTATTTTCAAATGATGTCTCTGCGATGAAGTCGGCCAAAATCTGAGCTTTGATCGCCTTTCGTTGCTCGTATTTGATATCATATGCCGACAATTCAACCGCCCATTTCATCATTCTCCTCGCAACATCGGGTTTGTGAAGGATTTTCCTCAGGGGTAGGTCCGTGTATACTATTAGGGCATGGGCCTGAAAGTAATATCTCAATCTTCGAGCTGCCACCACTAAGGCTAAGACCACTTTCTCGATGTTCAAGTATCTCGTTTCTACATCGGTCAAGGCATGAGAAACGTAATATACTGGTCTCTGGATCTCCTCGTCCTGCCTTAGCAAAACAGCTGCCACCGCCGAGTCTGAGGCTGCGAGGTAAAGGTAGAGGGTTTCAGCTGGTACCGGGCTGGATAGTATTGGTGGGCTCCCGAGACATTCCTTCAATTCTGCAAATGCTATGTTGCATTCCTCGTTCCAAGAGAATTTTTTGGATCCTTTGAGTATTTTGAAGAACGGCAAGCTTTTCTCTGCTGCTTTAGCAATGAAGCGGCTTAAAGCCGTAATACGCCCATTTAGTTGCTGAATTCCTCGGAGCCCGCATATCGACTAGTGCTTTAATCTTTTCGGGGTTTGCTTCAATTCCTCTTTCATTCACCATATAACCTAAAAATTTCCCTGCCTTTACCTCAAAAGCGCACTTAGCGGCGTTGAGCTTCATTTTATTCCTCCTTAGGTTGGTAAATGTCTCGTCTAAGTCTAAAATATGGCTGGCCCCCTTTGTCTTGATGACCATGTCGTCAATGTAAACCTCCACATTTCTCCCGATCTGGTCGCCAAACACCCTGTTGACCATCCTCTGGTAGGTTGCACCGGCATTTTTTAGCCCGAAGGGCATCATAATATAGCAATAGAGTGCCCCTGCTGCCCGAAAGGCAGTCAACCTTTGATCGGCAAGCCACATCCGAATTTGATGATACCTAGAGTATGCATCAATGAAGCTCAAAATCTCGTGACCGGCGATGGCGTCGACGAGCTAGTCGATTCTTGGAAGGGGATACCAGTCTTTTGGCCAGGCCTTATTGAGGTCGGTAAAATCTACACACATGCACCATTTATTGCTCGTCTTTCTCACCATTACTACGTTGGCCAGCCATGTGGGATACAAGATCTCCTCAATGATCCCTGCTAGGAGTAGTTTCTCGACCTCCTCCTTGATCGCGGCATGCTTCTTCGGGGAGAAAACCCTAGGTCACTGTTGTATGGGGGTGGCATTTGTGTCTATGCTCAACCTGTGCACCGCGACCTCTTCATCAATGCCCTCCATGTCTTCTACTCTTCATGCGAAGACATCTATGTTAGCCCGTAGGAATTGAATAATGTCTTGTCTTTCTGTTTGAGATATTTCTAACCCTACTTTAACCTTTTGATCCGGGTACTCGGGGTTTATTACGACCTATTCCAAATTTTTGTGAGGCCTGATGTCGGCCTCGTCTCTGTTGTCCAGGCTTTCTACTACTATTACCCCTCCCCAGGACGGACTTCTGCCTCTTATTACTGACCCTGATTCGTCGCTCCCCTTTTTCTTTATACCCGCTGTGTCTCTTGCGGGCGAGCTACTCTCTTTAGCTCGCTTTGATTGCTATGAGGTGCTAGCCTTCTTGGCTCTTTCCTCAGCCGCCCTGGCTCTCTCTGCCGATTTTGCGGCTTCGACATCTCCTGGAGGTCTCTCCCTCGTTTCTGATATCTCCCCAGGTAACTTCTTTGGTGTGGGCGTCCCCACTTTTCCTTTCATCTTCTCCTCGTTCTATCTGACTAGCTTCAGGTAGACGAGGGTGCTTTTAGGATCATTTTTCATCATTCCTACTCCTCGTGCTGTTGGGAATTTGATCCTTTGATGGGAGACTGAGGGGACCATATCGAACTTAGTCTGGGCCGGCAACCCCAATATTGCATTGTACGGGGATATCAAGTCGAGGACGTGGAAAACAATGTCCTCTGTTCTGGTTCGATCACCCTCTTCCAACGTAACTTGAAAGGTTATAACACCTTTGACCGCCACTTTGTGGCCTGTGAATCCCTCCAACCGTACTCCACTAGGGCTCAAGTGAGCATCTCGGTATCCCAATGCCTTAAAGCAGTCATAGAACATAATGTTCCTCCCGGCTCCTGTATCAATCAGTACCCTTCTAACAAATCGGCGCCCGAATTGGACGCGTAGTGTCAAGGACTGCTCCTTGGCAGTTGGATTGGTCGCCAGCTTGCTGGGATAAAACATTATTCCTTCCTCACTTCTATGGGGGAGAGGACTGAACACTTTATCCAGGCTGTGTATAGTGTCTTTGAGCTGCGTTATACTCTTTGTATCATCATGAATGGTATGCACGTCGCTCTCCTCGTCAGGGTTGTTTCCTTTAGGAGTGTTTTTGGATGGTTGCGTTTGTCGAGTTCCCCCCAACTCAAATCTCCTCAGAACCCCGATCTATTAATCTCTGTATCTCCCTCTTCAGTTGATAGCATTCTTCCGTATCATGCCCATTTTCTCGGTGGAAAGCACACTTCTTCTCAGGATAACGGAGATTGCTCGCTTTTAGTAACGGGCGCGGCCTCTCGATATTTTTCTCCCGGAATAGCACGTTCATGATGTGCTCTCGAGTTTCGTTGAGGGGTGTGAAATATTCATCAGTCTTCGGGGTTTTATCTCTTCCCCTTTTCACTCCCGTCCTTGGTGATGCTTCGGCGACCTTTGCCTCCACAGGTTTATTTCCTGATGTTGAGGTCCCTTTCTTTCGTATCCTTTCTTCTAGGATTGCCTCTGTTACCCCGATCTTCTGAGCAGTTAAATACATTGCCGCGCTGGTAGCGGGTGCTCGGAGGTTGAATTCATGAGTCATCTGGCCAGGCTGGATCCCCGCCTCAAAGCAGTATATTATCATTTTATCGAGAACGTTCTGGAGCTCCTCAGTAACCACCCTGAACCTTTTCAGGTAGTCTACTAAGGGTTCATCTTTGCCTTGCTTGATTTTAGCGAGGTCGGATTGACTTTTGGGAATGTCACCGGCTGCGGCAAACTTGCTCAAAAATGCCGCCTTGAATGCATGCCAGTCTGATACAGAGCCCTTCTCTAGTTCTTCGAACCATTTTAACACTGCCCCTTCAAACGTACTCAGGAAGGCCATACACCACATGTCTAATTTATTAGAGCAGATGCCCATCTTTGCTTCGAAATGAGAGACATGCTCTCTGGCGTTTGTTTTCCCCTCATATGGTTTTAGTGTGGGAAGCTTGAGGCGTGGGTCCGGTGAGATCTCCCTAATTCGTTTGCAAAATGGGGCGAACTGGTCCCCTGGCTGAGCGGCTGCCTTGCCTGTTTCTAGGGCATCTAATCTCTCTTGGAGCTTCTTGAGGGGATCGCCGCTTGATCGCGCGGGCTTGGTCCCCTGATCATGGCGAGGAGGACGCTCATTTCTTCTCTGGCGCATATGGGAAAGGGTTTCCGTCCGAGCATCACTTCTCTCGGGTGTGGTTGACCTAGCTCTTTGGGGTGACCTCCCTTTAGTTTGGGGTTCTCGTCGTCTCCGCCCAGATATTTCACGGGATGACAAGGACAAAGAAATTCTATTCAATGCACTCTCCCTTTGACGAGCTTTCGCCTCTCCTTGAGTCATCCTCTTGGGTGAGCTAGCACGTAGCCTGTCATGTGCGCTGACCCGAATCCTGTCGTGAGCACTAACTCTCTGAGCCTCTCCGGCCGGCCTTTCCACCCTCGCGTAGCTCCAGCTCCCTCTGTCTCTCGAGGAAGGACTTCTCTCTCCTTATGTGCTCGAGCTCGGCCAAGTCCCATTCCTCCTGGGTCCTTGGTTCAAGTCGAGATGGAGATGCGAGATTTATACGTGCTATCGCCCCGGTGGCTGCGTTACTACCAGATGGGCTTGCCCTCTGTTGCCCGCTTTTAATTCCTTGTCCTCTCCCATCTTGGGCTTTTCTCTTAGCCTTTTGCTGGGCAGTTTTCTGTGTCCTCGCACCCTCAGGGGCTTTCATTGGTGTTTCTAGAACAGGCACAAAGGTTGTTTCTAATAAGTGTTCTTCAATTCGTTGAGCGGGAGACTCTCCTTGAGGAGTTATCAAAGGAGTAAAGGGTGGAGGCTGTTTGGTAAGTAGTTGTTTACCAGCGGCCATTACCTTCTGCTAGGTCCCGGCAACGGAACCAAACTGATCACGCCAAAAAGTTGTTTAATGATCACGTCAGGTCCACGTAAGCAGCTAGTCTTCGGTCAGGATGCCTCGACTCTCAAAAGGCTTCAGTTGCCGGGGATCTGGCTATTGTTGACGAGCTGTGCCTCCAACTGTTCTTAACAAGAAAACCACCGTTAGGTGTGTCGAGGGTTTTCCTGACTCTGACCCTCCGGTGTTAGAATCAGTGTTTGGAATAAATGCTAAGGTGATAATTGGTCTCAACTGACCTCCTAATAAATAGGTGTTATAAGTTCTGGGCAGCAAGGAAATAAATGTGAATATAGGTCTTAGTGTGTGGTTGGGGTAAATGTCACTTGAAACTTTTAATGAAGGAGATACCTTGCTATTTATAGTTGAAGATGAAGTGTGGAAGAGTATATGTTTTGCCACCTGTTACTCCGAAAAGGGACTGCTCATTAATGAGCCTGCATCTTCTATCCATCCAATTTAAGACAATGAAAGCTTCCTTTGATAAGGGAGGAGGCCTCATTTAATGTAGCCGCGATATCTACAGTGAGTGTAGCCGTGATATCTACAGTGATGAATATCTATGCCCAATAGGAATGTCTTGCTTCCTTCAGTCCTCTTGTTGGCATTTAAGGAGGCATTAAATGATGATGTGGATAGCTGCCGAGGATGATTTGATCGCTGGCGAGGTGAACCTCCAGTCCAGCGAGGACAATGATGACCCAGATCGGCTGCTGATTATAATGCCTGGATGAGGATGGGGTTCCGAGGAGGACCTTGACTTCGCTCTTTTTATTCATGATCCTCGCGTGCTCGCTCCGACGATTCCGAGTTTAAGGACCGCAAGGTCAATTCGAACCAGTGGTCCCCACCTGAAGCTGACATGGAGGTGACGTGGCACGACCTTTTAGACCGATCCCATCATGTATAATACTACTATGTTATCAAGTACTACTCTCCACAGTTAGGGATGTAAATGGTTCGGTTTGGTTCGGTTTATACCAAAATTACAAACCGAACCACCTCCTATCGGTTCCATTTTTTTCAAATCGAACTGAACCGCCTGAGGCTCGAAACCGAACCGAACCATTCGGTTTGGTTTGTTTTGGTTTGATTTTATGGTTCAAAGAAATTTATTTTTGATTAATTATTTTTCCAAAACTACTAAAGAGATATTGAAAAAGAAGAAGACAATGTCAATTTTCAAATATTTAAAAAGAAGAAGAAGAAATTTGAGACTAATTTTGTTAAGGTCGAGAGAGATCTTACGATGGTTAAGAGTATATTTTGGTTCTATCAAGTGTGAGAAAGAATCTCAGAGAGGTGAAAGGGAGAGAGCAAGGTGAGAGGGACAATGACAGACTAATAGTGAGGTGTAAAATTGCGTTGAGGTGAGAGAAAAAGAGAGAGGTGAGAGACAAAGGCGTGAGATTACCATCTTTACTCTTAAGTTTTTAAAACTTCAGTAAATGGTTTAAAATTTTCAAGACAAATTAAATCAAATAACTATTAATAATAAGAATAATATTCTATATATACAAGAATACTATATATATATATATATATATATATATATAACGGTTTGGTTTCACCCCTAAAATCACAAACCGAAACGAATCGACCAATTTATAAAATTTACAAACTGTGACCGAACCACCCTAGTCTAAAATCAAACCAAATCGCTCAGTTTAATTTAGTTTAATTTTGTTAAATTTCGAGGTTCGACGGTTTAAATTTACCCCATATCCACAGCTGTCACTTGTGGACACTATATTCCCTCCCTACTAAACGAGCAGCGTGTGCCCGTCCCCGTCCACATCTCCAAATCGGGGATGAGGGAGAAGCTTTGAAGATTTTGACCACCAATCAGCTCTTGCCACATGTACTTCCTTTTATACAGAGGCCCACAAAAAGAGTTGATACTCTCTCTCTCTTATTAGCGTCATTAACTTGGTTATAATTATAAATATATTTAAACATAATTAAGATATTTACAACTTAATTAAAGGGAAAAGATGAAATGTTATAAACATAATTTTAAAAGAAAAAAATTCAAATGAACACTAACTAAATAGGGATATAAATGTCGTTGTAGTTATGGAGTAGAAGATTCAAATGAACACTAACTAAATAAAGTACGTACTAAGTTCAAATTAATGACTCTTTTGAAGAAAGGAGATAAACACAAGAGAGCTAGCTAGATATCATAATCATATCAAGAATGTAAATAATTGAATAACGAGAATCTAGAGCGAGAATAAAATACCGACAACGAATTACAAGAATGGATCAAATACTAATAAATGAAGAATCATGAGGCAGGATGCTAGCTAGAATGCCATACTTCCGAGCAGACCACCACCGCACAATACAACCAACCGACAGCTATCACACATATCACAAGTTCATCGAATCGGATCTTCTATTTTAAAATGGTGTTTCATCTCATATTTCAACCGTTGGATATGCGCCACATGTGCATAAAAAATTACAGGGTAATTAATGTTGTTTATTTACATGCACATGTGGCACACATTCAACAGTTAGAATAGGAGATGAAATACCATTTTGAAATAGAGGATCTGATCTGCAAGTTCATTGCATATAGCTGAATCACAAGAAAAGTTACGAAATCAAAATTACAATCTCCGGTGCAAATTAAGTACACGAGTATTCACAGCGATAGCAAGACGCAATTTCCGACGCCAAATAAAGTGCACAAGAGTTCGTAACTATCACATAATGAAGTGTTATTGATAGATTTGAAAATTCAATAACAATAGTACAAGCTCAAACATGATCCCTTTAACATAATTAAATCCCAATTCCAATTGTCCTATATCCATAATAATATGCTTCAATCCAAAATCTGTAACTTTCTTCTTGTTCCTATCTTCTCTTCATCTCTCTCTCTCTCATACAAATGAAGTACGCAGCAACAACAACAAAATATCCAGGATTTTCATTTTGATAGGCATCAATGCATCGGTTAAAATACGTTATTTTCTATTTGAATTTCTTGAAAGAAAATAGTAGTATAAAATTACGTAAATAGATAACTACATTGACATTTATATCCCAACAACAAATACTCCTCAAATTTAAATAAAGTATTTTTCAAATATGTCAAGACTATCTATGTACTTAGTTATAAAAGTAAATTGGCACACAAAAGTTCACACCATTTATCTCAACTACGTAAATGCACAAATAATTTAGCCCGAAAGTCAGGGTGTTACACTCCAAGCCTATTTTTTTTTCTATTGTCATATTGGAAGCTGTTAAATGGCTCGAATTGAGATGTTAAAAAGGATAATAATGTAAATTTTAGCATTAATGTTAAAGGCATTGTAAGTAAGTTTATAATTTATTTGACCAAGTTACCACTAAATATAAATTTAAATCTTTAACATACAGTTGCTTCATTAGTAACTAATTTAATGACAAAATAATAATTTTCTTAAACACATTAATTACTAAAAGAGAAGATTAATTACACCAAACCACCTTTTGGAAGTTCTAATTCGAACCATTTAAATTTATCCTAATTTCGGGCTTTGTAATAAGATCAAAGTAATTCAGGGTTAACGACCATCATGCATCAAGATTCAAGACACAAACACTTTCCAAATTAATGAAATGAAATTGTTGGTGAAAATATCAAGTTTCCAATTAGGGAAACCTAATTTTTCTCGACAGATGTCAGCAAGTTGCTGCTAGTCAGTTGTCCATCCAACTCCGTTAACCACGAAATCTTTCCCCCACATGTGTACGCATATATACGTATCACAATATAACACTCAAAAACATTTTAGTATTAATTAACATAGAAAAAGTTTCAAAGTATATATATATATAGAGAGAGAGAAATCAAGAGAGAGAGGGGGTAGGTGTGAGATTGACCAAACCAACTCCACACACACACACACACACACACACACACACACACACACCATCCTCTCAAGTCTTCTCTACTCTTTCCCCCTCTACTATAAAATCCCCCTACCCCCCTCCTCTTTTCTCAGCTTGGCCGTTCTATATTCAGAACTTCAAGCTTATAAATTCTCTCTTTTTTCCTTTTTTATTAAATTAAATTCCTTAAATTTCTATTTTATTAATTCCAATTTTGGTATCTTGGAAAATGCAATCCCTTACTCCGTCTTCGGGTATTAGTCTCAAGTACATTATGCGGACGCAATCACCAGCTCTTACCTACCGACTCGCCCCGAGTCAACTCGTCGTCCAATGCGCGTACCGTTTTGATTCCGCTAGCGCGGCGAACGTTACTCAGGCTGCTAATAACATCAGTTTCTCGGGAGGCGTCGGTGGGAGCCGAGCCGACTGGCAGAGCTCTTGCGCCATCCTGGCAAGCAAAGTTGTGTCTCAACAGCATACGGAGAAACCCGGCGGCGCAGACAACTTAACCGTCGTGAACGGCCGTAAGACACTAGATCTTGTCCCAATTGACAACCTTCCGAAGCCGCTCTCGATTACGGATCTCTCTCCGGCTCCGATGCATGGTTCTACGCTTCGTGTGGCTTATCAGGGCGTACCCGGAGCTTACAGCGAAGCTGCCGCCGGCAAGGCTTATCCGAATTGTGAAGCTATACCTTGTGACCAGTTTGAGGTTGCATTTCAAGCTGTGGAGCTCTGGATCGCCGACCGCGCTGTTCTCCCCGTCGAAAACTCGCTCGGCGGCAGTATCCACCGGAATTACGACCTCCTCCTCCGCCACCGGCTCCACATCGTCGGCGAAGTACAGCTCCCCGTTCACCACTGCCTCTTAGGCATGCCAGGAGTCCGCAAGGAGTACCTTAACCGCGTCATTAGCCATCCACAAGCTCTGGCTCAGTGCGAGCTAACGCTCACCAAACTCGGATTAAACGTGACACGCGAGGCCGTTGACGATACCGCTGGAGCGGCGGAATTCGTCGCAGCCAACAACCTCCGTGACACGGCGGCGATTGCGTCCGCACGCGCCGCCGATCTGTACGGTCTCCAGATATTGGCCGACGGCATTCAAGACGACTTGAGCAACGTGACACGATTCGTGATGCTAGCCAGGGAACCGATAATACCGCGAACGGACCGGCCGTTCAAGACGAGCATAGTGTTCGCACACGACAAAGGTACTTCCGTTCTGTTCAAGGTGCTGTCGGCATTCGCGTTCAGGAACATAAGCTTGACGAAGATAGAGAGCAGGCCGCACAGGAACCGTCCGATCAGACTTGTGGACGACGAGAACGTGGGGACAGCAAAGCACTTCGAGTACATGTTCTACGTGGATTTCGAGGCATCGATGGCGGACGTTAGGGCCCAAAACGCACTCGCAGAGGTTCAGGAGTTCACATCTTTCTTGAGGGTATTGGGTAGTTATCCTATGGATATGACCCCTTGGTGTCCTTCTCGTGATGATTAAACATTTATTTATATAAATAAATAAATATATATATACCTTTCAATTTGAAATTAAAATTCCCTTTTCATGATCTATTTTTATTAGGTTTTATTTTCGGAGAATTTTTCTTTAAAAAATTCCAACAAGAAAACCATCAACATTGCTGGGGTAAATATGTGGTAAAGATTGTGAATATGATTGGTGTCTGTCTCCCTCCCAATCTTTGTACGATCATCAGAAAATGGAATAGAAAGAACAACAAAAATGTTCGTTTATTCTCTTTGGTTTTTTACTTGCTTAGGTATATTCTTAGAATATCAGGAAACAAAGAAAGAAATGTCTCGTTTCCAAAATATAATTTTGTCTAAGGACAAAAGCACTTACATTTAGATGTTAAGGGTTAATTGTCTTTTAGTAATAGAGTAATGTTATCTGTATTTAAAGAGTATTAAATTTTTTGTATTAAATGATGTGTTGTCTGATGTGTAAGTTGATGTGATGTATTAATTTTAATTTTTAATTTTATTTTTTTTGTACTACATCAGCTGTTACATTAGGTGACAAATTATTTAGTGCAAAAAATTTAGTACTCTTTAGGTACTCATAGTATTACTTTTAGGCCTCGATTGGTACACGGAAATGGAATCAATTCCGCGGAATTGATTCCATGGAATTGATTAATAACGTTTGGTGGTGCAAGAATTATATTTGGAATAGGAATGCATTACTAAAATCTTGAAATTGATTAAAATTTAAGGAATCACAATCACGATGAAGAGGTGGGATTTAGATTCCTAATAGTTGGAATCCATGTAAAAAGACAATTATATCCTTCTATGTGGTAAAGTATTTGCTTTATATTTATTATTTTATTTAATTTCAACTACTTTACGCTGTTCCTTTTTACTTATAAGGTTTTTCTAATTCTTCCTATTTGATTTAATTTGTTAATAATAATTTATAATTTTATGATTGTAGTGTTAATTTTTACGTTTGAAGCATGCTTTAGAATTGAATAATCTTATAAGATTTGGATTAAATACGCCATAAGAATTTTTTTAAAGAATTGACACGCTTTACATGAAAATTACGTAAAATAGAATGATAACAGTGATTACTTGGAACTATATAGGAGAATAAAATATTAATTATTTTAAATAAGTAATTACAGATATTTTTCTCGAATTGTTTCAATTATACAAACTATTTTTATTTGAACTTGTTTCATTATAACAATAGTTTTTTTTTTATTTAATAAAATTTTCATGCTTTATTGATGTTGGATAATTTAATATTTTCACCAAAATTGAAAAAGATAAAAGAACTTGTTATTTTATAGAACAGTAATAACGTTAATGTCTAATTTTATCATGAAAGTTATTAACAAGTACTTGTATACATTGGGGTAATGTTGTCAATTACCTTAATTTTATCTCTGCATTCCAAGTTATTTTGTTTTTTTACCAAACAATATAATAGAAAACTGTACTACATTAATAATCACATTCCTTATGCTACCAAACACTTTTTAGGAATCATTTTCTCATCTATTTCTGTGGAATCTCATTACTAGTAATCGATTCCGCGGAATTGATTCCATTTCCGTGTACCAATCGAGGCCTTAGTAATAACCATTCCAAGGATTAATACTTGAAGTAAGTTAAATGGTTTTTCTATAAAAATTTAGTGTGAAAAACAAGTAAGTGGCCGATTTGTTCAATTTCTAGGTGCTTGGGTGGTGTCTATCACCTAAACGACACCTAGGCCGATTATTAGAACATTGCATCTAATAAAGTAATTAATTAGTTGATGATACGAAAAAAAAACTTACAAATAAATGAAGGACATAAATGAATATGTTAGATTCTATGGGTAAATATGGTCCCTAATTTTTTTCTTAATTATTTATAAATACTACTCCTAGTATACTTCATACGAGGATATAAAGGAGATTTACTAAATTTCAAAAGGTAAATAGGTCAAAAAAGTGTTGTTTTTTTTTTTTTAATTTGATACTTTTAAGATTAGTATAGATATATTCCCAAAAATTTGAGACTCAAACAGTCACTTAGTCGGGTAGTAGTTGTGAAGTTTTTGAAATTAATAGAGTAAATAATTTTTTCAATATTAAATATCTTATCATATGCTCATACATTTTAGCTTTTGTCATCTGAGAATAAGTCCCAGACTCATACTGACCAATAAATGCTGCATTAGTATTTTATTTTGTGAATTAATTCTTTTCTGGAAATGTTTTAAGCATATTTTTGTATGTGACAGTTGGACTTGGATACAATGTAGAGAAAGTAAGGGGAGCGAATGAGAAATTGCAATTTGAGAATGATACTCCCTCCGTTTCAGGCAAAGAGTCCACTTTTCTTTTATAGAAGTCAACATAAGACTAAATCAAATAAAAAATTTATATACTTTACTTATATTTTAAGAAATAAAATTTTATTAATTAAAAACTATCTTAATAATACTATAGATTACAACTTTAATAATTTTATAAAAATCACTAGATTTATGTTAATTATTGGTCAAACTTTAGTTTAATTGACCAAAAAAAGTCAAAAGTAAACTCTTTACATGAAACGGAGGGAGTATCTTTCTTTATGCCTATCTCTTTAAATAGAAAGTCAATAGTGGTCAAGCCAATGAATTTTCTTCATCCCTTTACTTGTTTCACTTATTCTTCCTAATATTCCATCTATTCTTCTTATATATTTAATTTTTTTTGGTCAACTTGATTAAATTTTGATTAAAGATTTATAAAAATAGAAAAAATACCAAAAAGTCCTAAAATATCATATCCAAAAACTTCCAAAATAATTCTTCTATCTGAAAGTTTCAAAGTATAACTTTTAATAACAAATGTTTAAAACTTAACGTTTCTAGTAATGTCGTTAGATTATGAGTTTTTTTTATTTATTTACATAGCGCTAAATACAACCCCGTCCCCACGATATTTCCAAAATACTCTTGCTTAATATTTTCAAAAAAAAACCCTTCCACTTAATCTCTTCAATATACAAACCCCCATTTATACATACTCATTATATTCTCTATTTTTACAAATCTCAATTCTCTCTAAACTATTACTCTATCATACTGAAAAATAATACTCCCTCGGTCCCAAAATTATTGTCTTTCTTTTCTTTTTTGTCTATCCCAAAATAATTGTCTTGTATTTTTAGGACATCACTTTTACCATTTTATCCTTACTTTTTTCCCTACTTTAATTATAGGTTGCATACACATGGGTATTAAAGAAAATTACACATTATACCAATATTAATAATCAAGTCAATTATTTTTTCTTAATCCGTGTACCAGGTCAAACAAGACAATAATTAAGAGACGGAGGGAGTAATAGTTACAAGTCCTTGTATATGACTATTGATGCTAAACGTGGATTCAACGATGATTTTGTACAAGAAGTTGCCCATTTTACGATAATTTTAAATATGTTTTGTTTAGTAATTACAAATTTCATTATAATTTGTGTTTAATTCACAAGTGTAGGAGTTCAACTGTTTAATTTTTAACAGTTAAAAATAATTTCTTTTTAAATTTTAGAGTGCTGCCCATTTTGGATAGCACTAGCTAATTAAGGGAGTTATCGTACCAACAAACATTCAATGATTATGGTTGTATCTGCCCTAGATGTTATGCCGAATTGACGGTATAGAAATGCAAGCGCAGCCGCACCCCATGCATAGAATGACATGTCCTCCAAGGGATTCAAGAACGACAGAAAGTGAACGCTCAGTCTAATTTTGTTTTGTCTATAAACAATGTCGCTCCTAACATCCACAACAAATATCAAGTTGCTTTCACACGGGGACCTACCCTTAGCGAACCTAAATAGTTCAAGACCGTGATAAACCTGATTGTGATGTACTTCCAATTAGACCTCAGCTGGAGTGAAGTCATCCCTAATAGGACCCTTACTTGTGTATTGAGGTCTAAAATTTTTTTGAGAGGGTTGGCAAGTAGAGAGAGAAAGCGAGAATTTTAAAGAGAGAGAGTGAGAATTTTAGAGAGAGAGAGAGAGAGAGAGAGAAGAAGAAGAAGAAATAAATATGAGGGTTGAAACTGAATATTTTCTTTATAAAGAAATTAGGGGCAGTAATATAGTGTTTTCACCAGGGGTGGTATTTAGTTAAAGGGGTTGGGGTCGGTATTTAGCGCCAGTCTTAAATTTTTTCAATTTTAGTTAATTTTAACAAAAAATTTCGGTGGTTGGCATAGCATCTTAGCATTCCATTTCACGAAAGTAGACAAAGTTAGTTTTTACGGCTAAAATAGATAGAAAAGTTTGAGTACAATGACAAAAATGAAAAAAAAAAAAAATGAAAATGAAAGTATAATGGTTAAGTCGTATACAAATTTAAGTATAATAGTTGAAAATGACGTTAAACCTTAAAATTACTTACCATATTTCCTTGAAGGAAAAAGAAAATCATCTTAGCTAGGTTTACAATTATTTTTATAACTATTGTCACAACTAAGCTTTAATGAAGGACAAAGTTATCTTTTTTCAAAACACATTTGCTTTTTGTCAAGGCTTAATTGTAGTAATAGTTGAAGAAAAAATTATAAACTTAACATTTTTTAAAGAAAAATCTTTTTTTTGGCTAAATTACAATTTTCCCCCAAAGTATACACCAAATCTCAGTTTGCTACCCGTATTCCATTTTGTCCCATTTCAGTATCTAATGTTACCATTTGTCCCATTTTCACCCCTGGGTTTGATGGACGTTAGAAATCTATCGTTAAGTCCCACGTGCAGGGGCATTTTGGTCTTTATCCATTTCAAAGTAAAAAAAGAAAAATGCGGCTTTCTTCTTTTTTATTTCATCCGGTTTTGTCTTCTGTTTCTCTGCGGCTTCTCATTCGTCGCCTTTGGAGCCGGAGCCGGTGCCTCGATTCTGCTCCTCCACAAAGGCGGTGGCGGCGCAGTGGTTCCTCATCGAGATAACAAATTTTAAGCCCGATCTCGCCTTTGATTTGAGAAAAAACACTTCTCTTCTCAAGAGGATAGTAAACCAAAGACTCAGAACCGGATTTCGGAAAAGCCGCTCCGGCGATCTTTACTTTACCGAGGAAAGTGCTCCGTTTGCCGGCCTTCTTATCGTTGTAGACATTTAGCTTGAGGATTTCGGTCACCATAGATTTCGTATCGTGAACAAAGAACTCGAGCTTCTCGTCCCACTGAGGGTTCAAATCACGTGACCTCGTCTTGGTTCGACGCCTCTGGCCATCAAAATCAACGATCACATAAGCACTAGCGGTTCCTTGACCGTTCTTTGGCATTAAGTTCTTGGCATTGCAAACCTCTACCATAAGCTTTCTACTGCAATTCCCAACCATTTTTTTCTGTGTGAAATATTGTGATTTTTTGCTGTGATTTTGGTGTTGGGTGTGCGTGTGTGTTCGGGTGCTCGGTTTTCTTGGGTATGGCTACAGAAAGGATTTGAGAATGGGGGAGGGAGAAGTTTGTTGTGAGGCGAAGTACAGTGTCCGGGGCACTATTTAAAAAAGTGTGAGGGGAGCGTGTGCCACGTCAGGAACTACATAAAGACCAAATTGCCCCCGCACGTGGAAACCACGTGGGACTTAACGATAGATTTCTAACGTCCATCCAACCCAGGGGTGAAAATGGGACAAATGATAATATTAGATACTGAAATTGGACAAAATGGAATATGGGTAGCAAACTGAGATTTGGTGTATACTTTGGGGGGAAAATTGTAATTTGGCCTTTTTTTTTTTTAAAGAGATGGGTTGTTACACAATATGACAAGTTGACAACTAAGAGGAGCTGGCGGGTAGTTGGAGATTTATTCAAACACAGTAAAAAAACGTGATCAATATGTACTATTAAGTATTAACATGACTTTTTTTTTTTTGTTGTTGTTGTTGTTGTCAAATAATTGGGCATTATTCTTCACTTATCAATTCTCATCTTCAATATTTTTTCGTCAAAATACAAATGTTGCTTAAATACTCCTTTTGCTCCAAGAAGATAGAGTTACGCGCTACTAACGCCCTAAATTTCGATCAAGACACTCAAAGTAAATTTTTTTTTCCATACTCTCTTTATCTTAAAAAAAATATTCCTTCCGTTTCTAAATTATTGTTTTGTTTGACTTTTCTTAGGCAAATAAGATATTTTCAAATATAAATTTGATGTATATATTTCTATTTTTTTAAAAATAATAAAAACTTTTGATTTGTAGAACATTTAAAGTACTATAAATTACGTGTTTTATGATTTTTTTTTAAAAAGAAGTCAAATTTGCATTAAAAAAATATCCTATTTAACAAAAAAAGTCAAACAGGAAGATAATTTCGGAACGGAGGAGATTTTTTTTTTCTTTGCTTTGTCCTATAAAATAGTCTCACTTCTTCAAAAGAGTAATTTTTATTTTTGTGCAATTTAGAGAAATACAAGTAGGTAATTCTACAATCTTAAAAGAATTGACTTGTCAAATGAAATTTATGTTTTTGGGACGAACGAAGTATAAACGATGCATTCTGGCTTGTTAGTTTAAATTAGAGTGCTAATGCATAGGCCTTTAGATAAAGGTTTAATAACGCTTTAACCATTGTACTTAAGTTCAGATACCACTTCAAATGCTCTACTTTTTTATTTTAATTTATACCATTTGACTGAAATTTCTCTTTCAATTTAGCGATAAATGCTGACATACGTGTCACTAGTTTTGTCAGGCATCGTGGATGATTTAACGACACTACGCGTCTGCATTTTGGCAAAAACAAAGAAAATTTCGTAAAATGACATAAATAAAAGATAAAAATATAAATAGCATGATTAAAATGATATATGAACCTAAATACAATGTCCAAAGTTGTGTTATGCCTTAAATAAAGTCACTTATTCGCATGGCCGGCCTTAGGGTGAAGCCAATAAAACCCTTGCTTTAGGCCTCAAAAAAAATTAGGCCTTAAAATATATATATATATATATATATATACTTATTTTAATTTTTTTAAATGTTAAGAGTACTTCTTAGTTTTCCTCACATACTCATCAATAATTTAACAACTTATAAGTTGAAATTTTTTTGTTTTTATTATGCATGACTATTTGGTATGATATATTATTTGCGGTAAACTCAATTAGTAAAAACATGCAATTAAAAGATATGTGTATCAATGTAGTTATACAACAATTGAAAATGTTATAATTTTTGCCAAGAAATTGCTATAAAAATAAATATAGAACCTAAGTTCTGTAAAAAATATACTATTCGTAAAAATAGATATTTTGATAAAATTATTGACAATGAAGTTGTAAGATCTTATGAAAAATCATTCTAAGTTGACTACTTCTTATACATAATAGATAAACAATCACTTCATTTTAAATTAGATTTGAATAATTTAAAATGTATAAAGATATTTTTTATTTTCTATTTAGCATTGAGAAATTAAGGTCATTAGATAATGAATATTTAAAAAAAAATTGTCTTAACCTTGAAAGTGGCACTGCATCCCAATGCCAGATGCCAGATGCGCGCGTGTTTTAGTTCCATTAAGGATATTGTTGTATTTTCGCTTCAAAAGTATCTTTTTCCAGTTTTAAAAAAAGATGGATAAACTGAAGCGATTACAATGTTAAAAAAGGGACCGACTTGTAATTCACCTAAAAAATTACTCCCTCCGTCCCCAAATTATTGTCCTGTTTGACTTTTTTTGGTGAAATAGGATATTTTTTAAACGCAAATTTGACGTATATTTTTGTACTTTTTTTAAAATTATAAAACACGTAATTCGTAGTACTTTAAAAGTACTACGAATTACTGTTTTATGATTTTGAAAAAAGTAGAAAAATATAAGTTAAATTTGCATTTAAAATGTCATATTTGACCAAAAAAAATCAAACAGAGCAATAATTTGAGGACGGAGAGAGTACTTCACAAAAGCCTCACTTTAAAATTTACTTTAGGCGTCCATAATTGTTGGCCGGCCCTGCTTATTCGTATTTGGAAAGTATTAAATTGCTTATACCTTTATGTGCTTTTATTAATTTGAACGTAATCTTTGAAAGGATATTGTTCCAGAGTGTACTTAGGACTTGTGCAAATTAAGATTTAATTAAAATACTTTACATAAGAAAACAAAGGTCATTAATGTTATATATATATATATATATAGTATTATCTCCGTTTTAAAATAATTATCATTTTAGTAATTTACACACAGATTCAAAAAACTTAGATGTACCCTTATATAAGTTTATTTATTGTAGATAAGTTACATGATAATTTATTTTTTTCTTCCTTTTAACAACCCTCTTTAATAAAAATAATAAATAAGGTCAGCTTTGGTAAAATATGGATAAATATTTTTGAAATCATATAACGAATAATTATTTGGGGATAGTTTTTTTTTTTTTTTTTTTTTGCTGAAACAATAATTATTGTAGGTAGGAGGTAGTATGATTCTTAGCGTATGAGAGCATCATTAATGCAACGGTATATTTGATCTGACGTAACTGTGTGTAAATTAACACCCTCAATCATATGTAGCATTTTTTATTTTTTCTTTCACATTCAATTAGAAGAGCCATCTTCAATGCAAATGTGAATTTGATCTCATGTAGTATGGGTCCCACAACTAAAGTGAAGAGAGAGATGAAATCTAGTTATTTTTATAATTCAAAAAATAATGACTAGGTCGATGTCTCCACACCCTCAACTAGAATGTAAAAAATTCACATTATTATCCACAATGTGAAAAAAATTTGTTGCCATGTTATATTCACAAAATTTCTTCACATTTGTACTGTAAATTTTTTTTAAAGAAAATATTAATTTTAGGTGACACTTATTTTTTTACATTCACATTAACATTGAAAATGCTCTGAATTTGTTTTAAATTCATAAATACGTTATCAGATGTCGACCTCTAACATGGGCCTTTCCAAGCATTTATTAGAATTTCTCTTTACAAGAATATAGCTGCCTTAGTTGATAGTATACTCATAAAGTTAGGAAAGTTTGGTGTTCAGTTAAAGAACTAATAATAGGTGTTAGGGTGAGAATATTTCCACTATATTTTTTATTTATTTACTATATTTTTAATTGTAATTTTAAACTAATACATATTTGAACAAAATAGCCTTTTAATTAATTCCTTGTAATTTAAAGTTACATTATATATTTCTTATTTTCAAATTACCTTTTAATTTCTAACATATCAACAAATAATGTCGTTTTGCCTTATCTATTTCAATTTATTTTTAATAAAAATATTTTCTCAATTATCTTTTGACTCGTTTCATGTTTCATTATAAAGAAAATCATAAAAGCATTATCAATTAAATTTTAAGAAAATGAGTGATATTTTATTACAAAAATAAAAAAATTTTATTAAATTTTTTTTTAAAAAAATTGATTCAATAAAAGCAATATGGTAGGTATTGAATTGATTATCAATTTCAATCAATTCAAAATTTAAATTTTATAATTAATTATTATAGGTAGACAAAAGGTTATAAAACATTTTGATACTATATCACAATATAATTTCCTATTGAATTAATTTTTTACACTTACACCCTTTAAATCTAACTGTGATATTTTTATTTTAATGAGCAAAGATTACATATTTTTTTAAAGTTAGGTTGATAAAAAAACTATCCTTATGATATTAGTTTTTTTGTTTTGCAACATGACTCTAGCCATGAGCCTAATTAATGAAATATTTAAAATAAATTAAAATATAAAAAGAATAATTATTTCGTTCATGTGAGCGTTAATCAAATACCATTTAATATGTTTTGAATTAGAAAATAATATAGAAAAGTAATTAGAAAAGACTTTGTTATCCAACTTAATATGAACAAGTAATTGTGGGTAGTTTTGTCCAAACAAGTATTTATTTAATGTAATCATTAATAATGTAGTGGATTAACAAAAATTGTAGTGGATTAACAAAAATTGTAGTGGAAATAGTGAACCCTAGGTGTTAATTTTGCCTCTAATCAATACATAAATTCTGATGTGTGTGTGTGTGTTTTTGTTATTAGATACCCTACTTTTCATCAGTTTTGTGTTTTAATTATTATTCCTTACGATCTAGGTAAATAGTCTACTTTTGATTTTTTATGGTCAACTTAATTAAAGTTTGACTAATAATTTACATAGATTTATTTGTTTTTACAATGTTATGAAAGTTGTAATTCATAATATTTTTAATATAGTTTTTAAATAATAAAATTTTATTTTCTAAATCGTACGTAAAATATAATTATTTGATTTGATTTAGTCGTTAATTTTTAAAAATGAAAAGTGGACTCTTGGTCTGGAATAGAGTGAGTTATTATAGATGAGAAAAACTTAGAAAAGACCGTATTACAGATATTTTCTATAAGACCCGACCTATCGTGTATTGGTGGGTTAAGCTGTGAGAGAGTGTGTCTCCAACTTACGAGTTAGGATCCGTAAAAAACGGTCTCATAAAAAAACCCCATCTTTATAAGATAATGGCGTTGATACTTAAAAACGCAACAGAGAGTCTAATGCTCAACTTCTTCACGTTATATCCTAGCTGCAAGTCACAACACAAGTCTCAAATGATTCATGAGTATTTGTCGTCAATATTTTATCTTATATAGCTAATTATGAAGTTACAATGTTTTATGTTAGTATACCTAGAAGTTAGTATACCTATTCACACTTTCTATTAACATGTCCAACATATAAATAGATCTTACCGTAACTGATATCACCCGATTGTAAATGGAGCTGGCTATGACACAAATGCATTGGAGTAGGTTGGTGATATGGGGAAATCTAGCGACAAAGAGGTCTCAAATTGGCTTGATCGAGTAAACTGTTTCACTGAAGCTCTTGCTGTGCTCTGAAACTAGAAAGTAGGAGTACTAAAATAGGTCTGTTGTGTGTGTCTGTGTGTTTTTGTTTTTCCGGGTATTTCCAAGCCCAAAAGTCCAAAACTAATTTTCGAACCGAGTAGGATCACAAGGACAGCTTTTAAAACAGTTGTATTCTCATATCTCGAACACAAGACCTATAGTTAAACTAAAATAACTCCTACCAGCAAATTTATGTTTCTTTATGGTGTGAACAGTTCTTATTAGCTAATGTATGTTTCTGTACGGTAGGAAGAACAGACTTTTAAATTGTTATTTTTGCCTTTTGATCTTTAATGTGTTGGGATCTTGCTAATATGTTAATTAATCTAGCTTTATGTCCCCGTTACGAATGAATGCATAATTATAGTAAATGAGCATGTGACTCTAACGTATCCGTCCATAAAAACTCATTGAGTCATAATTATATTATTATTGGTAAGAGTATCTTAATCCGGCAAGATTTAGTATTGACCTAATTTACCAGGGGGAGAATAATTACTATACACGTACAACACGATAACACACGACTACTGTGCTATTTTTCCTCCCCTTCTCCGATAATTATATCTCAACAAATACTCTCTCTATGTCTACCATTAAAACATATGGATTTGTGATCTGATATCAATCCGTGATCTTTAATATATTGAGATCTCACTAATATGTTAATTAATCTTGCTTTATGCCACCCGAGAGTTATGAATGAATGCAAAACGATGTAACTGATTTGAAAACCCCCTACGACTATTGGCTTGTCATCTTTTGACTAACTATATGATTAGACATGCTCAAGCGGTTCGAACCAACGCTTCCAAAAATTGTAGGAGAATAAACCGTAACCGAACAGGAAAATCACGGTTACGAGTCTGGTTTCGGTTCCGGTTACAAACAGTGATTTTTATTTTTTTTAAAAAAATTACATTTTTAAACTTTGTACAAAGTATTTTTTTAAAAGTAACCAAAGTAATTTGTTTTGAATTTTTTAAACTTTGTAAACTTTTCATTTATAAAATTATAGGGTAAACAAGGAAATTTCAAATTGTGAAATTTTAATTTTGGCTATTTTTAACGATTTTTGACGGTTTAAGCCGGTTAATTTGGAACTGGCGATTCTGATTCCCGGTTACAAGACGGTTCCAAACCGACGGTTCACGGTTTTTAGAAATTGAAAACTGAAAATCTGAACCGTGTAACCGGCGGTTCTGGTTCGGGGACGGTTCCGGTTCTTCGCGGCTCCGATTTATCCAATTTTTTGGTAGGTTCGGTTCCGAACTGTTTGTGCATGTCTACATATGATTGTCTAAAAATATCAAAATCCTTTGTTTGCTAATCTTTGTTTTTCACCGCTCCCAATATATTTTATTTTTTAAAAGGCCCCTATTTAACGGAGGAAAAGGATGGACCTTAACGGAATTCTTAAAAAAAGGACCATAATACCTACCCTATTGTAACGATCCAAACTAACCCTAGATCCACCAGTTCCCCAAAATCATTCTATTTCTCTATCCCTCTAGATCTCTCCACATAACGAGTGCTTCTCTCTCTCACTCACTAAAGAACTGCGGGATGGTCGTGTGATTCACCTCTTCCAATGACACCGCCAACATCCATTCTTAATTCTCCTCTATCTCAGATGCTAGATAACATTTTTCTCTTCAACAAAGTTTCAGTAAAACAACTCCGACAACCATCAATTCAATGTTTGTGAGTATTCAAGGCTGCAAATATGTAGGGTACTCGATTATTCAAGGTCCCAAATGAAAGGGATCCTTGATTTAATGGTTGTGATTCAATCAAATAGATAAATGTTAGGCCCCATAAACAATAAGTACTTGACACTTCACCCAAATGCCGTCTCATTCCCGTCATTTAGCAAAATTGCAGCACATGAAGGACACGTGCTTTTAAAAAAAATTAAATTTCATAAATACCCATAAGCTTTTGAAGAACTAATTTTATTTTAGAAGAAAAAAATAAATTATTCTGTTAAGCTTTTTCCAATATTTTTTACAATTAGCCAATGAAAATCATAGAGTTAGATTTGCTTATACAAGAAACCAAGGGTAATTCATCGATCCAAAGAACCAACGCTGTCAATTACTCCCCCCATTCCAATTAAAGAGTATACTTTTGACTTTTTTTTATCAACTTAATCAAAGTTTGACTGACAATTTACATAAATTTATTTATTTTTACAAGTTCATAGAAGTTTTACTCTATTGGATTTTTAATGTAATTTTAGTGAATGCGATTTTATTTCTCACAACATAACTAAAGTATGTTAAAGTTTAATTTGATTTAGTCACATGTTGACTGTAATGAGAAGTAAACTCTTTGGTCGGAACGAAAGGAGTAGTAACTTTTTGGATATCTCCTTTCCTCTCTTATGTATATACACGTGCCTTTATTTTGTATACCAGTGAGAAAAAGAATATATAAACTCAATAAGTGACCAAACACATCTTATTTTCAACATTAATTAGGACTATTAACAGAGGAGTCGTTAAAAAAAAGTAAAAAAAATGGAGCAAGTCATATGAGAATTTTTAAATTTTTCCTTAAAAAGAAAATTAATGTGTTAGGATTTTTTGGACTTATATTTATGCACATATAATAAATATGTGCATTTGGGCACACAGACGTGTATGCACTGTGGGTTTTATCGTATACCTTATTTTATTTAAAGTTAATAGGCCTAATTGAAGTGATCTACTAAGTTATATAGGCCTAAGTCATCTTTTAATAAGTGTGAGGTTTAATTGAACATGTGTAAAGACCAAGGGAGCTAATTGTTAAGTTATAATGGGCTGATTGATAATTAGGTCAAACTAAGTATATAAAAGGTTATGGTCTCCAATTGTGGGTAGGGTAACAATCTTTTCTCTTCGTCGTCTCATTAGCAAGAGAAAGCCTAAGAATACTACTGGAAGACGCATAACTCGAGGGACAATTGTTCTCATGGATTCTTAAGGTACAATCGTTCCCATGGACTCAGGTACACTTTATTGGAAGAATTAGTTATCTCACAAGTGCACGAGTCTGCAATAGTACAGTTGTACAAAGACAAGGGTCGAACCTATGTGGATAAGTGTTTTGATTTAACAAAATTCAACTACTAACTCAAGAAAAACAATTAAATTAAAGCAATGCTGTTTGATTTTGAACAACTACATTAACTAGGAAACATGAAATCAAACTAAATTAACAAACACAAGAAGTTGGGAGAATTCAAGATTTGGGAAACCTAGGGATTGAGATTCACTTTGTATCTCAATTTTATATCTTACTAGTGTCATAGTCTGATTCTAGGGTTCATTCTTCTATGGTGAAGATTGAGACACTTTGATCACGAATTGCAATCTTAGTATCACTAGTTGTTGTATTTTCTTGATTTATCCTCACAACAATTAGGAATTCATAAAGCACAGAAGAACAAATATGACCTAATTTCTAGCTTAACAATGATCATAAATTACTAGAAATTAATCCCACAAAGGTGACAATACATGACAAATGAATATTGATCATTCAATCTATCACACACAAATTAATATTAACAACATAATTACAAATTGCAAAAACAACCGAACAATTCGATAAAGCACACTTTTGTAGAGAACTAGAAGTCAAAGGCTGCATAAAACGATTAAATCATGATATAAAACGTTGATACAAAATTATCTCCAATCCTTAGAAGATAAAATTAGTTCTTCATTAATTGATTACAAAACCTTCATTTCGTCGATCAATCCTTGGATAATGTTAAAGAAATAAAAACTTGAGTACTGTAAAATTCTCTCCCCCAAAAGCGTCCTCCTCACCTAAACTAATCTGGTTCTTTTTATACCAAAACCCAAACATTGGAACAGTAAACTAGGAACGTGAACAGCCGGTCCGCGTTAGCACAACAACATCACGCGAAAGGGTGCAGCAACGCGTCAAGGCAGCCCGCAAAGGCACCCAACTCTAAGTACTTTCTTTTCTTTGAAAACTTCTGAACACGTAAAACTAATGGAAGGCGCGCGCGGGTGTTGGAGCAAAGGCATGACAAGTGAAAAGATAATTTCTAGATTCTCCCTTGCAACTTCAGGCCTTTTACACTTTTATCCCTTCATGTTTCCAAAACAGCCCCAAAATGCTCTATATATATATCTTTGCACAATTGCTTCCTCCATCCCTGAAATCTCATCAAAGCACTAAAAAACCCATTTAATAACTAAATCCCCTAGAATTCACAAAGAATAAGCTTGAAAAGTACTCAATTGAATAAATAAAATACTCATTCATCACACTTCGGTATCTAATTTATTGTTTTGGATAATTTTTATATGAAGATCACGACCTATAGGTTTCAGTATTGATCGATTTCAATTATATCATAAATAAGTCAGATAATTATTAAGAAAGAAGAAGCATTAAACTACATTACATAGTAACCACTAACTAAATTAAAAATGTAAGCTTGTATAGCACTAAGGAGTGATGGAGGATGAACATATTAATTACGTGGGCAATGAGGTATGAAATTATAATTTAATAGTCCATAGGGGTTTGGTAAAGCCAAGAAGGGGTGGATGATGTCACTCAAATGGTGTTGGTTGTTGGTAAGAAGAGTTCGTAGGATTGCGTTTCTTTGGAGTAGTTGAAACTTGAAAGCTTCTCTCTCTCTCTCTCTCTCTCTCTCTCTCTCTCTCTCGTAATAGTCTTGTTTTAATCATGATGACATCAATCAACCTCCGTGACTATGTCACTATTTTCCGAATGCTATCTATAATTGTAACTCGTTTTCGAAAAAGTTTGAATAACGACATCTAGTAACGATCCAACTCGGTTTTTTGAAAAGTTTGAATCATGACCCTCAGTAATGATCACAAACGATCAAACTCGTTTCCTAAAAAGTTTGAAAAACGACCACCCTAGTACCACTCGTTTATCAATTTCTAAACACTTTAAAAACTAGATTGGTTACAATTTAAGAATGTAATTAATGGATTTGAAAGGTGGATCCCTTAATTATTCGAAAAAAAAAAAAAAAGAATTACGTTTTGTCTAGCTTATTTCTAAAATTTATTTGGCAAAACAAATAATCGAGCCACTATACTTTGGGGAAGGTTTTAATTCGGTCACTGATTGTTTAAAAATATTATTTGGGTTATTGTACTTCAGTTATCTTACAAACAAGCCCATCAGAACGTTAATTTTAAAATTATTTTGCAAGTAAGCCCACCAGAACGTTAATTTTAAATGAAATCCGTATTTTATCCCTGTCTTCGTCCTCATCTCCATTAGTGAAGACGAGGATAAAATAAGAATTTTATTTAAAATTAACGTGCTGGTGGGCTCCCTTGTAAGAGAACTGAAGTACAGATGCCCAAATAACATTTTCAAACAATCATTGACCGAATTACAACCTTCCCCAAAGTACAGTGACCCGATTATGTGTTTTGCCAATTTGATAAAATACACAATCGAGTCACTGTACTTTTAATAAATCAACTAATGTTTTAAAAGAAATAAAAAGGTTTATTTTATGCATGAAGTAGTAACCACATATTGTTTAAAAGTATAACAAGTTGAAAGCAGCGTTTATCTTTAATTTTGAAATTGCATTTCTAGAAAAAAAATAAAAAAATTTACTATATTTATGACTGAGTAAGTATTGACCAAGAGAAGAAAATTAAGACTCAAACTTGTACGGATAAGTTCATAATTTCTCAAGCTTTGTAAAATTTAAAAAGCCTAAAAGAATAATGTGAAATAGATTCGTAATTTTAAGAAAATCTGACATCAAATACTCCATCTGTTCTTAAAAGAGTGTTTTGTTTGACACGACGTACATAAATTAAAAAAAAATTAATTCTGTTATAAATATTAGGATAATTTGTAATTTTTCAAGAATACAAGCATGAGAATAGGGCTCATCAATAAAAATGGGAATCAAACGAGGGTAAAATGTTAAATAAACTTTCAAAAAATAAAAAGATTAGAAACCCGCGACCTTTAAGCATCACCAACCCTTTGCCAATTGGCCACAACTTCAAAGTCTCTGTTTTGGAGCCACATCGCGTTTGATTTAACTTGAATCCATCCACTTGCAACCAGAAAATCCCTAACCATAAGCCTCCTCAAAATAATCAAACTAGATTTATGATGCCACAATCTTCTACAGCCTAGTTTTAGTGAAGTTTTCAATCAATTGAAAAATACTACTCCTTCCGTCGGTCCCTAAACGAGTCTCTATTTTTTCGTTTTCCACTAAAAAGTAGGTCTTCTGTAATACCGTTTTTCGGATCTTAATTTGTAAGACGGAGCCCCACCCTCTCATAGCTCAGCCCACCAACACATGGTAAGTCGGGTCAATGAGATTCGTCTTACAAAAAAAAATACCCCTAGGACTATATTTTCTAAGTTTTGCTTCCCTAAAATTAACAAGTTGACTTTTGAGTTACTTTAGTATACTAGCACTTGTACATTAATGATCTTAATGTCCACATACAATAATAGAAGTCCAAATATGATACGTAACAAATGTTAAATTACTAAACTTATACCAATGTGGACTCATATTGAAGAATATTTTTTGCAAAAAAATAGACACTCGTTAGAGACAGAGTTATGACTGTGTAAGTATTAACCAAGAGAAGAAAATTAAGACTCAAACTTGTACGGATAAGTTCATAATTTCTCAAGCTTTGTAAAATTAAAAAGCCTAAAAGAATAATGTGAAATAGGTTCGTAATTTTAAGAAAATCTGACATCAAATACTCCGTCTGTTCCTAAAAAAGTGTTTTGTTTGACTTGACATATAAATTAAAAAAAATTGATTCTATTATAAATATTAGGATAATTTGTAATTTTTCAAAAATACAAACATGAGAATAGGGCTCATCAATAAAAATGAGAATCAAACAAGGGTAAAATGTTAAATAAACTTCCAAAAAAATAAAAAAAATTAGAAACCCGCGACCTTTAAGCATCACCAACCCTTTGCCAATTGGCCACAACTTCAAAGTTTCTGATTTGGAGCCACATCGCGTTTGATTCTTAACTTGAATAATCCATCCACTTGCCACCAGAAAATCCCTAACCATAAGCCTCCTCAAAATAATCAAACCAGATTTGTGATGCCACAATCTTCTTCAACCTAGTTTTAGTGAATTTTTCAATCAATTGAAAATACTACTCCTTCCGTCGGTCCCTAAACGAGTCTCTATTTTTTGTTTTTCACTAAAGAGTAGGTCTCCTCTGAGATTGTTTTACGGATCTTAATTTGTAAGACTGAATCCCACCCTCTTATAGCTCAGCCCATCAACACACGATGAGTCGGGTAAAGGAGATCTGTCTTACAAAAAAAATACCCATAAAACTATATTTTCTAAGTTTTTGCTTCACTAAAATTAAAAAGTTGACTTTTGAGTTATTTTAGTAGCACTTGTACATTAATGATCTTAATGTCCACATATAATATTAGAAGTCCATGCTAGAACATGAGTTTTGTTGGAATCCACATTTTGGAATCCATTTTGAACTATTGGCGAGGAAAAGTCTAAGAGAGAATGTCGCCACCCTTGATGACATAGAAAGCGAAAGCGGGGGAGAGGGTGGCAACCAGAGGATATGTGATTTGGCGACGGAGGAGGAGTGGTTAGGGTGAATATAATATATTCACACTGTTTCAGGCAAAAAGTCAATTTTTGACTTTTTTCAGTTAACTTAGTTTAAATTTGACTGATAATTAATATAAATTTAATAATTTTTACAAAGTTATGAAAGTTGTAATCTATAGTATATTTAACATAGTTTTTAATTATTAAAATTTATTTCTTAAAACATAAATAAAGTATATAAATTGTTTGATTTGATTCAGTCACATATTGACTTTTAAAAAATGAAAGTGGACTCTTTGCCTGGAACGGATGAAGTACTATTTAAATATAAATAGAAACATTTTTACCATATTAATAAAAACATGTATTATCAGGGTACTTTTGGAGTTTAATCACAAATTCTCGTATTTCTTTGACATGAACTTTCGTATTTCTTGAACTATCACTTTATATATAAAGATAATACTATTTATATGTAAAAATAATTCTTCTTCTTCTTGTTTCTTCAATTAGATAAAGATAATACTATTTTTATTTAACTATCACTTTATACACTACTATTTTTTTATTTATGGGTTAAAATATCAAAATTTGTTTTAAATTGCGATTATACTCTTCAATTTGTTGAATTACCGATAAAATCAAAGAATTTTTTAAAAGCTAATTACAAAATGACACTATGCCCGTCCTCGTCAAAAGAATTAACGAAAGTGTTGTCTTGACCTTTTTTATTCTACAAACGTGACACATTAGTACGTCATTACTTTGTTTAACTGAGACTGACGGTAATGTAATGCAATTCTTGTCACCTTTCAGACAAATTTTGGGTTCTTTCTGACAATTTAATGAGTCCGATAATATATATAATAGACACTTAAAACAAAGTTCGATGATAATCTTTGTCATCAACTCTTTACTTATGTATTCAGTTATCATTGTACTTAAAACAAGTTTGAGGAACATAATTGCAGTTTTGCAAGGATTCCATGTACTTGGATTTAGAGGCCACCATTGCACCAACTCCAGCCATAATTTTACAATTTAAAAGAAAAATAATTAATTTAATTGCTGAAGCCAAAAAGACAAATAAAGATGGATAAAGTAAAGTAATGGTCTTACTTCCTGAAGAATCTATCATTAGTGGTCAAGTAATTGTTTTTTTCTTATATTTCTTCAAAAAAATATTATAATATTTATATTATAATAAATTTTAAATTAATTGACCAATTAATATCAATCACTTAAATTAATTAATTAATTAATATTGTTTGTCGCACTCGCATACCAACGACTAGGCGACTAATCATAGTTTTGTGGTAGACAAATCCAAGTGATGAACGAAGGTGGCTGGCTTTCTAGAGGGGCACACGTGAACATGAAAATAGGTCAAAGAAACTTCTAGTAAGTACCTAACAAGTCAAAGAAAGACTAGTAAAATGGTGGCCCAAGTAGAGTTAAAAATTCACTTCTTTTTCAACAAAGTAAAAAATATATAAATAAATAAACTTTATTACTAATTATATTAGTATTATACTTAGCCATCACAAGCATGATTTAACCGTTTAATTATTAGGTATTTTATTTTTTTGATACTAACATTCACACTCCATGATGCAAGTGGTTGCGTCTGAGGTCAATAATTCATTCAATTACAACTTCGTACCATCAACAACTATAAACGAGTAAAAAGTAAATATAAAAAATCTAAGCACGATAAATTTAGGTCTTGTACCGAAGGTTGGGCTTTAATTTGACCGTGAACGTTAAACTTATGATGAACTTTAAAAATACCCTCGATTTATGACTCAATAATTACTCGATACCCCATACTATTGACTCGGGCATGTCGACCTCTTTCTTGGGTTATACCCGGATAAATCAGCCCATATGTTAATATATACACGTTCACAGCACATGACTTTAAATAGAGTTTTCCTTGACGTAATATTTCGGTAATTAGGTAGAAAAGGAATAAATAGTGTGTCTGCTGCAGGTCTTGACATTACAATGATGGTTGCATGTAAACAGCCGAAAAGAAAAGTGAACTTAACTTTGGTATTGATAAAGAATTAAAGATTGAGGTAGACATGCCCACGGTTTTGGAACTGCCGGTTTCGCAAACTGTGGAGGGCCAAATTGAAACCGAACCGTCATACTCCAGTTCCGGTTTATTAATTTTTAGTTTATTTTTGAATTTTTTTAAACTTTTTTCTTAATTTTTTAAAAACTATTGTTGAATTTAGAATATCTCAAAATTTTAAATTTTTGCAAGAGTGTTGAAAAAATAAAGTTTGTAGTGTTGAATTTAGATCAAAAAAAAAAAAACTTTTGCAAACTTTTAAATTCAAAATTTGAAAAAAAAAATCAAATTCTAGGCATTAATCCGGCGGTTTGGTGTTGAGAATAATCCTAATTATTCTAGAAGTTATTTGATCTTGGTGCATAGTTCATAGTATCTAGAGTCTAGATACAAAGATGAGTCTTTTCATTTTCTTGTTTATGTTCATTGTTCCTTATCACTTGTAAGCCTATATATATATATATATATATATATATATATATATATATATATATATATTTTGTCCTAAGGGGGCGTGGGGAGGGATCGAACCTGAGACCTCACACTCTGTAAAGCCCCAGCTCTACCACTGGGCCACCCCTTAAGGACTGTAAGCCTATAAATAGGCATTTCATCTTAGCATCTAGTTGTGTCGAAAATTAAGATTTATAAAGAGTAGTCGCAGCTTAGTTTTTATTAACAGTGGTATCAGAGCCGCGTTCGCAGACATGAATGGTGGTAATCAATCTCAAATTCCTATCTTGGATGGGAAGAATTATAATCATTGGCGTATACAGATGTCGGTACTGTTTGATTACCAAGAACTTCTTGGAATCGTGGAAGATGGTGTTGGTGAAATTGCAAGGAATGCGACGGATGCCCAGAAAGCAGCCCATCGAGATGTTTACAAGAAGGCATTGCATTACATCCACCAAGGAGTCACTGATACAATGTTTGAGAAGATTGCTGGAGCAACCACGTCAAAGCAAGCATGGGATATCTTGGAAAACTCGTTCAAAGGCGTGGACAGAGTTCAAAAGGTAAAACTCCAAACTTTAAGGCGCAACTATGAACTTTTGGGAATGGAGTCTGCTGAAAGTATTTCTGATTATGTGAGTCGAGTACTTGCTTTGACAAATCAAATGACTTCGTATGGAGAGAAAATTGAAGAAGTGTCCATGGTAGAGAAAATTTTGCGGACGCTCACACCTCGGTTTGAGCATATCGTGGCAGCAATTGAGGAGTCTAAGGATCTTTCTGTGATGACGGTTGATGAATTGTCGGGTTAATTGCAAGGGCACGAGCAACGCAAGAAGGAAAAGTCTATTGAGAAGCTGTTCGAGCAAGCTTTACAAGCCTCTCATGTCCACTCCTCAAATAAAAATAACAAAGGTGCACAAGTTAGAAATTTTAAAGGATACCAGAATGGCAGTAGTTCTCGTGGAAGAGGAAGGAGAAGAGGATAAGGTCGAGGTCGTGGACGTGGTCACTACTATGGCCGAGGCCATGATGATTATCACAACAGTAATCGTAGGGGCGATAGTGAATAAAGACGTGATCGTGGAGGTTCAAATAGCCACCAATACTGTTTAGTTGATTACCGAGGACGTGGTCGAGGCCAAGGATGAGGACGTGGCAGAGGAAGGTATAACAAATCAAATGTTAAGTGTTATAAATGTCATGAATTTGGTCATTATGCAATAACCAATCTAACAGTCTCAATTCTAGCAACAGGAGAAAATACCTCTTGATAATCATAGCTAGGCCTTTGCTCATATCCCTTTGCGACAAGTCTTGCCTTATACCTTTCAACTTCACCATTTGCCTTGATCTTTATCTTGAAGACCCATTTGACATTAATAGCCTTTCGTCCATGTGGAATCTGAACGAGTTCCCACGTTTCATTCTTCTCAATAGCTCTTATTTCTTCCTCCATTGCTTGAATCCATTTTGAGTCTTCAACAGCTTCTTCAAACTTAACTGGTTCACTATCTGCAAGCATGGCATAATATACTAAGTCTCCATCATCATTGATGGCATCATCACGAGTTACCTCGAAACCTTCTAATCGAGTAGATAAATGTCTATTCCTTCTCGGTCTTTCAGCTGTCAAAGACGGTTGTGATGTTGGAAGTTGCGGAGCAAGAGAAAATGGTTCTGCCGCCACTTCTTCAATGGTTATATCAATTTCATCTTCAAGAATGAAAATGGAAGTGCATCGCAAGTCATTTGGACCATCAACTTCCCAATTCCAAGCTTCTTCTTCAGCAAATATGACGTCTCTACTCACGATCACCTTCTTTGTGACTGGGTTGAACAACTTGTACCCACCAGACTTGTAACCGACAAAAACAGTCTTCGTCCTCTATCATCGAGCTTTTTCCTCCTCTTGGCTGGAACATGTGCATATGCAATAGAACCAAACACCTTTAGATGCTTCACATTTGGCTCGACACCGGTCCATGCTTCTTCAGGAGTAACATCTTTCACACTTCTTGTCGGACATCTGTTCAACAAATAAACTGTGCACGACAGCTTCTGCCTAAAAAGAATTCAGCATCCCCTTGGCTTTCAATATGCTTCTCGTCATGTCCAAGATGGTCCGATTCTTTCGTTTGGCAATACCATTGTGTTGTTGTGTGTAAGGAAATGTCACCACCACCATCAGTTCGCAAAACTTGAATATAACATTCACTTTATTTTTTAACAAGGACCTTGAACTCTTTAAAACAGTCAAAAACTTTGGACTTTCTTTGAAGAAAATAGATCCAAATTTTTCTAGTGAAATCATGAATAAAGGTAAGAAAGTACTGATTATTTCCATTCGACAAAACATGCAACGGACCGCACACATTAGAATGAACAAGTTCAAGAGGCCTCCTTGTTCGCCAAGTTCTTCCAACTACAAACGAAACTCTGTGTTGCTTTCCAACAATACATCCCTCACATAATTGTTCGGGATTGTGAGCGCCCCGATCCGCAGATCGTTTCCCTTAGGAGGGGGGCTTTTTGCTCTTGTCTTGTGGTTTCCCTCTATTTGATTTTATGATTTGATAAACGTGAAAAACACATTTATCTTTGAAAACAGAGTCGCCACTCACGTTTATAAGTAAACGGGAGAAAAACTTTAGATTATGGGTTCGGGGGCCAAGTCACGATTTGGAAAGATTTTACACACCTAATTCGCCCTTTCGGTCTCTACATATTTGCATGCTCGTATTTAATTATTGCAAGTTTGTTTATTTACAGAATATATATATATATATATATATATATATTTCATGTATTTACAATGTATTTGAAATAATTACATACATCTATTACATCTATTTACATATCTAAACTAACCAACGGAAGGGATTACCTTCTGTTGTTTTACAGAAATTGGGCCAAATTCTAGGCCGTTGTACTATACCGGATCAAACTAGCTCGTAGCCTGACTGTTGTGCTCCCACTGCTACCAATCGAGGAAATGAAGACTTACGTTTTGTGTGTATTGAGATAGAGTCAATGCTCTTTTCTATTTTCTTTCTCTCTTTTATTCCTCAAAAAGAGGCTTGATAGAGAGAGAGATTGTGTGTGTGTGTGTGTGTGTTTTGGAGGGAGTCCTCTGTTGTTCAGTGTGTTTGTTGTGTGTTGAAGGAGAGAGCTGGTCATATTCTTTTATAGGAGGCCTGGGAGAAGGAAACCTGCGGAGGCAAGTTTGGAGGAAATTTCCTCTTCAGCAGCCGGCTGTTGAACTGTTTGAAGAATGCTGGTTTGGTGCATGGCGCACCTGGCATGGTGCCCGCGCACCAAACCCTGTTTGGGTGTATTGGCGCACTAGAAATGTCTTTAGCGCACCAAACCCTATTTTTGGCTTTTCCAGGCTTTGTATTTTGCATTTCGGCCCTTCCAAGTCGTGTATCTTCAGTCTAGACCCTTGATGTTGATCTAACGGAAGGTTTGTTTGTGTGTTGGACGTCATTAGTCCGTTGTGTCTTCGAGTTTGACCCTTAATGTTGATCTAACCGAAGTTTGTTATATTTGTCGGATGTTATTGGTCCGTTTTGTATGCTATTTCCTGAAATAATCATTGAAACATGTGTTAGTCCATTTGTAAATAAACAGTTATTTATTGGACAATTCGTATAATGCAGGTGTACGAATTCTGGGTGTTTACAGAGCCCCTCGACTACGTTTGCTTAGAAGTAAGCGAGCGTCGTCGAAAAAGAATAGACATCCAGTTTCGTACTAGCAGTTGGATGGTCAAACTCTACATTGGAGTTTGTTCGACCATGTGTATATGTGTGTGGGTGACAACCTGTGTCAAAAAGCGACCGCATTTCCAAGGGAGACTGCCTACGTATCTCTATAAAGAGAATTAGGTCAAAACGTAGTTCAAATCTCTTCAGGGAAGAAATTTGAAATGAAATGTGCTGGAGATGAGCGACAGGGTCTGCTCTGTGGTGACCGAATCTCCAGGGGAGACTGCTTACGTATCTCTATAAAGAGAATTAGGTCAAAACGTAGTTCAAATCTCTTTAGGAAAGAAATTTGATGTGAACTGCTGTGTGTGGGAGTGGTTCATTTCTGGACCCCGGGTTTATACCCGTTGGAAAACGACCAAAAAAAAGCTGCACCAATGCAAAATGAGACAAATTTTAGTTTAGGATAAGCTGTAAATTGACATAAAATAAAGATACTATTTTTGTGTGGCGTCCGGGGGACGGATTCTGATTTGTGTTGGACGGTAGGGCCGTTGAGCGGTTGATTTCCATGTGCCTCAGGCTCGAACTTGTGGGGGAAATGACCGGGTAATTGGGTGTGCAAACGTGTGTGGATGCACTGAAAATCAGCGTCAATGGGACACTTTGTTAGGGATGATGCGTACGTCAATTGGCGATGCATCTGCTGAGATATGCTGTGTAGAGTCCCATGGGAATTCTGCTAGAGATGATGGATTGGACGGCAGGGCCGTTGGGGATTGCTCTTGAAAATATTTTAATGGTGGACTTCCGTTAGGGCGTCCAGTTTACGACCGTTAGTTGGACGTTAAGTTGCTGTTAGGAGGACTTGGGGGTGCAAATTGCAAAATGCTAAAACTTGGAGGAAAAAAGGGAAAATTCCTTTTTCATAAAAGGAAGAACACGGCGGCAGCAGCAAGCATCAGCTTGCCGCCGTTCTCTCTTCTTTCTCTCCTCTCTCAATTCTTCTCCGATTTCTTTCAAATTTCTTCTGAAATCGCTCAAATTTTTTGAGGTTTTCCGACTTAAAATTGTTTCTAGCGATAATGGCCAACAATTCGGACTCAGAAAATGAGATTTTTGGTGAAGTGAGTGCCGGTGGCGAACAAGCCGATGAGGTGATGGCGCGGAATCGAATCCTAACGATATTCATCATGACCGGAGCAGTCACATCTCTTCTTTGGATCCACCAGCGGTGAGTTTTTGGAAAACCCATTTGTTCCGCAAAGTATGCTAAATTTATAATTTTTGTATGATTTGCCGGATTCTTGATGTTAATCCTGCAATTGTTAGTATCCAAGTAGCAAATATGTGTTGTTGCATGTTGAATCTAAGTAAAAAATGTGAATTTGTACAATATGAGTATAAAAAAGTATGTATGTTTGTGAATTTTGCATGTTTAAAGTGCCTACTTTAATTGCAAATTTAAACATGTTAGGATAAAAATTTTTCGAAATCGAGAGTATGTATGTGTAGAGGGATAGACAAAGATGGAAACCCCCAAGTTGATTTTATCGGGGTGGCTCAAAATGTGTGCATTTTTCTTGCCCGAAGTTGCGCGAAAGTCGCACACCAACTGTTTGAAAAAAAGCTTCAATGAAGAAAAGTGAAGAAAACTCATCCCTAAACACTTGAAAATATTTTATTTTAATCCCGGGATCCTGGGGATGAGATTTGGAGGATGTAGGAAAAATATAAAAACTTTCGAGTTTTTTTTTTTTTTTTTGCATGGTAAATGAATGACTTGATGTTCATTTATGCAAATGACATATAAGATGTGCGCGTGTGCTTTGTGCTGGCACGCTGGAATTTTTGTCTTGCAGTCATGGAGGAGGATTATTCGCATCCGGGCGAATGGAGACATGGTGAGGGAGATCTATGATCGAATCCTTTAACTGATTCAGGAGAGGGTGAACGGTACCTGTCTTGGTACGTTCATCCAAAACTTTGGCAGTTTCATCGGCTACAGCAACATCTATGAGGTGTTGCGGTACTTCTGGTGAGACACTACCCACACTTTCCACCTTCCGTGGGGCGAGGTAATTATGATGCCTGCAGATTTTTCAGCGATCACGGGGTTACCGACTGGTCGGGGCCGGGCTATCGAGCCGAACTTTCAGCTACGACATCGTCCTGATGTCGTTGCTCCGCTATTGGGGTTCATGCCGGTGTACAAGAGCTTCAACGAGATTCCCGTCAGCTATATTAGGGAGTGGCTCCTCCACAATGTGGATCTCGTCAATACAGCCGATCGGTCTGCTGTGACCCGATTCGTTCGGGTTTTCTTCTTTTTGGCTTTGGGAATTACCCTCTTTGCCAATGCTTCCTCAACCCTTTGAGTATCCCTACTCGGATGTCTGAGGAGGTTGCGTCATCTGGGCGACTTTGACTGGGGACAGGCTGGCCTGGCGGAGTATTATTTTTTCATGGATCACGCTAGCCAGAACGTCGCCAGCAGCGTGACTGGCTACAATGTGGCTTGGGAGGTAATATTCCGAAAAAATCTTCATTTTAAAAACTTGTTTTGTCATTTTAAAATAGATGCTGACTCATTATTTTTAATTTGACAGGCTTGGGCTTACGTAGTGTTCAGCTTTCACCCTTTCACTCTCCGCGCCAGGGTGTTGACTCCGCCATTTGTGGTGAACTTCCGGACTTCAAACCAGAAGTATGTTTAGAGGGTCCTTGCTCGGCCTGACACCGAGGTGATTCGGACTGCGATTATCAACTCCAGGCCTGAATCTGTCAGCTTCTTCCCATGGGGTCAGCTGCCTGCTTCCTATGGTTTGGCCCAAGTGGCCAATGGTTGTCGCATTTTGATGGTGTCCATCATGTGTGACTTGATGTATTTGGGTGATCGGGTCAACCGCCAACATGGGCCCAACGTGGGCCAACCTCTGACACCGCCTTCACCACCCTTTGGGATGATGACACTTGATGTGATGCCGAGACGCGAGTGGTATCTTGCGAGGGAGGCCATCGATCCATATCGATGTGTGGAGATGGATTACGGGGTGTTCGTACAGACCGTGTTGTATCCTCCTCCTCCTTTTGCTCAGGAAGCGGAGGGATTTGGTCGTTTGCACTATCTGGAAGTCCCGCAGATGATTGGTTATGGAGAGGGGGAGAACTACAGGGAGGAGGACCTGAGTGGTGGTGAGATTCCACCACATGACTATTCTGTACACATGTTATTTGTCTATTCTATCTACATGTATTTGTACATTGATAAATGAAATGATGCTAAAAGAAATGCTGTATGAATAGGTGCCGGCAAGCTCTTATCAGAAGCTGTTGAGCAGATTTTACAAGCTATCCGATTTATATCGAAAACTGAAGGCCGGGGCCAGTGATTTTACTTGCCGAGGTGGTGCAGATGCGATTGGACCGCGTTGTAGAAGTGGCGGGAGCGGAGGCTCCAGGGATGCCAGCACTAGCAGGTCGAAGAGAGGAAGACAATGATTTCCTTCCCTCCTATTTTTTTTTGTTTTAAAAAAAAGATGTATTTGTAAGTAAATTTTTATTTATTCTATACATTATTTATTATTAATGAAAAATGCAAAAAGAAGAAAAGAAAACCTAGGGTCTCAATTCTAATTGCTTTTAATTACACAAATTATGCTGCGGGAGCAAAAGTGGGTATTTGGCCGAGGCGGCTAATGGTTGATGCATAATTGATGGCCTTCGCACGGGAGGAGAAAACATCAGATTTGTAGCGGCTGCTACACTGTGGTCATAGACATGATGCCTATTTGAGAAATTCACTCATGGAGTGATAATTGGGACGTCCTTCCCCGAAAACATCGGATTATTGTCGAGGGAAGAATGGAGACTGGAGAGCTGGACCAAAAAAGTCTAAATGCATGGTGTGGTGGGCGGCGCACCAGAGTTGTCTTTTCTTTCTTGATGCTAATTTGATGTGTTGTGACATGTCGGCTCGCATTTTCTTTGCCTAGTGCGCAGGCTGTTGTAGATTGTTGAGAGAATTCTTCTCTTTTCCTTTACTTTTAAGGGGATTTGGACAGAACGACTTACTGTCAAGTTCCCTTCCCTTATGTTTTCTATTGCTCCGTAAAGCCATACGTTTCTATTCTGATCCATAAAACCTTTTCTTACACGCTTTCTTTAGAAATTCAGATGACGCGAATTGCCAAACCATCTCAATTGTGAAGACTTTCTTTTCTCCAGTTTGAAAGCTTTCCTCATATCTTTGGTGAAATTTTATTTCTGATAAACATTCTTTAAAATGGATCATCCTTCCGGTTCTTTGGAAGATTTCGGTCGTTATAAGAGCCGTTTGGATCCCATGGTTCGACTCCTGGATATAGATGACAAACTGATCATTGGTCGGGAGTGCGGCTTCTTGTGCGCATTCTGGTGGATTGACATTCCAATCAATTGGGACATGATACGAGCTGCATCTCGTTTTTGGTCCGTAGAAAATCATTTGTTTAATTTCTCACTGAACGAGATGTGTCCCACTATTGAGGAATTTTGTGCCTTGACAAGGTCGGCTTTTGCTAATCAGATTGTTGTCCCTGATCTCACACAAACACCCGAATCGGCTGCGTTAGAATTGCTCTGATTTCCTCCGGATGATACAAGAGCGATGGTCAAAGATAATTTTTTCGATCTGACTATGCTCCCTGACATTTTCTGGGACCTATCGTACTGTCCACGATATACCCGGCGTCGCATGTCGACTATCTTCCTGTGCTTGCTAGGGAAATTGTTCCTCAGGAGTTACAACTGTTATATTGATTTGCAGGCACTTAACATGGTATTGCAATGTTGAGGGAGCTAAAAAAGTATTATTCCTATTATTTTGGCTGAAACCTTGATTGGTCTGGATGCTTATGCAGACGGTGAAGACTGGTTCCCATCCGGTAGTCCACTTCTTTTACATATGTGGCTAGAAGAGCATTTTAATAGGATTGCTCCCCCTCCTCGAGTTCCAGTGTTTCATCCGGCTAGGTATGGTTTAAGGCCACATCACAGAGGTAATTTGTCCTCTGAGGCCACGTGGGTTGACCACTTTTCCCTAAAGAGATTTGAACTACGTTTTGACCTGATTTTCTTTATAGAGATATGTAGGCAGTCTCCCCTGGAGATTCGGACACCACAGAGCAGACCCTGTCGCTCATCCCCAGCACATTTCCTTTCAAATTTCTTCCCTAAATAGATTTGAACTACGTTTTGACCTGATTCTCTTTATAGAGATATGTAAGCAGTCTCCCCTGGAGATGTGGTCGCTTTTTGACACATGTTTTCACACACACACACACATAAACACATGGTCGCACAAACTCCAATGTAGAGTTTGACCATCCAATTGCTAGTACGAAACTGGATGTATATTCTTTTTCGATGACGCTCACTTACTTCTAAGAAAACGTAGTCGAGGGGCTCTATAGACACCCAGAATTCGTATACCTACATTATACGAATTGTCCAATAAACAACTGTATATTTACAAATGGACTAACACATGTTTCTATGATTATTTCAGGAAACAGCATACACAACGGACCAACAACGTCGACAAATACAACAAACTTCGGTTAGATCAACATCAAGGGTCAAACTCGAAGACACGATGGACTAACGACATCCAACACACGAACAAACCTTCCGTTAGATCAACATCAAGGGTCTAGACTGAAGATACACAGCTTGGAAGGGCCAAAATGCAAAATACAAAGCCTGGAAAAGCCAAAAACAGAGTTTAGTGCGCTGAAGACATTTCTGGTGCGCCAATACACCTAAACAAGGTTTGGTGCGCGGGCACCATGCCAGGTGCGCCGTGCACCAAACCATCGTTCTTCAAACAGTTCAGCAACCGGCTGCTGAAGAGGAAGCTTCCTCCAAACCTGCCTCCACGAGTTTCCTTCTCCCAGGCCTCCTATAAAAGGAGATGACCAGCTCTCTCCTTCAACACATAACAAACACACTGAACAACAGAGGACTCCCTCCAAAACACACACACACACACACACACACACATCTCTCTCTCTATCAAGCCTCTTTTTGAGGAATAAAAGAGAGAAAGAAAAGAGAAAAGAGTATTGACTCTATCTCAACACACACAAAACGTAAGTCTTCTTTTCCTCGATTGGTAACAGTGGGAGCACAGCGGTCAGGCTACGAGCTAGTTTGATCTGGTATAATACAACGGCCTAGAATTTGGCCCGATTTCTATAAAACGACAAAAGGTAATCCCTTCCGTTGGTTAGTTTAGATATGTAAATAGATGTAATAAATGTATGTAATTATTTCAAATACATTGTAAATACATGCAATATATATATATATATATATGTAAATAAACAAACTTGCAATAATTAAATACGAGCATGCAAATGTGTAGAGACCGAAAGGGTGAATTGGGTGCGTAAAACCTTCCCAAATCATAACTTGGCCTTCGAACCCATAATCTAAAGTTTTTCTCCCGTTTACTTATAAACGTGAGTGACGACTTTGTTTTCAAAGATAAATGTGTTTTTCATGTTTATCAAATCATAAAATCAAATAGAGGGAAACCACAAGACAAGAGCAAAAAGCCCCCCCAGGGGAACGATCTGCGGATCGGGGCACTCACAGTACCCCTTCTTCAAAAGTTGGCCCAAGCTTAGCAAATTGCTCTTCATATCCGGAACATAGAACACGTCAGAGATATACTTATGATCTCCATTCTTCAATTTAATGAGAACTCTTCCTTTTCCCATCACCGGTATTGTACTATCATCTGCAAACTTGACTTTGGATCTCACTGATTCATCAAGATCAACAAATAACTCCTTCTTCCCGCACATGTGATTAGTGCATCCTGTGTCAAGGAACCAAGTGTAGTAACCGGGTTCTTCAGCTGCCACCGTAACCATTAAAAAAACTTGAGAGTCGTCATTGCCACCTTCTTTTGTAAAGCGAGCTTCTTCTACATCTCCAAAATTCTCTCTATATCTACACTCACTTGCAATGATGATGGAGACTTAGTGTATTATGCCATGCTTGCAGATAGTGAGCCAGTTAAGTTTGAAGAAGCTGTTGAAGACTCAAAATGGATTCAAACAATGGAGGAAGAAATAAGAGCTATTGAGAAGAACGAAACGTGGGAACTCGTTGGGATTCCACATGGACGGAAGGCTATTGATGTCAAATGGGTCTTCAAGATAAAGATCAAGGCAAATGGTGAAGTTGAAAGGTATAAGGCAAGACTTTTCGCAAAGGGATGTGAGCAAAGGCCTAGCTATGATTATCAAGAGGTATTTTCTCCTGTTGCTAGAATTGAGACTGTTAGATTGGTTATTGCTTTAGCGGCACAAAATCGTTGGGATATTCATCAAATGGACGTGAAGACAGCCTTCTTGAATGGGTCTCTTGAAGAAGAAGTTTTTGTGAAGCAGCCACCTGGATTCGAAAAAAAAATGTAGTGAAGATAAAATGTATAAGTTAAAGAAAGCGCTTTATGGTTTGAAGCAAGCGCCGAGGGCTTAGAACAAGTGTATTGATTCTTTCTTTCTTAAGAATGGATTCAAGAAGTGTCCTTCCGAGCATGCCTTATATGTGAAGACTAATAGTTTTGGTGATATGCTATTACTTGCCTTTATGTTGATGATTTAGTGTTTACAGGCAACAATAGTAGCATGATTGGAGAATTTAAGCAGTCGATGATGCGTGAGTTCGAGATGACGAATCTTGGCTTAATGTCATACTTTCTTCGTATCGAAGTAGTACGAGGCAACGATGGAGTTTTTATTTGCCAAAAGAGGTATACTACGGAGATGTTAAAGAAGTTTAAAATGTTTCATTGCAATCCTGTAAGGACACCCGTGGAAGTTGGCAAAAGTTATCTAGAGATGGTGATGATGCACAAGTTGATCCAACATACTTCAAGCAAATTGTTAGGAGCTTGAGATATCTTACTTGCACGAGGCCAGACATTATCTTATGGAGTTGGTTTGCTTAGCAAATATATGGAGTCCCCTCGTCAGTCTCATCTTCAAGTAGCAAAGAGAATTTTGTGTTATCTCAAAGGAACGTTTGATCATGATATGTTCTACTCTTCATCTAATAATTGTGGTTTGGTAGGCTACTCGGATAGTGATTGGTGTGGAGATCCTGATGATCGCAAAAGCACTTCGGGTTATGTTTTCAAGTTTGGTTCAACTTCTTTCTCTTGGTCATCAAAGAAGCAGTCAATTGTGGCATTGTCAACATGTGAAGCAGAGTACTTAGCAGCGGCTTCAAGTGCGTGTCAAGCGAAATGGTTAAGGAGTTTATTGAAGCAGATTCTTGTTCAAGTTGAAGGTCCAACAAAGATTTTTGTTGACAATATTTCTGCAATTGATTTGGCTAAGAATCCAATTACACATGAGAGGAGTAAGCATATTGACACTCGTTTTCATTACCTTCGTGATCAAGTTGCGAAGAATGAAATTTCATTGGTGTACTGCAAGTCCGAAGACCAAGTTACAGACATTCTCACTAAGCCATTGAAGTTCGAAGCCTTTGTCAAGCTGAAGCGTATGATGGGAATGACTACATTGCAAAATCAGGATTAAGGGAGGATGTTGAGAATAATCCTGATTATTCTAGAAGTTATTTGATCTTGGTGCATAGTTCATAGTATCTAGAGTCTTTGTTTCTTATCACTTGTAAGCCTATAAATAGGCATTTCATCTTAGCATCTAGTTGTGTCGAAAATTAAGATTTATAAAAAGTAGTCGCAGCTTAGTTTCTATTAACATTTGGAATTGCCAGTTCACGGATCGGGAAAAAGGCAACCGAAATGTACCGGACTAGGACGGTTTCGGTTCGTGGCCGGTTCCTGTTTTTTACGAGTTAGCCTCGATTTGGAATCGGTTCCAGTTTTCCGAACCGAATGGGCATGTCAAGATAGATGTCTTGTCAAGAGTGTGTGCTTGATATCAAAAGTGGGCTTGTTGCAACGGGATATTGGGGAGTGACGGAGGAGGTGGATAGACGGTGTTTGGTATTGCGGCATCGATGATGCGATGAGATTTTGCCGTTGCTATGGTAGAAGCTCGTGTGTTAGTGTGGTAAACTACATTGCCGCCTTTGCGAGAGAGGTAGAAATGTAAGATATAACGTAGATTAGGCGTCGGGGCAAGTGTATACTGTAGCGTATTTTTGTTGTGGGTGAACATGAAATGAAGATGGTCTTTTTTGTTTTTCCGTTATCCTCGTCCACTCCACCAACTCACTCGAGTTGATAGCTTAGAGGGTTATTTTTTATCCGTAAATAGTCCTTTTTTTTTTATTTATAAAAATGTACTTAAACCTTGAATTCTGTTGGACCAATCAACTTAGAGTAAACTTGAAAAATTGAACTAAACTTAAATTCCCAAACATACCCGAAAAGAAACAAGAAAATACAGTTTATCTTGGACCAATCAAATGATTAACGAAACTTGTATATATATTCCACGGAGATAATTGCAAAATAAACACTGTCTTAGTTTCGAGATTTCAATTTAAATCATGTGTTTATTTTTGTTGCAAATTGAACCTTCACCTATTTTCATTTTTTTAATCAAAACATTCCGTCAAGTTGCTGTTAGATCAACTGACAGAATGATGACTTGGCCACCCACGTGGCTCTTAGTGGTTATGACGGGGAAATAAAAACCAACAATTTATTTCCCGTCAAAATTATTCTAAAAAAAACCTTGTACTATTTTACGATTTCAAAAAATATTTTTTAAAAAAAATATTTTGATGAGTATTTATATACCTTTCATCCACACCAAAAAAATTTAACTTCTCACAATCCATTTTATTCAAATGGTTTTTTATTTTAATCATCATAAATAGAGCAGTTTGTTGTCATTGTAGAAGGATAAATGTGATGCAGACATCCTGATTAAATTTTTTATTTTTTTTAAATAATAGAACTTTAGAAACCCTTGAAATTTAGAAAATGGCTACTTATTAGTGCGCATGCCGCTGTGCACACTAGTAAGTAGCTGTTTTCTAAATTTTAAAGATTTTTGAAGTTCTATTTATTTATTTTTAATTTTTTTAATTATTTTTTTTGTGCACTTTAGCAAGCACGATGTGCGCACTTTGGCATGTCGGCGTGCGCACCGTTGCATGTTGTCGTGCACACTTTAGCATGCTGCCGCTGCTGTAAAAAGTCATTCGATGGTTTATTTTAAAAATATATTAATTGTATAATGTTCTTTTTAAAATATTTTTTTTGAAAATTCATTAGCAGCCAATGTTTGTTTTGAAATCGTAAAATAGTACAAGTTTTTTAAAAAAATAATTTTGGAGGAAACTAAATTGTTGGTTTTTATTTCCCGCCATTTTTACGTAAGAAGCCACGTAGGTGGCCAAGTCATTCTTTCCTTAGTTGATCTAACAGCAATTTAACGGAAGATTTTAATTAAAAACTAAAAATAGGTGAATGTTCAATTTCTCAAAAAATATATACATAATTTAAATTAAAATCTCGAAACTATAACAGAGTTTATTTTGTAATTATCTCATATTCCACGAATACTCAAAGTTGTCTCCACTTGCATTATTTGTTTGCATACCTTTTCTTTAGATGTTTTGTGTGTGAACACTAATCTCTGAGGTATTACCGACGTCCACCAACAACAACAATAAGGTTAGTTGGTAGAGATTTAGTAGCCATTTTATTGTAAGGTTGTTGAACAATTGGCTTACATCATAAGTACAATGCATCTTCTTTTAATTACTTAATTAATTAGTGTAGATTTCATCATTTCTTTCTTTACCATTTCATATTTTACCTACCTACTTTTGATGTTGATATCCCTTGCAAGTCCTAACCATAATTATTTATTTATTTTTTTGCCGAAGGCGGAAGATTAATCTCAAGTCCGGTAGGAAGTTCTAATGCAATTGTAATCTCGTGACTCGAAATTGAGATTTAGGGTTATACTAGAACAATCCCTACCAGCTAATCTAATCGCTTGGTGATTGTGTATTTCAAAATCCACTATGGGTATTTAATTTTTCAAAATATTCCCTTCTCATTTTAATAGAGCTAGCTAGCTTATATCATCAAAGGGACGGGAAAATGTATATAGTACCAAAAATACAAGCATACACTTAAATTTTTTTTTTTGATGATTTGTTCAAAAAAATTATTAATTTACTTATAGTTGTATTTTTGTAAGTGGCCCAAAGTTTATGTTGTTAATTTTGGGATAAATTAAGTTGTGGATATGGGGGTAATGGTGTCATTTTCACAAAAGAGAACACCAACAAGTGGGATTTATGAATGCCCTTGATAGCAATAATGAAATGGCTGATGTGTCCCTTCAACTACAAAATCTAATTTGACACCCCCCACCCCTCTCCCAAAAAAAAGAAAGGAAAAAATAAATCTTTTTACTCTTGTTTTCTTCTCTACTCCATTTCCATTTTCTTAAATAAAGTTTGTCTTTGAAAAGCTTCATCTAGTTGACTTTTTTGTTTTCAAAGAATTAGGTAGGGAGGAATATCACTTGACATGGTACTTGGTAGTAGTATACTAGAAAGAGTTAAAAAGTTTTTTTTTTTAATTATTCTGTTTGTTTTTCCAAAATAAATGTCTACTGTTAATGAGTTATAAAAAAATGTTCAACTTTGTGCAATATTATCATAATGCCACCCACCTTCACCATTTTTATTTTTATTTTTTGCCTTGAGTGTTAAATCGATGGGAGATGAGGAGATCCACACCTTTTTCTATCTCACACGTAAGAAGGGTGTAGTAGACCATTGAATTGAAAAAAAAAATTCAAAAGAGAAAGGTGGACACTTATTTTAGAATGTTTTAAAATAAATAGAAAGCACTTATTTTGGGACGAAGGGAGTAGGTATCCAAAATGGGTAGCATTTCCCCTACCTACAAATATCGAGCTTACTAACCCAATGGGTTGAGCTTGAACACCGCTAAATTCACGTGTGAATCGTTCTATTTAGCGGGATGTCGATTCTCACCAGGTACAAATTTTTTTGAACCAACAGTAGGTTCAATATTGTGAGCGAGAATCAGTCTCAGACTTAATGTGGTTTGGATATATATATAGAGAGAGAGAGAGGTATAATTAAATGCACCATTAGTCCCTGAAGTTTGGACTTGTACATGGTCAGTCTCCAATGCTTAAAATGTATCACCATTGACCAAAGTATGCATTTTTTTTATCACCATTGGTCCCTGTGATGGACGGCGTTAGGGTTGGGACCGTTAAATGGGCATGTGCGAACTCACGTGATATTTAGTGAGGCCAAAACTATCTTTTCCAGGCTATCCTTCTTCAACGTCCCCTAGCCATCGCTCAATCGGCAATTCAACGCCAGCGACCACCCTGTGGTCATCTCCTTCGACGTCGGTGACCAACCCCAGTGCACTCCCTCGCCTCTTCCATCTCCTTAAACCCTCTTTCATCGCACTCTCTTACTTTCTCTCAACGCAGCAACCAATAATAGTAGCAGCAACAGCAGCAAACGCTAACGACCACTGCACGTCATTACTACCGTCTCCACTCCCTCCGTCTAAGCGCATGCTCGTTCTCTCACTCTCACCCATGTTCCAAAATGCCGCATAACAGCAAAACCCGCAAAAACATTTTTACCTCCAGTCAATCCCTCACGCCGCCATGTATAGCTTTCACAATGCCGCACAAGCTCCAGCTATTGGGATTCCATCCCTTTAAACAACCAAGATGGCAACATCTAGGGCTTGAATCTTGGGTAATTTTGCCCGATTCCAGGTAAGATTGTTCATTATTCATTGTCAAATTTAAAAATTGTGCTAAGGGGTTGAACTTGAGTTGTGAGAACATTCTCACTGTTGAAATTCTTGAGTTGCATTTCCCTTTAAATTATGTTATCGCAGTGGGTTATTGTGAACACATGGCCCTTTTTTCCCAGAAATTGAGGTTGAAGAAGGATAGCCTGGAAAAGACAGTTTTGCCCTCACGAAATATCACGTAAGTACGCACGTGTCCACTTAATGGTTCTAGCCCTAACGCTGTTCATCACAAGGACCAACGGTAATAAAAAAAATACGTACTTTGGTCAGTGGTGATACTTTTTGAACATCGGGGATTGATTATGTACAAGTCCAAACTTTAGGGACTAATGGTGCATATATATATATATACACACACACACACACAAGAGCTCGCTTTTTGAAACTTTGGAAGATAAGTTATTATTTGGAAATATTTGGCTTTTAGCCAATTTTTGTTGAAACAACTGAAAAATTAGTGTTTAGCCAGTCAAATTGATCTTTTGTGCATGTTTTTTAGCATATCCAAAATATGATGTACTTCGGTCAAGCAAAGAACAAAACATTATCATAAGAAAAAAATACTAGGTTTACAACTATTGCTACAACTAAGCCTTGATGAAAGACAAAGGTGCTTTGAAAAAAGACAACTTTGCTCTTCATTAAAGTTTAGTTGTAGAAATAATTATAAAACTAGTAAAGTTGTTATCATAAAAGTAAAAAAAAAAAAATAGTATTTGATTAATGAATTTATGAAAATCTAGAAATTAGTAAATACACAGATATTTTTCTTCTTTGGAAACACAAATAATATTTTAGAATGGAAACATAATTTGATCATAGATGATATGATAGTTCTAGAACTACATTTTAGAACTAGTTACTCTTCCAAGTTAATTTGTCAAGTATTTAGCAAGGGTTTAAGGACTTTGTTTCCTTTAATAGTAATAAATTCTTGTGTTAAAAACTATTTTTTGTGGACATAAAAGAAGAGGCATGTTTTCATATTTAGTAAGGACATTTCTTAAAAGAAGAGGCATGTTTTCATATTTTTTGTGGACATTTCATATTTAGTAAGGACATTTCATATTTATGACAATAACTCCACTAGTTATGGCATACAGGAAAAGAAAAAGAACATCAACAAGAACAAGTGTCACTTCCAGAAACCATCATATTCATAGCCCTCGAAAATAGTGCTATTCGTGCATATTCTCAATGACGAAAACTAAAAGTAGGGATGTAACAAACAAATATTGTAGTATTTTAAAAGAAAACAGGAAACAAAATGTTCTCAAGTTGGAGATAAGTTAGGAATGTTTATTTCCATTTCAAACCATTAACTCACCTAACTTCAAAGTATTATACCACAAAAATTAACATGGCAACATGGCATTCATGGTTCAGAGAGCTATAAATACTCTTTCTAGCACTTAAAAATGGTATTATTGACAATTATACATATGTGTTTAATAAACCCATAACTAAACAATTAATAGGGTATTCAAAATAAATAAGTTCACATTGGCTATAATAAGCAATATAGAAAGAGAGAAGGCGAACCAGGATCGCACTCCTGGTAGAACTTATCAACTTCTGCAAAACCCACAATGTGAAAAAAGACCATGATCAACAAAAACCCATAATAACAAAATACCCAAATAAAATTTTCAAAGAAAAACATAACCAAACAACAATTTTACCAAAAATTAAAAGCGCACACACACACACACACAGAAAGAAAAAAAAAACAGAAAGAAAAAAACAATCATATTATCATATTATCATACAATTAGACACAATCATATAATCATACACAATCATGCACAAAAAACAGAAAGAAAAAAAAAACAAACAATCATATTATCATACACAATTTCATAAAAAAATATATATATATCAACTACAAACAATTTTTTGCACACCCTTGGAAACAGAGGTTTCATTTTCCAAGTTAACTTTATATGTGCACCCAGACTTGAGATGACATAGATAATTTACAGCTGAAAGGCTAATACAGAATGAGGAAAGCATACATGCAAATTAACAGCTTGATCAGTGCACAAAGATGCAAATTAACAGCTTGATCAGTGCACAAAGCACATCTCTGACCACTGCCATACTTTTTCTATATGCAGTTAGTGTGGAAGGGTCACTTACCTCGATTTGTTATCTGAAGAGTAGTCACAAGTCACACACTTTCCATTCCTCGTCTATTGAACCTAAAATAAAAATGGAAGAGGATGCATACCTTGGGCTTAAAAACAATAATAGAGAGAAAAGAACATAAAAACTAAAAGCATAATAAATTAAACTCGACAACATCAATTTTGATTTATTTCAACCAATGCCAAGACTAATTTTATCCATAATGTAATGAACAACTATGGGTCCTTAAACTCGACCACGTCTATTTTGATACTCAGCAAACATTGCTTTTGCTAGTGCATCCCTCTTTTCAGTCCATGCACGGGTTGTTCGAACTACTCTAATCCTATCCTCATTTATCGCATGAGCATCTACAACATAGTCTCCATCCATCCCATTTTCTTCCTCCTCCTCATCTACTTCATCTTGATCATGTTGTTCCGGTTGTTGTACTCGTAGATCAGCTTCAACCTCATCTAATAAAGGATCATTTGGTTGCTCATCTCGTATGAAATTGTGGAGGATGGCACAAGCACTAATAATACTAACTTGTGTTTTCACTTTAAAAGATGAGGCATCTCTTAGAATGGCCCACCTTCTCTTTAGCAAACCAAAGGCCCTTTCAATTACATTTCTTGCACTTGAATGTCGAAGATTGAATAACTCCTTATATGTTCTCGGATTATTTCCACATGTTGCCCACTCATTCAAATGATATCGTGTTCCTCTATATGGGGCTAAAAAGCCCGGGCAATTTGTGTATCCCGCATCAACGAGGAAGTATTTTCCTACACAACAAGATGCATAAGATTTTTCATAAGAACACAAAAGAAAAAATAAATTATTATACGCTTCTCTTGTAAAAAGAATCATTACACACCATTAGGGACGATTAAAGGATACCGCCTTATCAATGCATCACGAAGAATTCTACCATCGGCCGCTGAACCTTCCCAACCCGGTAAAAAATAAGTAAACTTCATATCACGAGAACAAACTCCTAACACATTAGTTGCCATGAAATTTTTCCTATTTCTATATCTTCCTTGCTCGTCAACTGAAACTGTTAAAGGCACATAAGTCCCATCTAAAGCTCCAAGACAATTCTCAAACCATACCCATTTCTCATCTTCAAAACCTTCAAGTTCTTGATTGGGTTGGACCAAGTATACTTTTTGCAATTTGATTACAGCCTTTAAAACTGCTTTGAAATGACGACTAACTGTCTCCCCGGAACGCATGAAATTAAACCCTACCACTCGAATCTTTAGTCTATGCCCAAGGATATATAAAAACATTGCCACTGCTTCTTCAAGAGTAACGTGTTTTGTTGGACGAAGCTCTCCCTCTTCACTCAATTTTTTACATAGAAGATTGAAAGTATCTTTGTTAAGTCGTAGTTGTTCTTTACAAACTGCATCTGTCCCATAGTAAAGTCTCCTCAAATAGAACTCCCTAGCACTTCTCAAATCTCTAGAAGGAGCCTTCACCATGTGCAACTCATGCCACCAAACAGAAATTGCAACTGAAGTAGCTATATAATATTCTGCAATCACTTTTCGTCGTTTTTCTTTTTCACTTTTTTCATTCGTAACTATGGCATTAACATCCACCGAGCTACCAGCCATACTCTGAAATTTTATGAAATAAAACTTGAATAACTAATTTTATGAAATAAAACTTGAATAAATAACACACCGAAAAGATTCAGCACATTTTTGCGGTAAAGGCTATTCAAAATCACTTAATATGACATTCTCGTAATATATTCATGTTTAGTGAAAAAAATGGCATATGAATTATAAAAATATTATGGAAGATATCCCAAGTTTACTGGAATACCAATAAAAAAATGGCATATGAATTATAAAAATATTATGGAAGATCTTTGGTAGTTCAAATTCCTAATACTACTAAGTTTACTGGAATACCAATTTAAAGGCCTGAAATCCTTGTCTCCTGGCTCTGCAATATTGCATTAGAGCACACAACAATCCCTGACAGCTAAAAAGCAATTCAAGAAACTGCTGTGCATTCACCAGAGTAAGTAAACCCATATAATATAAACACATTCCTTACAACCATGAAAAATTCATAATCCCAACCAACCATAAAATCTGACAAATGTGAACAAAGTGAAAAAGATACCTAAGAAGTTCAATTAACATTGCCCATAATTCATATTCCCAAGCTTTACAATAACTTCTGCAATCGTACAATAAAAGTGAGTAGCTCCTCCGACACAAAAACTACACCAATTTGAACATCTGTCTATGACTATTTCAACAAAATATGGGAGATAAAACCTGAATGCAAAATATGGGAGGATCACTTTCTATCTTCTCTACATCTAATCAGCTGTAAGCTCAAGTCTTTACTAACGACTTAATCATAATACCCCTATATCCTTAATATACTACTATATCGAATACTTACAAAGCCAAGAAGCAGTTCCAACAAAACCTTAATCCCACCCACTAGCAACTACAGGCCCTTGTTCAAACCCATACCCATGTGAGCCAGCAGAATATTGGTTATCATCAGCAGCAGCAACATAATAGTTGGCATTTGCAAGCAACACAATTAAACATGCAATGCACACACACATACAGAAGACCCAAATCTTCATTTAGCAAAATATTTACAAATTTACAAATCTTCATGCAATGCACATACACACACATACATAATAACTGCTACTCTTATTCTTCTGGCCCATTTGTAACATTTAGGCATTTCTATATACATAATATTTACAAATTTAGTTCAAGCAGACTTACGAAAATATTGGGTTATTGCAGGCATTCCCAGCATTACGTACAGATAGAAACAAAAGCACAAAATCATTCACCAAACTATCCCCACCCCACCCAGTTCTTTCTACAACTGGCTACCAAAGGACAAACCCATGAAACAAAAGCACAAAATCAAAATTGTATCAAATACATTTCACAGTTAGAAGTCTTATTGAGAGAAATCATACCTTATTAGAAGCCAAATCGAGAGAGATCGAGAAATCGGGATAGATCGAGATAGATCGAGAAATCGGGATGGATCGAGAGATCGAGAGAGAACAAGAGATCTAGAGATCGAGAAAGATGGAGAGGGATTAGACAGGCTCTAATGGCGAGCAGAAGGGAAGAAGGCACGACCTAATCATGGCGACTTGTGTGGGAAGAGAGACGCGAGGTGCGGCGGGTTTTGGGACGAGGACGAAGACACGCCCGTGTTAAAATTTTAGAATTGGATTTATAATTATCATCTTCCGGTATTGAATTAATTTTACAGAATTGGGTCTTACTGAATTATAATTCAATTCCAATTATATCCCTCATTTTAGTATCCAAACAATAGAATTAGAATTTTATACTTCAATTCCATTTCTATGCCATTGAATTGGGGTAGCCAAACACACCCTAAGGACATTTCTTAAAAGATTTAGGGACTTTGGTTTTTGGTTTTTAGTTTTAAACTTCAACTCTCTTTAGTCCCATCAGTTCTCTCCAACTCCCCCTTATGACAAAAAAAAAAAAAAATCTCTCTTACTTTTTCTTCGATCACTACAAATAAAAATTCAAAACCCAAAAATCAACTTCCAAATCACCTAACACCCTATGAGTTTGTAGATGAATATAACTAAGTTAAATCAACTAAAACTAATTGAAATTGTGAATACACAAAATTTTAGGATGATCAACATTATCTTAAATTGCATAATAATTTAACCGTGCCTTTTTGGGGGACGAAAGGAGTACGAAGTAATGATGGTGTGACGAGGTTGAGTAGCGCAAGCGAGAATTAGTCTCAAACTCAATATACTTTGGGAAAACCTTGCGAAAAATTATTAAAAAATATATGGTTTGATTAAAGTAATGATGGATGGACTCAATCTTTAATTTCTTGAATGTCTTAGTAGTAAATATTATAGGTAGATGATTTTTTTTTAATCATGCATACGATTGACTAGTTTAAAAGAATTACAAGTGACAGTTGTGATTGGATTTAGTAATGAAGGCATATGAGTTGGTAAGTTCAGAAACTATTACCCTCTCAGTCTCAAAATAAGTGTTTTTATTACCTTTATACATGTTTTAAAAAATAAGTGTATTTTTATTGACTTTATACAAGTTCTTAAAAAGTAGTTATTCTTAATGTAATTTTCTTTTATATACTTAAAGTAGTGGTGTTAAATTAACAAGTTCCTCTTTCTCTTTTTTTTAAAAAACTTTTTATCCCACAATGAATAACGATATCATAGACAATTATTTTAAAAAATCTTTCTAAAAATTGAAAAAAAAAACAATTATTTGAAAACATCCAAAATAGAATAAGGAACACTTATTTTGGGCTAGAGAGAGTAGAACAACTTAATGGCATTCAATAATGGGTTGGTTGAAAGCCCGTTTAACATTACGGTCCAGTTCTTATTTTGTTGAGTGGAGGCTGTCTATGGTTCGGATTTTGGTCTGAATCGATACAAAAATTTGGATATGAATTTGTATAATGGTCCAATAACTCGAATCTGATCTGAATTTGATAATCTATTTACTTAGTGGATCAGATATGAATTTACATATATCGGACCAGTTAAGAACCTGATCGATACGAAAATAACGTATTTATTAGTATACACATACATAATATGTACATTAATCTTGAATATATGTTGGTAGTGATATTTTTTTTATTAATTTTATTCATAAAATTTTATTAATGAGAATTTTTGATCGGATGAGATATTTATTCGGATAAATCAATTAGTAACGGATTCGAATATTGATTGACATACATTTAATCCGTTGGATTAATAGATTCGATCGGATTGATAATATAGAATATCGAATCCGATTCGGATATACCTATATCCGATACATATCCAATCTATTGACATGTCTTGTTAAAACTAGCCTAACTCGGCCCAATTAAATTAAGAAGATTTACCACATGGCCCTCTTTTCTGACCACCCAAATAGCAAAATGTCTAACTCACTTTCTAAATTTTGGGCTCGCATGTACAAACTTGATGGGCTAATAAAAGTTTATCAGATGGGTTGTTAAGATTTGATTATCAACATATTTTACTCAAGTCCTTATATGTTCATTGTTCTCATAGTAGTTCAAAAATTATTCTATCTCAAGATCTTATGCTGAAGACGAGCACAGTTCAATGGAGCTCTTCTCAAAGACTATTCTATCTCCGATCTTAATTACTCGTTACTATTTGACAAGAAAGTTGTGCTCTACATTGCAACGAATTCAGTCTTTCACGCGAGAGAACCCTGCGATAGACTCGGGGAATATGAGCTTTATATGGGGAAATTTATTTCATGTTATTTTAATCGATAGGATTGGTGTGACGTTTCATTTCTCATAAAGCACGTAAATATGATTGAATTTCTTAACCAATTAAAAAGATTACAGACATAAATTTCGAGTGTTGATTGTGCATGATTTCTTGTACTTACATCATTCTGTCGTACATAACATAATATATCCATCGTATAACTTTTTCTTATAGGCATGACACCTCGTTAGACAACCTTGACCGGTTGTGTTCGCATATACGGTTAGGTTAGTTTTGTGGTACGTAGTTTTTTTTTTTTTTTAAGGCTTTTAATTTCTCTCACCTTCATCCCACTATTCTTCTCTCTATCTCTTTCTTATTAATTTAAATCAATCATTACAGAATTACAAAAAAAAAAAAAAGACCATCTATCCACGTGATGTTTGTTTTTGGGATGCCAAACTAACCATTGCCACAGTGATGGATGAGCAACTGGTGAGGGGCCTAACTTCCTTTATTACACTTGGAATAGAGACAGACAGCATTACATTAGCCCACGCTAAAACCTAAGTGACATATTGCTTACATAAGCCCATATGATAACCTAAATGGACCGTGGGTTACGTTTTCTATTCAGAGCACTAATAAATTGGAGAAATTGCTGGCCGGTCCACTTTCTCAAACTTTTTTCTCTCCACTACACACTTTTTTTTTTAACCGCTAAAATGCATTTTGAAAATTTTCTTCCTAAAATACCCTCAACAACATCGTTGCTTCAGATTTGAGATTCAAATTGATGTATAAATGATTTCATGTTGTTAATATAGTCTTTCCTCATGTTTGGGTATCAATTTTCATGCATAAAACACGAACTTGATCAAATTTAAATTTTTTGAATTCATCCCGTTTTTCTTTGTTCTTGAGCTGTTTTGGCCACTTAAATCTCTGTTTTAAGCTTCGAATTTTGTTAAAATCAATCTCATATTATTATCCTAATTTAGTACTATATTTGTGTACAATTTTTCTACCAAAAAATACTATTTTTGAGCTTCAAATCAAGCTTGACAGTGTGCTGTCCAAAAGAGGAAGATGTTTTTGGGTGATTTAATCGCCAATCGCAGATATCTTTGGCAACGCACGGGGTTCGACTCGCCGTCGGTCGCGAGGGTCGGGGACGGCGTCCCTGGGTTCGGGCGACGCCCCCGAAAGGTAAACGAAAATCAAGTTTCCTCCTAAAGCGCGCTGCGATAATCGTAATGCACCAATTGTTGCATCGCGATTGCAAAAGTGGTACATCGCGATGCAAAAGTGATGCATCGCGATTTCAAAAGTGGTGCATCGCGATTGCAAAAGTGGTGCATCGTGATTGCAAAAGTGGGATGCACCAATTGTTGCATCGCGATTGCAAAAGTGGTGCATCGCGATTTGCAAAAGTGGTGCATCGCGATTTGCAAAAGTGGTGCATCGCGATTGCAAAAGTGGTGCATCGCAATGCCAAAGTGGTGCATCGCGATACTTTGGTTCCCTAAAGCGCACTGCGATGATCACGATGCACCAATTGTTGCATCGCGATGCCCCAATTTGTTGCATCGCGATGCAAAAAGTGGTGCATCGCGATGCCAAAGTGGTGCATCGCGTTGCCAAAGTAGTGCATCGCGATGCCTTGGGTTACTGAAGCGCGCGTGTTTTTCTTTCATTAATGACATAATCGTCTTTTCGCCTCAAAAATGCCTTTTTTCAATTTTTAAAAAAGATGAGTGGACTGGAGCGATTACAAATGTTTGAAAAGGGACCGGCCTGTAATTCACCCTAATAAATTAGGAAGAATATTATACTCCAAAGCAAAAATGGTATTTAGATAAGAGTAATGCAAGATCAATAAAATTTATTTACAGATTTAGTTTACAGTTAGCTTGAATATGTTGTACAATATAACTACTTAATGGATTGATTGTTGTACTGTACATCACCTTAACTATCTGTAAACCAAATATGTAAACGAATTTTATTACTCTATTATTTTCCTTTATCCATATATATGAAAACAAATAAAGCCCGAGATTTGGTCCATGAGAAGCCCAGTGTAAACTTTAAAGTATACCAGAAGACCTGAGGTTCAAAACTAATTTTCAAGCTTGGAAGAACCACAAGGGTGGTAAACATTTTCTTGACCTCATGATGGAGACCTCAAGAATGATACTGCCTTTGTTCTTAAATTATCGTTTTATTTGACTTTTTTTATTTAAAGAAGATATTTTTTAAATATAAATTTGATTTTTATTTTTTTTTTAAATTATAAAACACGCAATTCGTAAAATTTTAAAAGTACTGCGAAATACGTATTTTATAAATTTGAAAAAAATATACGTCAAATTTATAGTTAAAAAATATTATATAACAAAAAAAGTGAAACAAAATGATAATTTAGGAACCGAGAGAGTAAGTACCAATGGATTCTACAACTTTGAGTATGAATGTAACATATTAGGTCAAAAGAATATAACATCACTTAATATCAAGATTTAATAGTTTATGAATCTAAACCTTTTCATAACACATTAACACCCATATCAATAATGTATAAACTAATACTTAATACGACGAAATACATCGAAAATTTAAAGTCAACGTGATTTTTCATCTATCTTTCTCAAACACTGATCTATCGTCTATTTATAGAAATTACAAAGTGAAAGATAGATACTTCCTCCGTTCCAGGTAAAAAGTCAATTTTTTTTTTAGAAGTCAACATATGACTAAATCAAATTAAAATTTTACATATGTTTTAGGAAATAAAATTTCATTAATCAAAAACTATCTTAAGAATGCTACGAATTACAACTTTTATAACTTTGTAAAAACTACTAAATTTATGTTAATTATCGGTCAAACTTTAATTAAGTTGACCGAAAAAAGTCAAAAGTGAACTCTTTGTCTGAAACGAAAGGAGTAATTTTTATGTTTTTATATTTACCTACAAATAGTGGAGAGACTCTTCATATTTTATAATTAACTCGCAAAAAGCTAAAAGCTCTTTATTATGTCTATTTGGAAAAAACCTATAGCTAAAGATTTATTGCTATTATATAATAAAGTCTAAGTATCCTTTAGTAGAAATCTTAGAGTCAAAGGACTAAAAGAGATTTTAGTTGTATATTTATAATCATCTCTATATGTATTATATTTATTAGTAAAATACTAACATTTAGTAATAAAAAATTTCATTCCAATTACCATTATACATTATTTATCATCTAATTGTTATAGATACAAACAATAACTAATAGTTATAGCCATAATTGTATAACCATTAGTAAATACCATTCGTCTCTATATTTATTTAGTAGTTAGTAAAATAATACTCCCTCAATTCCAGGCAAAAAATTTACTATACTATTTTGAGATATTTTACTTAAACAATTCACTTTCAAAAAATTATACTTACAATTTTTATAATCTTTCATCTTTACCCTCCACTTGTATTGCAATCATCTTGGTTGTACTTGAGTATTTTTGTAAATATGACCAACTCTAATGACAGTAATATATCCCTTAATAATTAGACTTTTCAAACGTAAACTCTTTGGGTGGAATGGATGGAGTACTTAGTAATAAAAATTATTTTAAAATGTGCATAAGAACTCACAATTTACACTAATATATCCCATGCCATAATAGTAGTAAATACCTTTGGCACTTTTAGAATAAAAATAAATGTGATGGGATATTAGGTTACAAACTATTAGGGATTCTCACAAACTTTATTATACACATAGTAATGCTAAACGGATCAATTTGATCCGACTCAAAAGTATTTATTACTCACTAAATTTCATGAAAAAACATTTATTTCTCCCAATATAAATTGAAAAAAAACATTTTCACTCTTTACATATTTATTTTCATGAGAAAGGGTGCAAGTTTAATAATGAGTACTTTAGGTAAAATACTTTTTTATTTTTTTTAGATATTACAAAAGTACCCTCATTAATCTGGATAAAATTAATCCATCAAGACTTATTGATATACATAGGTAGGGGTGTTTCCATGACTCTAAAAAGCAAGACAATGATGGGGATTCAAAAAAAAAAAAAAATGCCCAGATCTATATAAGAAGTATGTGATTGGTAATATGAAGTACCATGGTGTCGTTTTTGGTGAGACTTAAACATTCGACCTCTCCGTTAAGAAAAGTGAGCAGTACCAGTTGAGCTAAAGTTCGTTGGTTAATATTTGATACACATGAATTTAATGAAGTGATAAAAAATAAATACTCGTTTTTGGGACAAACACATTTACAAATGGACACTGATTTTGACAATGAATTATAAAATATAGCAATTCAATAGGTAAGACTTTTTTTGTGCTTAAAAAAGCTTCTTCTTTATAACACAGTACCCATGTTGAAGAATGTGCAGACCACAGCACCATGCATAAAGAAGAGGTGACTGAGGAGAGAAAGCTCTCACCACCCTAACTTTTTATCCTAAACATGGAAGCAATAGTCTACTTTCATTTGAGGGCACATGAGCCATACAAATGGGGATTCAAATGTTGTATCCCACCTCCTGTTATACATTTCGATCATTAAATCTTAATCTTATACGTCTCATTGTAAAAAGAAAATTGGTAAAATAACAATGATGATACGTTTAGGCTAAGATTTAATAAAACAAAAAGTACGATAGGAGATAAGATAGAAAATTTAAAGCCGGCTACGAATAGAAAAGGATCAGACAAATTATTGTACCCCCTCCCCTCCATTCCATCCATCCCCCATGAACTTTAAAATACAGAACAGGAAGAAAGCACCAAAACTAGGGGTGGCAATTCGTGCCTTCGTGTCGTGTTCGTGCCACACTATCGTGTTTTCGTGTTATCTATTTTATTTGATCATAAATATAATAATAAATGTTATTTTAACTAAATTTATAATTTCGTGCTTTCGTGTCGTGTTTCGTGTCGTGCCGTGTCGTGTCGTGCCTTATCGTGTTTCTTGTCTCTGTAATTCGTGTTTATAATCGTGTCGTGCTGGTTCGTGCAATCGTGTCGTGCCTGTCATTGCCACCCCTAACCAAAACCCAGTTTGGCTTGGCTTGGCTTGGCTTTATTTTCTTTCTTTATTTTCTGGGCAGCAAAAGTCTTTGATAGAGTTAAAGGATGGATGGATGGATGGATGGATGCCCACTTCCTTGGAGTTAGTACCTCCTTGGAATGGACTTAGGTTCCTTGGCTTTAACTAAAGCGCAGTCTGACAAAAGTATTGCACCGTACTATATTAAAAATGGAATAATTAGTCACGTTGGCCAGCGCATTTTGATTTCGTGGCAACTAAAGTAGCGTAATGGATGCTGTTAAGCCAAAATTTAACAAAATGTTTCAATAGCCTCCTTCAAATTTAAAAATTTTACGATTAGGGTTTAAAGTTTAGAGTTTAGAATTTAGTATTTTTGTGTCGTTTAAAATTTTAGGATATAGGGTTTTTTGACTTTATGGTCTAGGGTTTAAGGTTACATTGCATTTGTTTGAATATTTATTTTGAAAAACTGAAATATTTCGTTAGATTTTCACTAATGACATCTAAATTTTTTCATAATTGAAAATTAAAATAGAAGTGTACTACCCTATTTGTCAAAAACAAAGTACGCCAGTCAATGTATAATTTTTTTTCAAAGTATGCTACCCTTTTAATTCGTCAACCCAAATGATGTAAAAAACTATATCTTGGTAATAATTTGTTATGGTAAAATAGTATTCACACCGTCCTAAAAAAATAGTCTCATTTGACAAGTTAAACTTTTTAAGACTATAACTTTACTAGTTTGTACCTTCTTCAAATTACACTAAAATTATTATTATTATTAGAAATGAAACTATTTTTTAGAATCAAAAAAAAAAAAAAAGATGAACTATTTTTTTTGAAACATAGGGAGTAATCTTTTACAAGATAATGAAAAAAATAAGTTGTATAGGAAATGGGTTTGCCCGAAGAAAATATATGTTTTTACTACTAAATTATGGTCAAAATATAAAAAATCCCCCAAAGTATCCAACCAATCTCACTTTGCCCCTAATGTTAAAAATGTCCCAACTTCGTACCTAACATTGCCATTTGTCCCATTTTGCCCCCTCCCGTCAATTGCCGTTTGGAAAACGACGTTAAGTTTCACGTGGTCATACACGTGCGGGGTAATATTGTCATTTTCCACTTTGCCCAATTCTCCTTCTCACCTTTCTCTCTCCTCAAGATTCAGCTTCCTCCATTAATGGAGACACCCAAAGCTTGTGTCATCTCCATGACTGCAAAATCATGGTTGGTTAGCCCTCCATCGATGACTCAGTGAGAGATCAAAACCAAGCATCCTCCATTCGCTAGCTCCGGCATCCATGGCAAACTCCGACGAGTTCGTCGGACTGTTAAATCCCTAAATTGGTCAGATCTATCACTACCCACCAAAACCCATACAAGGATTTGTCCAAAGCCAGGCAAGATCTGAATAAATCCATCGACGACCCAACACGAGAGATCAAAACCCAGCAACCTCCATTTGCTAGCTCCGGCGTCCATGGCGAACTCGTCGGAGTTTGCTGGACTGTTAAATCCCTAAATTGGGCATACCAACTAAGTTTTTATTTACCCTGTTAACTGTTGATTCTATCTAGATATAAATTTAAAAAAAGGGCAATTAAATAAAAACCCAGAAGCAATTGGAGAAAACCCAATTTGTAAATGATTAATTTCAGTTCATAGCTTCACCTTTTGGAGCGATGGTGTGTAAGAATTCAATTCATAGCCTCCACAAGAAACCCTAGAATGCAAACTAAGGAATTGCACATCTTTTGAGTTGGAATCTTGTTAACGAACAAGTCACCCTTGTGGCTGATGATGCAAAACGCTTTGGAAGTTTGCTTCTTCTCCTCTCTCTGAAGTTTGCAAAACGCTTTTGGTCATGGTGGGTCGAACATCGCCGCCGAATTGCTAGGGTTATTCTTCATCAAATCATTGACTGTGTTTTGCTAGGGTTCATGTGTCGTCGCTTGAAAATTTAGTGAGGGAGTGAATCAAGAATGGAAACTACAATATTGTCCCGTACGTGTATAACCACGTGCAACTTAACATGATTTTCCAAACAACAATTGACGGGAGGGGACAAATGGCAACATTAGGTGCGAAGCTAAGACATTTTTAACATTGGGGGGCAAAGTGGAATTGGGTGAATACATTGGGCAATTTTTCATATTTTAGCCATAAATTATAGTAGATGTTTTTGACGTTGTGCGTTAGATATTCGCACCATAGTCAATTCCTAGAAATAAAAAAAGAAACAAGAGCTCGGAATGCTTCTCTGTCTCTCTGATTCATCAATCAATGCTTCAGTCAAAAAGATCTCTAAAGTCAATTCATATAGGGCTAATTCATATAGTGATCTCTAAAGATCTCTAAAAATTAATTTATATATATATATATATATATATATATATATAGAGAGAGAGAGAGAGAGAGAGAGAGAGCTTATAATCAGTTTTTGAATACAATCACCGTGCTACATTCCTTGACCGTATATCTATTCTACCTATGGAAATTATTTTTCGTAAAATAAACGGAGCCTAAAATAAAAGCAGTAAAACTCAATTAAGCAATGGTTTTTGAGTCTGATAAACTGCCTAAGATGATCAACGAAAACGTGAAACATTTATGGAGAGCTTTCAATCACTCTCATATACGGCCATGAAATCTTTCAACAAAGATTAAAACCCGATGAAAGAAGAAACAGCCACCACGAAATGCATATATGGCAGCAATTACTCAGTCAAACCTAACTTTTTTTTCCTTAAAGCTATGTTTGGCTACTCAATACCATGCTTTGGAATTGGAATTTGATGAACAATTTGAGCTCCACGGAATTCAAATTGTTCTTCCAATTTTAATTTCAAGCTATGACATTGGGGTTCCCAAACAGACCCTTAACTAGATACCCAAACTTGTTCCCTTCAACCCAATGCGCATTTAAGCAGACCCAAGCCATTACATATACAGTATATCTCCACAATAAATGGACCTAAACGAAGAATTTATAAATTTTAGGATACATATATCTCTCTCTGTGGGCGTGCATTTCTACTTCAAACAGCTTACATGAAAAACTCTTTTACTGTAAGAATGAAATGAACAGGTTTGAATATCGTTGTTTTGGTCTGTTTTATCTGAAATCTTCAATTCAAATAATGCATTTGACGTTTCAGATTCACCAACGATCTTCCGCAAACCACAATAGTACAAAATAATAGCAAGTGTAGTGAGTTCAAACATTAACCGGAAACAACAAAAGCTAACTAAAAACTAGAATTTAATGCCGACACTAGGGCACAAAACAGATCCCTTAAACAATGCCCGTTAAGACAGTCCATGACTTAGCAAAAACAACAGACACACGGGTGTTAGATATTAGAGAGAGTCGAGAGAAGACAATGAGTGCAGAACACACGCATAGATGGTGTCCGGCCACTACGTCTAGTGCTTCAAATTTCATATGTAAATTAAGGCGAATGAGCATAATCGGGAGTAGTAGCATATACAAGAGAATATTACTCTGAAAAATAATCTTTCGCGAAGAGCATTTCCGTGAGAGAATATTATTAGCAAGTTCCAAGACCATAGTGCGTGGGATAATATATTTACATGCACACATACTGTGGCCTAATTGTCTTTCCATCAGTTAAATATCGTGACTATATTTTATAAATGTTCATCAGTCGAATAAATCCTTATATTTTAGATCAGATATGTCTTAGTCTAGCAGACACGAACTTTCTATATTCCCGCTCAATGCGCTAGAGAATGCCATCTAAGAGAACAATTTATTCTTTCTTTGGTGTTCTTAGTCACAATCCAAACTCAACAGGCTTTCTTTAAATATTTGATTCCTCCTGCAGCATATTTAGATACGAATCTCCCCAAAAGTGAAGCATATCTTTTCTTCTTCTTTTTTTCATTTATCATAATTATATCCATAAGTTGCATGCATGTGTGTGCAGGATGCATCCGTGTAACCATTTCGATTAGACTATAGCAATTCAAAATCAATTGATTCGAATGAAACTCAAGAAATGATTCTGATCAGACCGTTAAAATGAACACAGCCTATATTATGGCTTAACATGCCACACGAACGTTAGGAGCTCTTATTTTGTATCCTGCATAATGAGGCAAGAAAACACTATCCTCGTTTGTTCACGAGACGCTTGTACTAACAAAACGTCACGCGACATTTTGGAAGCAAAGATAGTATTCAAAAGGCTAAACTCTAATGCAGGAACAAACTCATAGGGATTGGAGAAACCCAAATCTTTTGAAAAATTGTGCATTTCAGTATGAGTGAAAACAAAACGTAGTCAATTAAGTTTATCGGCTCAAGAGGATGATGAAGAATAGGACCCCTGGGGTGAGTCTCTCTATCTCATACTCCAAACAATTAGGAAAATGATATGCTAGTGATCCTAGATATTGACAAACAAATTGTCTCTGCAACAAAATCAGCCATATCTGCCCTGTAAACCAGAATCTTCATCCTAAATACATAGCAAATTCCTCCCTCACTCAAAAATGGCACCAAACTTGTATGGAAAAACTTGAGCAAAAATGAGAAATCTCTAACAAAATAATATAAGATAAAAGTAAGTAGGTTGTACACGTGATAGTGGGATAAGAACAGAACTGAGGAGAGTAAACAATTGGTGTGAGAGCACTACTAATTAGATAGAAGGTGGAGTAGCCACTCATATGGGTTGCATACATGTGGGAAGCAATTACAATTTTACTTTCAAAGTGGGAATGTTTCTTAACTCCTAACAATTACTCCCTCTATTCGAGGCAAAAAAATCTACATTCTTTTTTAGAAGTCAACATGTACTAAATCAAATCAAAAATTTTCATACTTTTATATTTTAGGAAATAAAATTTCATTAATTAAAAACTACCTTAAGAATATTATCGACAACAACTTTCATAATTTTATAAAAACAACTAAATTTATGTAAACTATCGGTCAAACTTTACTAAGTTAACTCTAAAAAATCAAAGATTGACTCTTTGCATGGAGAGAGTAATTAAGATTAAGGTCTTAAAAAATGGACACGAATTTTGGGTATAAGATCAGTTGACAACTACCGATTAATTAGACATCTTAAGTTCATCACACAGTAACCGAACCAGCAAATTTTAACGAATCACTCGCAAGTGAACCTGCAAATTTTAACGAATCAACAATGAGTTTACACCCAAATTTCATGTCTTCTTTTTGACCCTAGCATTATCCTGACAAAGTATCTAGAGTCACTTCCTAGTTCATGAGATTGTGTTTGAACGTAGTGAGAGTTCATTAAAGAAGAGATAAAAAGAGAAAAACAGGTAATGATGGGAAACAGTTGTCAGCTTGTCCAAAAGGTTGACTTGTTGATGCTGCTGTCAGCCATTATTACACCTTGATTTTTGTAGTCTTTGGACTTTTACCTGGACCACTACCCAAGCTTTGACACTGACTACTAATGCTCTCTCTCTCTCTCTCTCTCTCTCTCTCTCTCTCTCTCTCTCTCTCTCTCTCTCTCTCTCTCTCACATACAAACACCATTCAGTGGTGTTGTCACATGAGCATGGCAGTATAATAAGAAGATGATGTGTACAGTACTTGGGCCCATTTATTGTAACTGCCTTTAGTTTGGTGACTTCATTTGGCTCAAAGCAAAGCAGTAAGGTTCCTTCTTTGCATGTATTTATACTTAAGTATCCTCCCCTTCTGTTGCTCCCAACTCCAAACAACACACACACGAACACACCCTCTCTCTATCTCTCTCTCTATCTCTATCTCTATCTCTATCCCTCTCAACCTGAATCAATGAAGCAAAACTTCCATTGCTGGGGTGTTCTGTTCTTCCTTCTTTTCCTTATCACCTTCTCACAAACATCGGCACGTTTCTTGACAACCAAACATGGTAAGCTTCTTCTCCTTATGGAAACAGTCTCTCTTGCACAGGCAAGACGGCCTGCATTAGATATTTCCGAAACACTGCAATGACGGGAGACTCGTGCACTTGGCCTTCCTTTTCTTCTTCTTGTCTGCATATTTTTGTCAACCATTCCTAGCAACTGAAGTATTTGCATATTTTGCAGGCGAAAAGGTGGTACATCCCAGTAATATCGACAGCGAGGGCTCTTCGACTGTAGATTTTGAAGACAATGACTCTTTGAATGTAAGCATCTTCTTCTTTTTCAAATTCCATATCTAATCAAACTTATAATTACTGAAGTTCCTCCGTGCTAAACTGTTAATCTGGTTTTGAACAATTTGCAGAAACTAATGGGGATGGAGGACTGTGGGAATGGAGATGAAGAGTGCTTAACAAGAAGGGCTATTGCAGAAGCCCACTTGGACTACATCTACACACAGCACCATAAACCATAAATTAGTTTCTTTTATACTATCCCAAGGGTTTGTAAATACTATCTAATATGAATGCAATAACAATCCTAAACATTTTTATTTATGGACTCTTAACAAGTTTTCCAGCACTGCTTAGTATTTTCCTTCCTAACTACGTCTTCTCCTTATGGATGAGTAGTTTAACTACACTTAGTGTGTGAGTGTGTGTGTGACTGCTATAGAAGTTGCAGAGACAGGATGTGTGGACTCACTTCTGCATACCTAAAATAGGTGTAGTTCCCAAGTTTCTCAAGAGCCATGCAGCAAGTGGCAGGTGAATAGTATGAGGTTAGAAATTAAAGCAATTAATTAGACAGTTGGGACTTGGGATGTTACACTAGAGCTTTGCAACCGATTTGATCAATAGAATTAATTGATACAGTTGTGAGTTTGAAATTGCAACAAGTACTATTAATTTTTCATCTAGAAACCATACTCCATGAATAGGAGTAATGCTTTTCCTTAACTGTCAAACTAACAGTTCAGCTTAATAATCATGGTTAACGGGGCATCGTGTTTGTATGACTTATACTGGATTATACGTGTTCTGCTCGTTTTGTTTACCTTCCTTGTAGTTGCCATCAATTCCTACAATTTCCTAATGGAGAAGACTATGCCGAGGGTACCCTCCGTGAGATCCCCCATGAACATCTGATGAGAAGACAGCTGACTTGTCATAGACTTACGGCGTCCTATACTCTTTCCAGTAAAAGAAAACAAACATGGAAAGAAGTTTCCAAAAAGAAATCATAAATTTCTACATCTTGGCCAGACAATTTTCTATGTGGAAACCAGAGATGTTGCAAAGTCACGAAATGTAGGAGATGCAATTAAACAACGAAAGAGATACTTATATAAAGAGATTACAGGTCCCAAGTACTTGGTTCAAGTTTGCTTCCAACCTCTTGCAACATGACTTGAGTTTAATCTGAAAATAACTAAAATTTACATTGTTGTAGGCATTGAAAATTTGACCGATCAAAAACCCTCCGCTCAGTACAAAAGAGAGGTGAATAACATGTCGGGTTACTAGAATCTCTGATATTGATGTAGAATGGAAACAGAGTCACTGATTTTGCTTCCCAAAGACTGTCTGATTGTATATTGGTGTAAACGATGGGGGATAAAAGTGAGGTCTTAGGAGAAATCTTTAAGATGAGACTTATCTCGCCTTTTCTATTGTATAAAGATTCAGATAAGATATTGGAGAGTTGGTATATGAAAAAGAATTGAATGCCTACTATAAATAGAAATAAACTATATGCAACAGTACACAATATGAATACTTATCTATTTTTGGCACCATTCCTTGAAGAATGAAGATCAGCTGCTATATCTTTAGTCGCACCAGCTGCATCCCCTGTGATCACACATTTCAACTGGTCAAGTTCCGCTAGGTTTATCCCTTCAACTATTGAACTATGCAAATTGCTTGCAGTAGCGAAAAAATTCGACAGGTATGTATTAAACAGCCAAGAGATCATGGACAAACCTCAAATGGTTTTCACTTCCTTAACTGGCATGTCAAACATTTCAAATGAAGCCACAGAATAATTTTCCTGATTCTAATGCCTCTCGCCTTCGCAAGAAAAGATTAAATAAACCACTAACTCGCAAACCTGCAATAAGAAAAATAATTTTCTCATGTTAATTGTTTTATACTCCCTCCGTTTCGGGTAAAGAGTCTACTTTTGACTTTTTTCGGTCAACTTAGTTAAAATTTAACCGATAATTAACATAAATTTAATGACTTTTACAAAGTCATGAAAGTTGTTATTTATAATATTCTTAAGATAATTTTTAATTAATGAAATTTTATTTTCTAAAACATAAGTAAAATATGTAAAATTTTCATTTGATTTAGTCACATGTTGACTTCTAAAAAAGGAAAGTGGACTCTTTACCTAGAACGGAGGGAGTAAATAACACTGTACATTGTCGAAAAAATCAAAAGTCATACTTGGTTAGATGTTATGTTTATAACTTTATATTACCGAAGTTCTATCCCTTCCCTTTCTGCTTAGATAATCGCAAGCCTTAAGCTGGCATTTAGCATGAGCCTATATCCAGGGTGTAAAATAAACAATAAGCTAGTGCAGAAGCCAGAGTCCTAGAAAATCTAGGTGAAAACTATTTACAAACAAGTAGCTTAATCAAACTCTTGTGTCCAAAAGAATGAGGTAGAGAATCGGTCTTGCCCTTCAATAAAATAACAATAATGGAACACTTCATCGCCTATCGGCTCAAAGAATCAAACCTTTCACATTAGACCCACCTATACAAAAACCACCACGAGGATCTGCCAATTGCCCCTCGCCAATGGGTCCGTGTGTAGCAGTTTTATTCTACATTTAGTCAAAATCTTAAAAATTTGGCAGGTCTAACAGCTGTATCTGATCCTAGTAGCTGAACCATGGATGAATGGATGAATTCTAAAGATCACCTTAAGGCTATGTTTTGATGCCATGAAAGGAGACAAGGAATCCCATTACCCGTATTGAGTATCTTTCCCATTCAAGCGTTTGGATGAATACATGATGGATTTAAAACTGTTAAGCAAAGAAAATGAATGCATTTAATGTGTTGCACTCAAAAGAGATAATGAATGTGTCGTTTCCACCCTTTATAGGAGGAACGAGATATCTACTATGTAAGAATCTCATTCATGGAGGAATGTGGTAGCAACTTACCATGGCTGGCCGTGCCGATGTTCAACATGGGCTATTGAACAAGGCCCCAAATTTAAGGGGGGCCCAATTCTATTTGTAGCCCAGCTTTATATATATATATATATATATATATATATATCCATATCAATATCCATATTTTACTATTGAGGGACTTGATGGATTAGTTTTGAGAGCAATTTAGAATGATTTTCATGAGAAAATTGATTATGAGGACTTAATTGAAGATTTTGCTTCAAAAAATGTTAGAAGGACGGTACTTTTCAAGTAAAAGCTCGATAATAGTTGGAGTTTTAGGAATTTTGATACTTTATTAGTAAGAAAACAATTTTAATATGATAATATTATAAAATATGTAATATATTTTAGCTTTTCGGTAATTGGCTGGAACTTACAATTTTGGGTACCATACATGGGAATGAAGGACAACATGAATGAGATTCTCATTCCACTTCTCAATTCCTACCATGAAAACAAAGCCTAAGGGATGTTAGTTCAAACCCACCCATTCTTCTGGGACCAGTATAAATATAATCTTTTGGTGGACAACTTGGGAAACTGAAACAATATAATGTATTAAGACAGCTTTGGACGGTGTGAGAGACTCACAATAGAATCAACTATCAAGTGCTGAAATAAAATTGTCGATCGCAGAGCTACTGTCTCAAGTTCACTTGACATGTACACCAAGTGATTCTCAATCCAAGAAAACAGTCTACTTAAGAGAAATAAATTTCTTGACAAGAAACTATATAATAGAGAAGGTGGAGGAATACAAAGCACGATATATAAATATAAATGTAAGAAGAACAGAAAACAATGAATGCGTTGAAGTTGCTGATCCATTTTCATGCACAGACCAATCAGAACGATCGAGCTATTAAGGACTGGCAGAAGAAAGTAGACTGAAGAGTTCAGTGAAAAATTTAAAAAAAAAAAATTATATGCTTTGTCGTGAAATCATCAATCCATTAGATTCTTTGAGATTGGGAGAATAATAAAGCAAAAGAATACATTGAGCAGAAAGCATTTATCAAACCACTCCATTCAGCAAACCATGATTCTGTGAACTAATTACTAGATTGAGGGAGGTGGGAAGGGCGCCTCTAATTAAACTATTAGTCAGCTACCTTAAAATAATTCCCGATAGATTGCTCATATAACACAGTAGCAGTAAATTCATCCATAAATTTCTGCATTGTCCATTTGTATATATGGAACAAGCTAATAAAAAAGCATGACAACTCATCTCTAAGAAACTAAGGTACCCAAGACAAAAACCAATAACAACCAGAGCTGCCATCTCTAGCTTTTCAGGCTATTCATTGGTTTTCTTAAGATCATTCCAGTATTAAGGTTGCAGACGCTTGATATATCTAGCTTTAACTTGTTGAAGTACCTCATATACAGCAACATTCGAAAGATATATCAGATTTGACCATAACAAAAGAACCTGGAATCTTTTCCGAAAGCTCAGGACTATAAGGAATGTTTTTTCTTTTTTTGAGGTCGTGAAGTCGTATATGATAGCTGTTATGACAGATTAAGGGCAAACCAAAAACTAAAGCATCAAAAACAAGAGAAAATACCAGTAGCATAACTCGAAGAGTTCTGTATCTTCATTGTATTCTGACTTATCAAACTACCTAAGAATCAAAAGAAAATTAGTAGCAAGTACAGAGTTGGACTGTGTTCACTTCTCTCAAAAAGACATTTCAAGGCTACTAAAGCACCTCTCAACTACGATTCAACTTTTTTGGCAAATGTAATTTGTAACCACCTGCAGCTGAGCCTTGTTATTTATACGGATTGTTTGCATTCCAAATACTTCAACTACTTCATAAAGCAACTTCTTGGTGAATCTGATGACTCTATAACATGAACAACAGCATACTAAAAGTATTATCCTATGAATACAAGAAAGTAAATTATTCAAGCTCCATGGAACCTACTTCTAGCTCCTAGAACTGGAGTTCGTTGATTGCAAGGAATGGAGAAACTTGTAAAACTCGTAACTTTCAAAGTGAGACCTCGTAACAATTTTTAACAAGATTTCAAAATTTCGAGGTGCCAAAGTGTAGTACCCCCATCCCACATCGGTTAGATGTGTGGAATTTGTGTGCTTTATAAATGGCCACCTACTACTTCTAGGCACCAACATCATCCATCGACTTTTGTGTGGGCATGTAGGGCCAATGCAGGGGCCATGCGTAGCGGACCAGGCTTTTGGGCTCGGGGCCTTACAGAAAGGAACTCAGCCTTGAAGTGACAAACAACGGAAAGAAATGAATACAAAAGAAAATACTGTATGTGAAGCGAAACCTACCTCAGCAAACAGTTCCCCTGATCATCATTTTATCTGGCAATTAGGTAGTATAGATATAAACCAAAACCCAAAACACTCAAGTTCCCCTTATAGTTAGAGACCTTGATATAAGACTTTTTTATGTGCATTTCAGAAACAGGAATGATTGTGTCATATCTCAAACAGGGTTGATGCTTGTTGATACATATCAAACAGGGTTGCATCAGTGTGGGTTGTGTCCTTAATGTGTTAGAGAAACAAATAATTTAAAATGGATACTTGACATATGTATGTCTTAGTCGTATCAAGTATCCATCAAATATGAAATTCTAAAAATCAAGATCCTATGTTTCTTGGGTTGATGGAAAAATTGATATGTGATTTTCATCCATTCCAAGGAATAGAAGAATACCAGGAGCCTTTATTTATACAAGGTTGAAGTAAAATGATTGTAAACCCTTGATAACCAATGAGCTCTAGCTCAACTAGTACCGCTCACTTCTCTTAACGGAGAGGTCGAGTGTTCAAGTCTCACCAAAGACGACACCCTGGTACTTAAAATTGTCGGGTGTTCAAGCCTCACCAGAGGCACCGTTGGTGTTCAAGCCTCACCAGCCCAGAGGCACCATTTAATACTGCTCACTTCTCTTAACAGAGAGGTTGAATGTTCAAGCCCTACACCATAGCCACCATGGTACTTCACTACTCTCAGCGGAGAGGTCGAGTGTTTAAACAGTTTGTTCAAGTACACCAAAGGCATCATAGAGTCATTGTAGCCTTTCAAGGCATTAAATAATAATAATAAAGGTTGGATTAAGGTCTATGTCCCCTCCAACCTTTAAAAAATAAAAGATTGTAAACCCGTGATAAGAAGGTTTCAGGCAGAGCCGAGGGCTGGACTACTACGTGGTAGAGTTGCTGGTGGAATGCCATTGATATTATCTGTCTTCTGTAGCTTTCAACCTTAATAATGTAGTAACTGTGTTCCCCTCGAAAGTTTCGAAGGAAATAGATAATAGCTTAGAGCTTTCATTTGGGTTGTTAGAATAAATATGAAAAGTGGAGCCAATGCTGCCCAGGAGAAGAGGCTACGTATAAAAGATGGTTGGACTGAGAATTAAGGCCTTGAATTAAAATAATAGGCATTTGGCAAGCAAAAAGGATAACATTTGCATTAAAAAATGGAATCATACTCACATAATTAACCCGTAAGAACCTATTGGAGGTTCAAATGACAACTGACATGAATCAGGAGGAAGCATAAGAAATACAGGGCATGCATTAGAGACAAAGTGAAGCACAAGAGTGGGCATGGTTGGAAAATATGGCATCCAACGGTCCCCTGAAGCAAATTCTGGGAGTTAGAGTTTTGTATAATGCTGGTACTAGTGAAAAAACAATAGCTGATGACCATATTTGCAATGGAACTAGGCAATATATCTCCATTTTTAAAGATATCCCACACACACACACACACACTCTTTAAAAGGATGTCTTTCTATAGGATTTAACAGGCTCTGACAAATTCACTCTAAAATCAGCATGAGAATCCATACAGTCTCGTCATTCGCTTGCAGCTTGGTAGAATTTTAGTGAGATTCCCTGAGAACAATACTGGGTTTCATTGTTCTTTGGCGTGCTTGAAGAGAGGAATTAAATACTAAAGACAGTTGTTTGAGTTGGCTTGCCTCTTTTTTTGTTGAATTCCTCTGGTTGGTTTCAAGGATGTACCCTCAGTCCCTCATTACGTTCCTAAAGGTTCTGTTTTCTCCTTTTTTTTTAGATAAGAAAAAAACATTTATATTAGAATAGAACAAGATTACAAGAAGACGGATGAGAAATCCATCAAGTAGAGCAAATAGAAAAAGCTAAACCCCTATATACATGGACTAGAAAAGTAAACCGTTCCAATCTCTCTGAAAAACAGAGAGGGGAACCCCACGAAAGGCGCCTCTCGCTAATGCAAAAAGAGAAGCGAGAAGAACCACTCTATCCCACAAGAGGGACCTCGAGAAAATCTAGCTCTAACAAATTCTGGTGTTCCTTTCAGTCTAGATGCACCAAAAAACAGTAGAGACCACCTTGCAACAATAAACTTTAGTATACTTCTTCTCTTTCTTATGCTCTTTTCTGCCTGCGAGGGCCCACCCGGGCCTTCTCACAGCTTATCGGTCGACTGTCTCCCTTGCCTATCGATCGCTGCTGTTCTCTTGTTAAGACTAGTTTTTTGTAGTTATCCAGCAAGTGGCGGCTTAAAGAATGTCAAAAGGTGAGTTGATGACCCTCACAAAGTCGAAAGAGAAGGTTTTGAGTAGTCATCTTTATATTCCACCTACCAGAAAGAAAAGAAGACAGAAGGATTAGTTCGATCCTGTCTTCTTTCCTTCAATGATTAAAGCGAAGGAGTAAACTTCCTCTCCATTCCACCGAACTCTTATCTCCATTTTTCCCAAACCCTCAAAATTTAATCCGAAGGAAAGTCGAGATAGAACAAAGGCAAACCAAATCATCACCTGCCACTCCAAAAAGCCTGTGCCAAAGATACTAGGCACCTTTTATTCAGAGTGGGTCTTCACATCACACACCAATCCAGATAAATCCTCTTGTAAGGTCTGCACAGCTGAAGCATGCCATTTGTACTACCCGAGCTTTCCAAATGAATGAAGAAAGAGTGAAAACTCCGGATTAGGAGACTGAATCAAATGAGACAAGAAGGACCGACATGGATACAACCCCGAACCCTCTTAAGACCCAAGGCTGGGAATCCAAGCAACAAGATAAATGTACTCGGAACAGAATATCAAAAAGACCCACCACCTCCACAGTCTCTTGATCATTGAGATCTCGAAAGAAGTCGAGATCCCAAGAATAAACATCATTCCCATCCGTTGAATAGAACTCGGATATGGGAGCAAAAGCCGAGGACAAACAATTAAAACTGAAACTTTTCATTCTTCAAAATCAAACATAAATTTTCCAAATCCTAACCTTATTTTCTAACAAGTAACCCTCAACTATCCAAGTGTTGATATATCTCCAAAGGCTTCATATATAGCGTTTGACGGACATATAGACAAAGTTTGGCAGCCAAGATTATGCCGGGAAACAACTGAAATGAAAAATATTCTTCAATTTTAAAGAAAACGAAAAAACAAAGCGCATGACTCAACTGAACAGTAAGTTTCTAACAGATAATGTAAAATCAATAATAATAAGAGCGAAATTTTGGTAGCACATCCTTCATGGGGATAAGATAGTAATCATCATTTTTATTTTGGCTTCCGAAGGTATTCTTAGACCCAGCCGGCTAAGTAGGATCACAAGTGCAGTAAACTATCAAGTTTTAGGGCAGTTGTATACCTATAATTTAAACCGAGACCTATTATTAAACTAGAATAGCCCCTACTAGCTAAGGTTTTAAGAGATTTAGTAGTTGAAGAGTAATAATGAAACTTAGGCCATAAATGAAGACAATCACATTTTATTTATACTGAAGAAAAGTCGGTTTAGTACAAGTGGGGTTGCCAGATATCAGCTCGGGGTTGACGAGGAAATAGCCATTTATGACCATTTATGAGTGCCGCCAAATTCATTGATGAACATTTATGAAAAGATGATGCCTTGTAGGGGAAGATTTGTCTCTTCCTTGGAACCTGTGCAGATCTCCCGACCGTACCTCCAGCTAGAAGGCAAGTTGTTGGTGAACCAATGAGAAGCCTGTCAGTGGTCCTTGGTATGACCGTGGAGCAGGTTGATATTGAATGCGGACGTAATCCTTGACTTGATTATGACCCCGAGAATGAAGACATCCGAGCTTGAGTTTATCAGCTAGGGAGCTTGTCATGCTAGAGAGCTGAGCTTCTCAGCTCGGGGAGCTATCACGCAGACTGAAGTAAGAGATGTTGTTTGGGAGAGCTGGAGCGGGCTTGTGTGTTCAAGAGAGAGTTTGGGAATCTAAGAATAGTGCTGGGCTCCAGCTTAGCTAGTCCCACACCACGTGGTCCGTGCTAGGTATGGTATCTTCAATAGTCCAACAAATCTCTTTTGCACCATCATTATAGAAATTGGAAGTATTAACAAAAGTCATCAATCGCGGGTATTAAAGTACAATACTGTAATGCATACAATTGACTATTTATGTGGTATTATCATTTAGTGGCAAAATATATAGACTTTATAACCAATCAATATGTAACAAATGTTCTATGTTTTTTGTTCATTTTTTACAACCTTATTATCTATTACTCTAGTCACACTTATAGATCAACTATTGTTACCCATACAAACACATCAAACTAGCGAGACGTTGTTTGAGTTGTTGAAATGACGCTTACAAGATGCAAAAGAAAATTAAAACATTAGATGTTATACTCTCTCTGTTCTGAATAAATGTTTCTCATTGATAAAATATAAAAATTAAGAAACATAATTAATGATGTGCTATAAAATGTGTTCTGATGATAATACTCATGAACATTAATTGTGTTCAATTATTCTAAATAATTAGGTTTCTTTGGGGGTGTTATATTAAATGAAACTTTAAAGGTATATTAGGAAGAATTGTAGAAAATAGGTAGATCAAAAGTCTTTAAGAACATTAATTGGGACATCCTAAAATAGAAAGTATGAATGTTTATCAGGAACGGAGAGAGTATTACTCTCTTCGTTCTAACCAAAAAGTTCACTTTTTATTTTTTTTTAAAATCAACGTATGACTAAATTAAATTAAAATTTAACATATTTTAATTATATTTTTAATAATAAAATTCATTCACTAAAAACTACATTATAAATAATACTGTATGAATTACAACTTTTATAACTTTGTAAACATTAATAAATATATATAAATTGTCACCAAACTTTAATTATGGTGAGTCAATAAAGTAAAAAATAAACCTCTTGATTGAAACGGAAGACTATTTTTTACACAAAATTGGATGTATATCGAGTGGATGTAGGTTAAAAAAAAATTTTAATTCAACGTTCAAACGCCTATAAGGCTTTATAAAGCAAAAAATAAATAAATAAAAATAAAAAATAAAAACGACCCTTAAAAATTAAAATAAATAAGAAAGAACACTGAATAGTGTCTAAAAACAGAAATCCACTGCAACTGCTACTGCATTTCTCATTTTCTTGTCTGTCTAACTTCTTCTGTACTCTCTCTCTCTCTCTCTCCTTCTCTCTCTCGCTCTTGCAACAAGTTGCAATAGAGCTCGCTAGAAGTTGACTGCTTGTGACTTGTGAGCCAGACTACACAACTGGACATCGAAATTGATCAAAGCAGAGGGCTTCTTAATTAATGGCTTCGAGTAACCATCCGGCCAATGATCAGGCACGCAATTCCAAATCGTTGTCTAGCGAAATCCGCCATGGCCGCTCCAAATCTCAAATGTTCCTTTCCAAGATTCTCCACATCATTTCCACATTTCCACCTCCCGAAATCACTAATAATGAACAATGTTTGAGTCCTCAACACAAAAATTTGGTGCATTTTGATGAAAATCGGGCTTTATTATGTGAAAACAGAGGGTTCGACGTCGACCTCAATATCACTATTTGTCCTCCAGCAGAACTTGACCAATTCCTGCCTCAAGCGGCGGCGGCGGAAGTTAGAGTAAGTGATGAAAAACGTATTGTTGCGGAGAATTATTCTCCGGAGGTTTCTGCCGAATTTGCAATCGTTGAGAAGAGTTTGGAAAGCGTAGATGATCGGAATGAAGTTCATAGCGTTTGCGTAAATGAAGAATCGAACGTTGTTGAAGAGAGAGAAATACAAAAGTCTGAGATCTCTAACGTCGGAGATCAAAGCTCGGGAATCAATAACAACGGAGGTTCTGAAGAAGAAACAACCAACACCGAGCCGAAACAAGGAAAACTCGGAGGAGGAGAAGGGTGTTTAGGTTTATTAATCGACGCAGCTCAGTTGATACTCGGCGAGTTAGAGTCTGAGCCGGCGAAACCGAGCCGGGAAACTGAGCCGAGTTACGAGTCAACCAAAAGCGGGACGAAAAGTAAGAGTTGTTGGAGGACGACGGCGGCACCGGGGGAGGAAAGATGGTACGGGGAATCGGTGGACACGTCACCGGTGGTTAAATCGAAACGTGGGAGGAGCCAGGTGTTGCCTTTTAAATACAGAGACACGATTCTCGAGCCATTGGCTCGGTTGTCACGTCCCAGATCGACCGCTGTTTCGTCCAAAAGGAAATGATCAATCCATGTGCTCGGCTCACCGGCAAATGCAGGTGACACAATATGTGTTTTCTTATTTCTTTTTTTATTTTAATTTCTGTCGACTGGTGTAATAATTATAATTACTAGTAGTAAATTAGTTAATTCGTTTTGATAGATGGTTCCTTTTGTAATTTTGATTTTATTTTATATTTTAGTAATTAAATAAAAGACCAGAGAACGAAAAATAATGGGACCAAGAAAATTGAAAGTTAAAATCACGAAAATAAAAATTGTACGTTGATTACAAAACCAACTATATTTACGTATAGTATAATGAGTCAGAGACATTGATACCAGAGAAAATATTCAATAGTTTCGAAGCTTTAGATGACATATTTACGTAGTGTAGGACTATACTAAAATACTAAAGAGAATTAAAAAGTGAAGTCTATTTTGAGTACATTTTGTATAGGGGTGAAGGTGATTCGGTTTGAGCCAAAACTGTAAATCGAACCACCCCTAACAATTTCACATATTTTAAACCGAATCGAACCGTCACAAGCTTCAAACCGACCGAATCGAACCGAATAGTTTGATTCGGTTCCGCAATTTAATTATTTAAATATTCTAAAAAAGAAAAAAATTTTAAATATCAAAAAAATACTTTTAACACAAACTAAATAATTAAAAAGCAAAAATTAACTTTAAAATTACAATAATTAAATCAAAATGTAGGCAAACAACAATAATTTTTTTATTAAATTCAATTATTAATTACTAAATAATATATATATATAAATAATAAAAATTAAATGGTGGTAGCTCGGTTCGATTTGGCACCAAAAACCGTAAACCGAACCGCTCGGTTTATAAAATTTTCAAACCTAACCGTCCTAACCCAAATCGAACCAAACTGGGCGATTCGGTTCGATTCGATTTGATTCGGCGATTTGGACTTACACCCCTAATTTTGTATTACCTTTAGCATTTTAGTGGGCTGCTATTGATCGTGGTGCACTATGTAAATATGATATGTAATGCTTCAAGAATACTGAATATTTTCTCCGGTAGTTGGGTAGAAAGATTAGATGGAAAAGGGAAACTCATTGCAGTTTGTGAAAGTATCTATGATTTTGATCTACCACGTTGCATACTTACGTTGTGTACTACAATCAAGAGATTAAACAAAACAGATAATAAAAAGATTGAAAAAACGTAAAATTATGTTATTTTTCATATTTCCATTCAAATAAATTAAACAGATAATAAAAAACTGAAAAAAACGACATACTCTTAAGATGTGAAAATTGACCCACGTTTTAGAGTCGCAAGACTCAATAACACACTCTTTAGTCGATTGTAATTTGAGTACTGCAAAAATGGACGTGATTTGAATCAAAAGTATTTATTACTCTCTAAATTAATTAAAAAAATATTTTAATCTTTTATATATTTATTGTTTATGGAAAAAAGTGCAATTTTCAATAAAAGATACTTTAGATAAAATATTTTTTTATTTTTTTAAGATATTACAAAAGTTTTCACATTAATCGGGATTAACTTGAGTCATTAAGATTTATTATTGTAATTTATCCATATACATTTGGGGATATTAGCCAAATGACCAATGTACTATTGTATGATAACTGATTTGACCAACAAATTTTCAATATACCAAATTTAATTAATGTACTCACTAATTGAGTTCAATGTGATCCCTCCCATTAACTTTTCATCTAATTTTCTAACGGGGCTGCTAACAGGTTAACGGAGCTATTTTATTAGTGGTATTTTTGTCATTTCTTCCAAATCTCACCGCCCCCACCCACACACACTCTCCTCTCTGGGTAGGGGCGGTGAGATTTGGAGGAAATAGACAAAAATACCTCTCATAAAGTAGCTCCGTTAACCAAGTTAGCAGCCCTGTTAAAAAATTAAATGAAAAATTAATGGGAGGGATCACATTGGACTCAATTAGTGAGTACATTAGTTAAATTTGGTATATTGAAAATTCGTTGGTTAAATCGGCTACCAAACGATAGTACGTCGGTCATTTGACTAATTTTCCATATACATTTTCATGAAACCTCTGCTCCAAGTAGAGTAGTATTTTAACACCCGTGATCTACGTGGGAAAAAAGCTCGATCGTGTTTAGCTTTCTCAAGAATGATACTCGATTACCTTTGCAATATAAATTAGGCATAAATAGGAGCTGGCCATAGCAGAGAAAAATAAACTGTAAGTGCCTGGAAGTAATTATTGTTTATTTTACTAATTAATGTGTTAAGTAAATTATTGTTTTGTTTTTAAATTAGTTATTAATGAGGTGGTTAAATTTGAATTATATAGGGATAACTTGGTTATGTAAATTACATTAACACCCTTAACATTAATGACACAATTTATTTATTTATTTTTGTACGTACAAATTCAGATCATTTAGCACTACTCAAAAATATTAGTGCTCAGAAGTCTCGAACAAAAGAAGTCATGAATACGTAGTATTGAATAATTATCGGTAATTTCAACTATTTAATGGAGTACTACCTCCGTTCCAAAATAATTGTCATTTTAGCAAAGTTTTTTTGTCTCAAAATAATTGTCATTATATGATTTTAAGAAATATTTGTCTATATTATACCAAAACTGCTCTTATTTATTAATCTCATTAAAGATGGTTGTTAAAAAGAAAAAAAAATCAAATAACTTATCTACAATAAATGAACTTAAATAAGGGTAGATTGGTTTTTATGTAAGTTTTTTTAACCTACGTAAAAATTACTAAAATGATAATTATTTTGAAACAAAAATAAAATATATTTTGATCATTTAGTCCAATAATTACCCATGTTGGACATTGGAAAAGGGAAAGGGAAAAAGATTCCTACTCACACCTAGATATTTACTGTGCAGGAGGCAACCATTTAATGGTCTGGTTCATATTTGGGGTTCAGTTACCAATACCATGTCTCATGTACACCCTCAAAACACAACCGACTGCCGGCTGTGGAGCACTCGAATTGCTGTCACAATGTCACAAGCTCATTTTCTATGGCCGAACCACAACCATGGGTTTTAAAATTCAAATTGAATCAAAGTCTCTAGTGCAATTAAAGTGCACAAGAGTTCACAACGATCAAAAGACAACCTCCAAATGAAGTGCACACGAGTTCACAACTTTCACATAGCAATGCGTTATTGATTGAAAATTTATAAATGATAGCACAAAATGAATAATGAAACAAGTCCAGGGCTTAACAAGTATAAAAGATACAAGTGTCAAATTATCGAAATGAAAGCAAAGAACAAACGGCAACAAAATGAGCACAGAGACAAGATCCCTAATCTCGAATACTTGAACTCAATTCCAATTCTTTATATTCCATTTTACTCGTCAACCTATGCACAATCAAATGTTGATAGAGGTCGAAGACAATTTTATAAATAATTAACGACACACTAACATGTTAATTGTAGTCTTATAAACACAAGTGCAACGCCCTACACACGAATTATACCTATAGATTTAGCTTCTAAAAAACCACGTCCATTGGAAAACCCTCAAAAAAAAAGTCAAGTTAGACTAAAATATCACTCAATTTCGAGTCCAGATGAACTAATACGGAATTTTTAACTCAATTTATTAAAACATGAAAATTGTTGTTCCGAAATTCTTAAAAACACAAGGGTTGAAGTTTCCAACACGTAAACCTAAAGTGTGGTTTTTTTGTTTTGATTTCTCTTTTTTTTTTTTTTTTTTTTGACGCTCTACCAGCTTCAAAAGAAAGATAGCAAGTAGGGTGGCACAACCTAAGTTAGTGGAGCATCAACCATTTATTTTGTTATAATTAATAGAGTTAACATAGAAAAAATAGACTCTAACAAATGATCATCACTTATTTTGTGTGAAAATGTCAAATGAGACGGTCTTTTTAGGACAGATGAGTATTTTAACATATGTGGGTTCATTTCGGCTCTTACGATTCCTTATGATCGTTTAACTCAATATTTGATTGGCAATTGCTTAAAAATAGTTATTGTAATTTTACTATAAACACATGTTGAATTCACTCAATCATACATATTCAAGAAACTTGGAGATCACTGATAAACACATGTTAAATTCAAGTCACTCTCACCTCTTCTCATTTGCGATCACAAATTCCAGTGAGCTTCTTTGTTTAGAAGCGATCCAAACTAGAAAAGGAATTTACATAGATACAAATACATCCAGACAGATCCCGACGCAGACATACACTCATGTAGAGTTTTCGGTGTCCGAAACGACGTAGTTGGCAAATCAAAATGTCCTTTAAGGGTGCATCTCAAAGAATATTACCAACAAGAAACAAGGAAAGCTTTGGTTTAATCATCTCAAACTATGTCCCCACAGCAGGCAACTGACTAAAAGTGACATATACTACGTTCGAATTTACCTAACTTGGGCAGCATTTTCGGCAAGTTCCAGGTACAGCAACAATACAAAAACTATCACATCTTCGAACATCCACTTGAACAAGCTTCAGCTATATTATTCCCTCTCAACTAACTTCTCAAACCTCTGAACTGGCTTCGATTTCAGCCAACTTCTGCCTTTGATTAGCTGAAAGTATGCAAATTTGCTAGCGGAGCTCGTGTACCTAAACAACTGAAGCATTTTGTTATGTGATCGTAAGTTCTCTCTCTTCCATGTTGCCTTTTTTCCGACACTTTGTTTTTCTACGACCCTGTCCTGGCTAGCTAACTCTGTTGTCAAAAGCAATTGACATTTCAATCAAAGCAATTGTACAACTATCATATACGTGGGTATCTTGAATCAGAAGCCTCTAGAGTCAGACGTTGTGTTTAGTCAACACATAAAAATCTGTTGATCAATGGTTGGGATCATCGGACTTCAAAACTACGTAGTTTTGAGCCAAAAACAACGTGTGCACTCATCCTAGCCATTGGATGAGCAAACTTTATGGTGTGGACAATTCATAGCCCTGAACTCAGCGAACTCTACCAATGCTCAACTCTAGAGGTTCTAAATCCGGGTATATCCAATCCATTGAATTGCATTGCCTGCTTTGGCAGTTTGGTGTTCTACCCAAGCAGATCATATTATACAGAGTTGTATTGAAAAAAATTGTACCTTAATCTTTGTAGGTTGTACCATGGTTTTTTAATAGGCATAAGCGAGGTGAGAATTCTTTAAGTTGATTGTTCTTCCAATATATGGCTTTCCAATTGATCATCTTCTTTCTTCTGTAGGTGCCATATGCATATTTACAGTAGATTCAAAGTGGGTTAGAGATGGAAATTACTACGGAAGAAGCTCAAAGAGTGGTTATAGTTCAAGATGCCTCGAGAGAAGTCAGTGTGAATGTAGTGAGATGGATCCTGGATGGTTTTTCCTTAAAGCCCGGAGATTCGCTCACTCTTCTCTCTGTTCTTCATCAGGTTAATAATCCTAGTACGTGCTCTTTCATGGGATCTGCTGCAATCTGACGTGCTTTTATGTATTTTTACGCTTTGAAAACCAAAACTACTACTCCCTCTGTTTCAAAATATTTGTCGTTTTAGCTCTAAAAATTTGTTTCAAAAATATTGTCGTTTTAGGTTTTCAATGCATGTTTTACCTAATTTACCCTTGTCTTCTCACAAGTTCCAATAATTGATCATTTCTTCATTAAATACTTTATCTTCTTCCAATGACTATCTCCTTCTAATTTATCTTTTCAACTACTCCTAGCACAAAAATTAAAGATATTTAATAAGGGTATATTTGTCAACTTATAAAATTTCTTAATATGTGTGCACAACTCTAAAACGTCAATCTTTTTGAAACGGAGGGAGTAGTAACATTTCCGAACATTCAAGTTAATGAGAAATTGAAATATATGAAAACAATGTTCGCGCCTTTCATTTTCAGTGGGATACAAGATCAGAGTGGATAGTTCAATCTTCGGAGCGAATAAGAAAGTCGTTGATGATGAAATTGCAAGGAAGAAGAAAGACTATGAAGACGACCTAGAACTTGTTCAAATATCAAAGCTATATGAAATGCAAAAGGTCACAAAAGGCTCATAACATCAACTGCATTCCTTAAAACTTCGATTGATTGTAGGCGCTTCAATCATATATATATATATATATATATATATATATATATATATATATATATTGATGTTGTAGCTGATATGGCTACTACCTCCATCCCAAAATGGGTGCTCTTTTCAGTTCATAGATCATGAAAAGGAGCACTGATTTTGGGACGCTTTAAATTATCTTGAAACTAAAGAATAAGAATATCAAGTTGTTATAATACCCTGCAAACTAAATCAAAACACGTTTACATATGAAAACCCCAGATTGAGTTCAAGATCGAAGTGCATGCCGGACCTTCACCAAAGATTGCCGCTCTTGAAGCAGCTAAGAAATTGTGTGCGACATGGGTGATTCTTGACAGGTCAGACTATCGATCAATAAAGTTCTTATGATTTTCCAGTACTTATACGAATACTTGAATATGTTTAAGTTTGCTTACGCTTTACCTTCTTGACTCAAGATAGACCTGCAAGCAGATTATATTTCCTTCCACAAGGGAAACGTCGGAGAGTAGATTAGCTTTATCCATCACAATTTCCGACGTATTTCCTCTCATGGTATCACCTTGATGATGGTTCAGGCAACTGAAGAAAGACAAACGATACTTCCTAGAGAGGCTTTCGTGTGGGATATCGAGGATGAAACATGACAACAGCATAGAAAAACTAAGAGGGCCAAAACCACCAAAAACCGGTAGGTCCTGTTCAGAAAGAAGATTTTCCTTTTCCACGCACGTATCATATGATGAAATGTATGATGAAATGTTACCAGGATCGGCTGAGGATGAAGACGATCTTTTTAGCATAGAACTTTTCCCCACAAGTAAGTACACGAAACACGATTCCTACCCGTGCTTCCTCTAAATCAGCCACAAACACCAACGTTAGTACACATGGAGTTCTTTGCTTGAAAAAAATGGAGTAAATAAGTGGGGTATAGTGTCAAAGTCTTTGTAAATGCCTGTAATACTACACAATTCAACTTCAGATTTATATTTTCCGGTTTTCATTAATGTAACCATATGCAGGAAGTAGTGATGATTAGTTTTCTTTGTCGAAGATATGATAAGATCATACTAAAATGCAGTTTTAAGTAATAACGTTGCATTGATTACAGATACTGCTTCAAGCCTGGGGAGTACAGAATCAGCGAGGTCTAGTTTAAGTGAGGCAAATTCTGAGAAAAGTAGAATATCATTTAAAGAAACAATGATGCTTCTGCATGAAGAGACGAATTCCATACGAGAGAAATTTCCATTTGAGGGTAATGGAAAAAGTCAAGACCAGAAACCCACCCGTATTAACAGCACAAAAAATGTGATCGGATCCATGAAGCCTGAAGAAGAGACGGTGGTAGTTGATAACCCGAATTGTACCGTATGCAAGAATGCAAGGCCAATAATTGAGTTTAAAAGTGGAGTATTTTCTTACGCGAAGCTACATTACGCCACAAATGGTTTTTCTCTTGAGAATTTGATTTCTGGTGGAGAATTTGAAGCCGTTTTCAGAGGTAAGCTAAAGAGTAGACTAAACATTGCTGTTAAACAACAAAGAGATGTCATAAGCTCTATCGGAGAGAAGAAGTTCAAGTCAGAAGTCCAAGCACTAGAAAAAACGCGACATAAAAATGTGGTGATGCTGCTCGGAACATGCTCAGGGAAAAACCAGAGATTGCTTGTCTACGAGTATGTCTGCAACGGTTCGCTAGACCAACATATATCAGGTAAAAGAATACATATAACCTGTCGTATAATTTTGTTTTAAAAAAAAAAAAACAAATTTTGTCCAGCAATCAATAATCGTTTGAATTCGTCGATGTTGTCAAGGCCAAAGGCGTAGTCCTCTTACATGGGAAGCAAGGATGAAAATTGCAGAGGGAATATCGAGAGGCTTAAACCATCTACACGAGAACAAAATAATTCACAGAGACGTAACACCAAAGAACATACTATTGACCCACGACTTTGAACCGGTGGTAAGTGATGAAATTGCGATTTCATGTTTCCGACACCAGTGGGAAGTTACCACGGCAGCTTTAGCGCTAACGTTGAATTTACTCACAAATGCATCAGCTTGGAGGTTTCGGACTAGCAAGAACGCTATTAGAAGCAGAACAGGCGTCAGATCGCTGTGTAGTAGGGAGTTTTGGATATTTGGCACCAGAATATGCAGAAAGCGGAAAAGCAACAACAAAAACGGATGTTTACTCTTTTGGCGTGGTCCTATTGGAGCTGATCACTGGTCGAAGTATCCAAGACGAGAGACTAGGGGGAAAAAGTTTACTGCAATGGGTAAAAACTTAACCTACGCGTATCTATACATATCATTCCTTTATTTTACACGACGATGCTTACATACGTATTTATGTACACGATCAATAGGCAAGACCACTTTTAAGAGAAATGAAGTGTAGCGAGCTGATTGACCCTCAAATCGCCAGTTCCCATGATCCTCACCAGTTCATGTCGATGGTTCAACTGACCGAAAATTGTCTTAGCAGCGATCCGCAGAAAAGATTATCCATGGACGAGGTAAGAGCGTTGCTCACGAGTCTTACTTTGTGATTGACTGTACGATAAGTTCTATTCTGTCACCAAATTTGTAGATTTTAGGCACAAATTACCTTTTCCATTTCATTCACTAGTTTGATTTTTATTTTTATTTTTTGTTTAATTTTTATAAATTATTTTCGTGCATCGCTATAGGTGATTTCTACAATAGAAGCAGGGCCAGATGAAGATGCAACAATTCATCGGGAAAAAAATGCAAGCTTAGTACCGGCAACCCCTCTTCCCAAGCAAGCAAAACATTTTTTCCTATAGACGAGCACAACGATGAGCACGACGTTTCAAAGAAATGATATTCTCACTCCAATTTTCAACTACGACACTCCACTGTACACTAAAATAAAAGCATTATAGTTCTGACATCAGAGCTGCTGATAGTGGCTGTTCTTTATAAATTTGGTTTTTTTTCTGTTATTCCTCTCAAGACCATGAATTAGTGTTTCTTCACCCCTCTGGTTTTTTTTTTTTTCAATTTCTGATGTTTCAGTTATCGTTACTGACGAACCCGTTATCTTACATCAGCTCCCGTTATCTTACATCAGCTCGTTTTTACCAAACGAAAGAATCACGAGCCAAGTACTAATATGGTAAAGCCAAAAGATCAACCAACACAATTGATCCATGAATCCCTCACTTACTAGTAGTACTCGATCACTTATCCTATACGAAGATTGCATAAAGCAACTATCACAATACCTCGCATGTAGTATAGTTCTTCGTAATTTTGACTCTCATCTGATTTGTCAATAATGTGATTGGTAAGACTCTGAGCCACAAAGTCAGAGGCTGAGGGTGACCAACCGCAAATCTGAACGATGTGCACCATAAGGCTACAACAATGAAGCATCCATCCATAAGGGTGAAGTTATATAATGAATGAATAAAGTATACAAGTTATAGCCACCAACTGTTTCACGTATGCTACCAACAATTTCAGATCTTGATTGATTTAATTGGTGATTCTCTACTCATCCTCTCTTGCTTTTGCCTTCGCCAAACCAACCGTTGTGTTAAGATGGAATCTTTTAGCCAAACGCTGAGGAGTCCTTGTCGTTTTGTTGAATCCTCTCACACATATAAATCCTGCAGCAAAAATGATTTACAATCTGATATTTTGAGCGAAACCATGCATTTATAGATGCTTTCATTTGACTAGACACTTTTTGTTTCTCGTCTGTGTTTATATGGAGTAGCCGAAAGCATTTTGTGGTTTCGACTAAAGTAAATTTATTAACTTGATATCCCTTTTTCTTGGTTAAGTAATGATATCTATCAGAAGAAGTTTCTGTCATACCTCTCCAAAAGCAATACTGAATTTCCTCTGTCGATAAGCCTGAAGTGGAGAAATAGCATTTTGTAAGGAAATTTAAACTTCATAAAATGGTTCCAAGCTAAAACTAATTGCTAATGCTGTACTTTTACCTCTAAATATGGATGTTGCGGACGTTCCACAATGTAGGGTTCGCTTGAGCAGATTCCATATCCACGCTCTGGGAACTCTTATTGGGTCTCGACTAGATTCATCATCAGCAAATACCTGCAAATGCATGATGTTTTTGTCTCAGTCCCAAAAAGGGGGAGTGGGGGGAACTTTACAGGAGTATCTGAGAAGTGTAAAGTTACCTCATTAACCTGAAAGTAAGTTCCATTAAGAGGAAAGGACCCTCTTGTTGCAGTTCTACAAGGAATCTATTCATAGATTATTAAATGTTTGATGTTAGTATGAATTGGGGATAAAAAGTACAGCAATTAGCATGCTTATGCATTCCAACTCTCCCTCACCAAAATTGTTCCCCAAGCTGATTCCGAGTTATGTTCTTGAATAGTAGTGCAGGAAGAGGAGCATGAATTCTCACTGTATCTTTCTGATTCAACAGTTTCACCTGTTGCTACATATCCATGAAAAATAACATCTTGTATTCAGTAATCTAGAAGTTCATACTAGACAATCCGAAGTTCCAAAATATAGATCAAACCGCTACCTGTTGTCCATATTGCTAGAAGGTATGGACTTGAATCGTCCGGTTCTCTTCTTTCAAACTGAAACATTCATAAAGACTTTAGAGTGAGAATATATATGATAAAAATACTTGAAGGCAAGTGTGTGAAAAACTTACTCCAGCCAGAAGAGGGTGTGAATCTGGGAGCTCGTAACTGCATTCAGAAGAAAATAAATCATCATGCACTGGCTTCTGATAATTAAGCTCAATAATGACATGGATGTTTCCTGTTTTATATAGTCTCTTTAACAGATATAGCATTTGGTTAATATAATTAATCAATTTCTTTCTTTTGAGAAACTTTTCCTATTGTTAAGTACACCAAATTTTATTGTAATTCTTTGGGCTAATAGCATTTTAGGGCCCATAGTTCACCCCCTTCCTGCACTTTGGGGTCCCATGTTCTAAAACTAGTCAAAAACAGAGTCCATAGTTCTATTTTCCTATCAGCTAGGATCTATCATAACTTTTCCTGGCGCTAAGCATCATGTGTCGGTCCAGGTGTGATTCATTTTTTCATTTTCCGTCATCTCGCATCCATACACCCAACAATTACTGCCATGCGCACTAAGGGTGTGCAGAAGCTCGAAATGACCAAAGGACAACCCCAAAAATATCGCATATGATGACTCAACGTCAAAACCCTAAAAAAAGTTCCCGATGGAAAATAGAACTATGGACCCCGTTTCCGTAATTTTAGAACATGGGACCACAAAGTGCAAAAAAGGGGGTAAACTATGGACCCTAAGAGCATCCACAGTGATAAAACTCTAAACACCTCGTTTTCTCTGATCCAGTTTCACTTTTTCAACACTCTAAAAAAGAATCTACTTCAACAAACACCCTCTATACAACCCTCTAAAAATTAAATTTCTCTCATCTCAACTAACAAACCTAACTACCATTCTATTTTCTTTCTTTTTTATTTTTATTTTCCTATCACAATTGGAATGAAATATTTTATATTTTAAATTTTATAGAATATAATTTTTTTTGTATGTTTTAATAATTTCAATTACTTTTATCTAAAAATATATGGAAATTAAGGGGCAGATTATGTTTCAGAAAATATTTTTATTTTTATTGTTCGTCCTCTCATATATTTAGGACACGAGACAAATGATTTTTTTGCAGTTAATCCACAAATTTCATATAATAAAATAGTTATCTTTTTATTTGATTGATAGATAAAGTTTACGATGATAATGTAAATATATATATATGTATGTATATCAAAGGATCATTAAAAATAAAAAAGAAGAGGTAATATGATTAATTTTCAAAGCTTAGGGTTTTTTTTTTTGAAGTAACAAAAATGAAAATAGCCCAATTTAGATAACCATTGTGAGAGTTACTATTCATCTAAATCACATTCTATATTTAGAATGTGATTTAGCTAATTTTAGAGATAGAGGGGCTTGGGTGTTTATAAGTGGAACTAAAAAACTCTAAATTTAGTTTAGAGTGTTGGTAGTCAGTGCCACTGTGGTTGCTCTAAAATGTGATTAGCTCTAATTCTTTTGCAAAAGTAAGAATAAAAATAGACAACTTACACTTGGTGTACTGTTCTCAAGCGGCTCACATGCTTCAATTGTGGTCCACAAACTGAAGCAGCTTCTGAAGTAAAAGCAACCAGTGCTCGTGACTTGTCACCCCCCTGAACAGAAAAATTGCTGTTGTCTATGATATTCCATAAACTTTCTCTCAACTCATCAGTGTTAAGTCTGATGGTCGGTATTTCATCATCATCGGATTCAATGAAAAGATCTTCAATGTCTGATGCTAGTAGTGTCTCGGTATGTACAGGCCCTGGGGATGGTGGAACTTCTATTATTGGTTCACAGTTCTGATCATCCCAAAAACTACTCGAGTCCGAGATGTTAATCTCTCGAAGAGACAGAGTTGTTGCTGGCATAACAACCACAGAAGGGTTTTGATCAGCTGCGACATTTGAACCAATGATTGGTTCACATTTTTGATCCTCCCTATGACTACTTAAATCCAAGATCTTAAACTCTAGAAGAGACAGAGTTGTTTCTGGTGTAACAACCACAGAAGGGTTTTGATCAGCTGTGACCGGAACATTTGAGGTCTGCATTCTTTTCTCCTCTGGTCTGGGCAGACCAAGCCTAGCACTGGGTTTGGCAATTTATATGTATCAATAATCAAAATCATGGATAAGTACACATTAAAGAAATGAGTAGGATGATGCAAACCTCGCAAATGCACTTGCATAATGCCTGCACTCTCCTCTCATGGGGCATGAATTGCAGTTGGGCTTTCTCATTGTGCAGAAAACCTACAAAATTTGCAAGCAAGTACGTTTAATGATAATTTTTTTGGGGGCTAAGAGAACGGAAATTGTGAATCTATAATAGTATAATGCTTTAAGTAACATACCTTCCCAAACGTAATCATTTGATAATGTAGTTCATACCTGTACTAGACAAAATGATAAATCAGCTACAATTTTTGCTTAATTTCCAGTGCAATTCCAACTTTCAAAGTAATAGTGATATGAGTATAGGTAAGGACTTCCCAATTTGTATACCCCGTGACATGGAAATCTTGACTGATTCGACCATCCACATCAACTTGTAGGACCCATTAAATTGAGTAACCAAATCCACCCATGTCATGGGGCACACAAAGAGTAGGAGTCACTAGTGGCATTTTCTAGAAATATATATCTGGAGTATACATGTGTACATTAAAGATTATATGAGAACGAGTTAAGGTAGAAATTACAATTCTGGTTGCGAAAGGGTACGCAGCCTCGGCCAGAGATATTTCTGAACGGAATCCATCAAAGGGTACCTAAAATTGAAACAAGATCAGGATTTAGCCAGATTGATTCTGTTGACACTCAGCAAACTGCTACAGGCACTTTGACAAGACAAGTTGTGGAGTGGGTATAGCAATAAATGGAGTTCACAAGGATTAGCCAGCCAGGAATTTACGCGTTTAGAAGATGCAACTGGACTTCTTCAGGAAGTGGTTGCAGTGGAACCCACCCAAGACGCACTGCTACTCGAGCCACATTGGTGTCAACCTTTACGAAGGAAAGAACATGCCAAATTGGAAATACAGTAGTCCATCTATGTAAGACGATGGCTAATAAATGCTTATGATCTTACTGGAAATGCAAGATGGTGTAGTGTCAGAAGTCGGACACACTCCACGCTTTTCAACCCAATTCCATCTATGCTCAGCAAGTACTCCCTACAAGCATGGATAATAAATGATCTTACTTAGTGGAATGAATGAAGATCAAACCCGAACAGTCAAAAATAGAAACAATTAATTTGGTTACTTTGCTTTGTCTGGTGGAACATCTCTTAGCCACTCGAGGTCAAGACTCCCATGATCTTTATATATTCGTTCAAGGAAATCCTGCAAAATTGATTTGAGTTATTAAAGTATGCTATTATAGGGAACTTCAACAAACTTAGAGCAATAGCCCATCTGAAGTTAAGGCTTTGTTTGTTTCATGGAAAATAACTTTCGGAAAATGATGTCTGGAAAACTTTTTATGGAAAATGAAAATATATTGTTTTCTGCTGTTTGGTTCACATCCTGAAAATGTATCGGAAAATAACTTATGAGTGTTTGGTAAACACACCGAAATAGAAAGGAGAAAGAAAAGTTGAAATACAGAACTGAGAACTGAAAATTGGAAATTTCAAACTGTAAATAAAAAATTAAACGAAAATTATTTTAACGGTCTGATTTGCAACCAAAAAAAAATCAGCTGTAAATTTGTGTTAGATTTCGAAAACCAAAAGGGGAAACAGAAAAAAGTAGAAGTAAAGACCATGCTGATAGGTTAAACAGGTCGAGAGAGAGAGAGAGAGTACTTTTGAAGATCAAAAGTTGGAAACAAGAACTGTGAAGAACAAACGTGGGGACTGAGAGACTGTTGCAATTCAAAAAGTGGGCTTTCTGTGAGTTCCGAAAATGAATTATGGATGGCACACTCGGTAAGTCATGTTCTGGTGAAAACACCTTATTTTTCTTTGACTTGTAAAATGTTTTCCGTTCCCCTCATTTTCTTAAGATTACCAAACACCGGAAGATGTGGAAAACGTTTTCCAGATTTTCCGTAAAACAAACGAAGCCTTAAGTTAATTCTTATTTACTCTCTTGATACAAAATGCGTACCTTGATTCGTTTTGCAAGCACATTGTTCATGCCTCGCTCTTTGATGGTTTTAGCAATCTCATCAACTGTAGAACACCTAACTGCTTCCCAGTCTACAGAATCCCTGTTGTTACTGTTACGACCAGATTCTCTCTCTCTACATTTACAATAAGTTTTTCTCAATTCATCCCAGTCAATCCTGATTTCTGGCTTCTCCTCAACATTGCTTTTCCTTTTTCTTGGGGTAGTTTCAGCCTTCTTGCCTCTGACCACTCCATTTCTTCCCCGGTGATTGCGCAAGCTTTCAACCGTTGTGACTTCTGCTTGCATAGAAGTCACTTGCCTCTTGCCTAAGGACGCGTTTGAATGCTCATGCTTTGGTTTTTTCTTTCTATCAACTCTATTATCACTTCCTAAGATTCCCAAAGGGTCCCAGAGAGCCACATTCAGATCAAACAGGACATCACTGCAAAGTTTCTGAAGGTCCTCATCTAACTTTTGTAGCTCTCCAAAATAAGGCTTGTCGTTGGTTGTTGGATTTCCATCATGAAAAGAGCCCTCTAAAGTTTGACCTGGAATTGCATCTGAAATTGTCCGTCCTGACTTTGTTGCTAGTGTCTCATCTTTGATGATATCCACAGATTGATAACCCATTTCTCGTTCACTTACACTTTTTTCGTACATTTGTCCATCTGCTTCTACACTACTTCCAACAGATTCCTGGCTACATATAATTACCTCAACCTCACCAGTTTCGCTGCCGTTGCTCGTGGACTTGGGAGGAAATTTTGCCGCAAGAGACATGAAGGCAGAGCTGTGAAGGTTTATCAAGAATATTTCAGTGAGATCCTGTTATAGAGAAATGATATTTCCTTTGTACAAGTTAGTATAGCCTCAAGTTTACCTTGAAAGATGGTCTGACACATTTTGAGTTAGATAAACTCCAACAATTGAGTCCACAACTGAACCTTTCCAAGGCGAGAAACGTCTATCACCTGTGACATTCATGCAATTAGCCAATACTACAATTAGCACAATTCCAAGTATCTAATGAAGTAACTGAGAATAAACATCCTTAGTCACAACCAATTTTACTAGGACATAGTTTAAGTTGAGTTCGATTCACAGTTTTTACTGTTTGTCTTGAATTTCAGTTTTGGGTTTTGGAACAGAACTTCTTACCTTGGATAAGATGCATACGGGCAATGAATGAGTCTATGCGCCCACGAAATATTTCTCTCTGTTTTTCCCACCACTCCTCCTTATCTTTGTCCATATTTTCAAAAGGTTCACTTCCTTCATTCTCCATCAGCAGTTTCCAAACCCTCAACGTCTCTTCATCAAGATCCACCTTAGCCATATTTTTCCGCTTCTTGGGAGGATCAAATTTCACTAGTGCCCCATGGACATTCTCATCTCGCACCACGAGTTGCATGCATTCATCACTTATGTGAAGAGCCTCTAAACTCTGGATAATATCAGTCAATCCTGTTACGAATGAACCACTTGCACCTGCATCAATTTCACAGTAGAAGAATCATTAAATGACCCTACAATCGAACTAAAATGAAAACATTTATATGCAGATGGTATTTAATGTTTACTTTCATTAGTGCGCAAAACATGTTGATGGTTTGGGATACAATCTTCAATATCAGCCACAAAAACCGCTTGATTTGGGGTACACTTCTCAATCTCAATAGATTTATTCTTTCGACTACTGTAAGCCGCCGCCACTGCATTATCAAGAGAGAATCCCATTGTATTTTGTACATCCGGGGTATGAGTGAATACCTTGGATCTCTTTCTCCCTGATTTCATTACTGCATTATCGATGCTGTGAATACCTAAATCTTGCACAGAAGGTGATGAAAATTGGGGACCATTAGGATTAACAGTTGGGGAAGGTAAGATTACAATACCCAGATCTGCTGAAGAAAATTGTTCATGGTTAGGATTCACAGCTGCTGATGGAAATTGGTCAATGTTAGGATTCACTGCAGTTGGGGAAGATAACATTACAATACTCAGATCTTCTACAGGATGAAGTGATGAAAACTGGTCATGTTTGGGCTTCACAATAGTTGGGGAAGGTAAAATTTGCCTACGAACCTTGGATCTCTTCTTCCTAGATAGTGCTGTTGGGCACAAGGTCAACACACACTTAAAAGATTCTTGGTCATTTATAGCTGCCCTGGTTTGTTCTTTTGTAGGTGAAATCATTTCGAGAACTCTTTCATTCAATTGATAATTGCAGCCAATAATTCCAGACTTGTCATATGCTTTAGATTTCTGTACCTCTTTTTGTATTCTTTTCCGATTAAATTTCCGAGCCAGTTGTCTTCCTGTGGTAGCTTGTTTGTGCCCACCCTGTTCTTTTCTCACTTGTTTCTCCCCAGTTTCTGCAGCTATAATGGAACACATAGTTCCCACTGTGGTTGCCTTTTGTCTCCTCATCCTTGGTTTCTTGTAGATACTTGGAAAATTTGGCCCAAATTTTCTGCTATTCTTTTGACATTGGCCAACTTGGAATCTTCTCCGATAAACTCTGGGAGAATCGTACATGTTCCCAACCATTTGCTCCTTAGATTCCGTAATTGACTCCCCAACCATTTGCTCCTTAGACTCCGCAATTGACTCCACAAATGTGATTGCTGTGGAGACACCTGAATCTTGAAGCCCCAACTTTGAGTTGAAATTCCCCCTTTTCCGACGTTGATATTGGTGAACAATTTTTCTGACATCTTTTTCACCTGTCTCTTTGAAATCATTTGGCTGCTTATGCAAATTTTCAGAGGGGGCAAAACTGTTAGAATACCTCTTTCTCACACGTACACTCCTCTTGGAAGTAACAATTTTCCTAGTCAGATCATCCAGATTAAACTCCGGAGAATCTGAGAGATCAACTAATCGAACACCATCTTCTGCAAACTCCGGATCTGGGAGTTCAACTGACGGAACCCCATCTACTGCAAACTCCTCCAGATCTGAGAGGTCAACTGATGGAACCCCAACCCGAACCCCAATCCCATCTTCTGCTGCATGCCGAGAGCCTTTTTTGATGCCATTCTTTCCTAAATCTTTTGCTCGAAGATCTTCTTCCTGGCCTTTCAATTTGAACTTCAACACTCGCTTGCACGACTTTGTTGCTACACTTCTCACTGACCCAGCACGCTTTGGCATTGAATTTTTTGGAGTTTTAGGCGCTTTTGGAGATTGGGACTTTGGAGCCTTTTTCAGTTTTCCTTCAAACACAACTTTGGGTCTATGTTTCTTCACTCTGAGTCGTTGTTGTCTCGGCTTCTTGTTCAAATCTACATCTGCAAATACAAAAAATTAATAAACAAATTAAATATATATATATATATATATATATATAAGTAGATTTCCAAAGAAAAAGGACTATAAACTAAATTATATCTTTGTTTCATTTTTATTTTTTGTATTTCTTCATGTTTCTATTTCCTCTTAAAAAAAATTTCATAGTCTTGGGTACTAGGTAGGACCTAGTAAGTTATGTGTCGCTTATTACTTATTTCCATGTGTGAGGGGTTGGGCGTGGGGGTTGTTTTGGCTTCACGATCAAGATTCCAATCAATTTGTAGATAACTGAAGCAGAAGGTACACACAGATTCGTCTTTATACGCGTTAACACAAACAACTGAACTGCACTGCACAATAATAATCAGAATGTACATGTGAGGGGTTGGGCGTGGGGGTTGTTTTGGCTTCACGATCAAGATTCCAATCAGTTTGTAGATTACTGAAGCCGAAGGTATACACAGATTCCTCTCATAGGCATTAACAGTTTAACACAAACAACAGAACTGCAATTCACAATAATAATCAGAATGTACAAAGGCAGTGTAGGACGTCTTACGCTGATGGCTTGCCGGGATTTGGAAATTGTTTCTTGGAATAGCCTGGTGTGCAGCTTGGGTTTGAGTGTTCATGGGAGGAGGGGTTGGTGGGATTTCGTAACTGTTTCTTGGAATGGCCTGGCATGTAGCTTGAGTGGGAGGAGGGGTAGGTGGGATTTCGATACTGCGTCTTGGAACAGCCTGGTCTGCAGCTTGACTGTTCTTGGGAGGAGGGATTTCCGGGATTTTGATACAGTTTCCTGGAATAGACTGATTTGCGGTAGATTGAGTGTTCAAGGGAGGGCTGAGACCAAGGCTATTCACTGATGTTGTGTTTGAATAAACGCAATCAGGCGAACGCAAGAGCTCCATAAAACTAATACTTTTCAATGCATCTAATGTTACCTCACTATCATGAAGAGGAGAAGCAAGCCCAGAACTACCTGCCTCAGCACTATTTGCCCCCACCGATTCTTCAGAATTACTGGAAGAACTATGACATGCATATGCCCCATTTAGATTTTCCTTACTAAACTTCCCTGCCATTACATCCTCTGCAAAAATTCTCCTTGAACCTCCACCTTCAAAACTAGGAATACTCTTGTTCAAATCTAGCCCAAGCCCATTCCCAGTCCCTTTTCTCGAAGAAGCCAATGCAGCATCCCAATTGTATAAGTCAATCTTCTTATCTACTTTTAAGAACTCCTGCAAGTTCCCGTGTTGAAAAATTCCACCTAGATGGTTTTTCCACTCTCCATTGATGGAATCTAACCCCAGCCTTGCTGGAACTTGTTTTGCAGGGGTCAGCGGTGCCCATACACCCTCTTTCTGCAGCTCCTTTTCCATTGCAAAATCCTGTTGGTAACCTACAACACAAGGAAAGTGTCACCAACAACAAGAGCTATATAGATATAGATGATAAGCATGTCATTGGGTTGTGGGTGGGGGGAGAAGAGAATTTTATTACTCTAAATAGTGAATCAAAAACACACACACACTCACACACACAAAAATTGAACAAGTGAATGTGCAAGAGATCAGTAGAAAGTGAGAGTCCCATCTAAGAGGAAAAAATTGATTTGGGAAGGAACTCTTTTCAGGGTCTTGTTAACACTATTCAGCACTTGTTAATAATCTGTAATTGAAAATTATCAATCAACATGAATGCAATGGCAATGCATTGTTAACACAATGCGGATAATTTCCTAATGCAGATAATTTCCAATTCTGGATCATTAGCAAAACTAATTTTCTTAAACATAACACAATCATACAAAAACCCAACTTTAAAGGGCTTATTAAAGAAACATTAAGCAACTAAATTAGAAAACTTTCAACTAACATACTTCGTTGAACAACACAAATCACAAAAACACCCAACTTCAAACTACTGATAGCAAATAATTGCAACTACTTTAACTAACATTCCTAGTTTATCAAAATTCACCCACAAAACAAAAGCACATTAACTGTGTGAACTGTTGAATTAATGGAGCAAAAACCCAACAAGAAAATCGTAAATAATCTTTGCTTTGATTGCGAGTTATAGGTTGTTGCTACATAGACACACACTGTGTGGATATTTTTAACTGTAAACAGATTAAATTTTTTAAAAAAATTGAAATTAAAACAAAGAAAATTCACCTGAGAACGCCGGAATTTCACTGAGAAGAGAAGAAAGCCATTGAAAAAACCCAAGTGGAGTTGGTTTTTTGGAGATTGAATTTGTGTCAGAGGTTAATTGAAGTAGGGTTAAACAAAGTGGGTAAAGAGTTTGATTTCGACTGTTATACTAAAAATAAAAGTCTGTAATTTTAAGGATACTCTTTTTTTTTTTCTTTTTCTTTTTTTTTTTTTTTGTAAATACTTTTGTTGTTGTTGTTCTTGTGCAACTCCATTGATAAACTGACTACTAACTGCCTCTGCTTTCTATTTATCTTACATCTACACCCCCCGCAGTTCATATAAATAGCTTATTTCACTTGCTTTTTCAACCAGAGGGAGGCGTTGGTCTCTTTTGAACTTTGTTTTTTTTTTTTTTCTTTTTCTGTCTGTTCCTTTTCTTTTCTGTTTCTTTTCTTTTTCTTTCTCAACAATTATTAATACTCCCACCGTTCGAGGCAAAGAGTCCGGATATTCCACTCAAAGAGTCTACTTTAAAAAATATACTTACAATTTCTATAAAATTTTTAACTTTACCCTCCACATATGGTACAAACCTATTAACTATGCTAAAATATTCTTGTAATTAAATCAACTTCAATAATATTTATATATTATTTAATTATTAAATTTTTCAAACGTGTAAAACAGAAAAATAACTGCCTAAGCAAGAGGGAGAGTTGGTCTTTCTGGACTCCATCTCCATCACGAGAAGTTATTCGATGGGATAAAATGGTGTGTCAACTCTATATTAACATTTGGAGGTGATAGTGTAAAGTATCGTATAACCTCTAAATTTAAAGCTCTGTTTTATGTTCTCTTCGTCCCAAAAAAAGAAATAGCACCTCTTTTCTCTTTTGTTTGTTCCAAAGATATGGACCATATGGTTTAATTTCCAAAGATAGTAATAATTTAAGTACAATTTAAAAAATGTACAAATAAATAAAGTTACAACCACAAATGTTTGATTTGTCATTTTTTTTATGGAGGGAGTATTAGTTGAAAGTGAAAGCCACGTGTGAGAAAATAATTGAAAAATCACACTACATCAGCATAATAACATGATTTGACAGTCTCACTTATAGGGATGGCAGGTTGGAGTATAATGCTTCGGTTTGGGTAAAATTCAAAGTTATCTATTAAGATCATGTTTGGTCTTGCGTTTTGGACAAAACGTAGAGTCAAAACTCAGTTTATTTCTCAATTTAGTATTTTAATGCTGCAGTAGAAAAAACTGCGTTTCGAAAACGCATCTGCATTTTTATTTTTATTTTTTTCGATGTCCTAAAGGGACATTATTTTTTTTTTATTTTTTTTGATATCCTAAATGGGCGTGGGAAGAAATCGAACTTAAACTCCCACACTTTGTGTAGCCCAAACTCTAGTGGTATATATCAAGTACAGCCTCTTGACTCGACAAAACAACTTATATATATGGCCTTTGACTAAAAATTGATACAAACATCCTAAAATACCCCCAAAGGCCATCAAAACCTAAATCAGTCTCACTCAAAAGAGATTGAATTTTTGGCTGAAGGCTTGGCCTTTATGGTTGGCTAGCTGTTTGGTCTTGATAATTGGCTGTTTGGTTTCGCTTAAAAGAGAGGCTCCAATTTGTTTGAGAGAGAGATAGAGAAAGAGATAGATTGAGGGAGATAGAGAAAGATTGCTTATAAGAGAATCCTCTTTTTTTTCTCTTTTTTTTTTTTTTTTTTTGCATAGGCTACCCTTCGGGATTCAGCCTTCAGAGTCCTCTCGACTTTTGTTTTTTAAGCATTTGTAAGAAAATGAAGAAGGATGAAAGAAAGTTCTCTCTCTCTCTCTCTCATTATGGAGGGAGTGAATGGTCACTCTTTGTCCATATAAGGATAGAGCAGCCCCTGCTTTAAAGGGTGCAAACTCATGAAGATGACCTCTCTAGCGAGCGAGGGTTGGAAGGGTATTTTGGTGTTGGCAAGGCCTATAGGTTATGTATGGGTTTAATATAGGTGTGGCTTTTGAGCAAGACTTGGGACTTGGATGGGTTTAAATGTAAGGCTTTTGAGTGTAGTGACAGCCCAGTGTGCCGGTAACAGCTCAATTGCAATGGGTCGAATACGATCTTTGTCAAGACACTCGATTCACTCTGTGTATATTTATGTGTTTAAATGTTTGCAGGCTCATGACTTCGAAATGATTCATCATTGACTCGTGTAATGTTTATCATGTTTTTAGGTGAGTCAATTCATCATTTGGGAAGACTCGACACCAAAGGACACTCAGTGATAAGCTAGACTCAAGGGTCACGAAATCACACAAGGATTCGACCTGGACTCGATATCTGAGACAGACTCGAAAAGGTTCAATTTAGAGACTCAATTGACTTGAGGACAAAAGATGATTTAAATGACATGTGTGCATACTCCACAAGAAATATTGATACTATAGGCAAAAGGGATATGTTTTTGGGGATCTATCACTCCCAACCATTGTTCATTGATTCCTAAGATCTCAGTTATCACTTTCAGAAGAGGCTTCTTGAAATTAGACTTAGACGCTACACTAGTCAAGCGGTCAAACTTTAAAAAGGGTTTGATTAGAGATGGATCAGGGATCAAGATTGTGATGGTGATAAAAAGGAAACATCTTGTCATGTTCATGTTATGAGAAGTAGAGTACACACATTAACCCTAATTTGGTCGAACAATCAAAACTTTGATTTGACTCTTTTTTTGGTATAAATCCTAGAGCTGTGGATTCTTTCACCAAAGTATAGGACCTTCGTATTCCACGTATATTTCGACTTCCCAAGATTGGACAAATCTCAAGCGAAGGGCCTATAATCTCTTCAGGATCCACCACCCGAATGTTCTAGGCATATGTCATCAACTTCTTTGTCAATCCCAGTGCATAAGGATTTTTTGTCGACCAATCAATCATGATGGCTCTCTTTTGGGAGAGTATGACTCCTTTTTGTATTTCTTTTGTGTTTATTTCTCATCTCTTTTGGAGTTGTGATCGACTTTGACTATTTTGTTGGTCGACGACTCTTTTTTTATTTGCATTTTTTTCTTCCTTTATGCACACAGGATTGACAAAGCATGTTGGGACATAAAAACTGATCGGTCTTTGAAGTGTCCTAGAAAACTATATGCATTAAGCGTGGCTATACAGGGCTAGGATGACTTGCTTCCCAGAGGACGATCAGTAATCACGCCAGAAGGGATGGTGTCGACTTAAAGAATGCTGGGCTCATGACCTACCCAGTTTCATTTCAACGTGTCTATACCAGGGTTTAAAGCTTGACAACAGTTCGAAATAAATGAGTCTGTACCATAGCTAAAAAATTCTTTTTTTACAATTATATGTAAATAAAAGTGAGACAGGTATGTATAGAATAAGAGGGAAATATATCCATTTTTTTCTAAATCATGTGATGTGAGTTGTGTTTGTTAGCAGTTGAAAATTGCAGGAAAGTAAACACAACCACAACTCGAGGGTTTGGAGCCCAGAGAAAAGTACAAACCAATAAAGAATGAAAGAATTTAAAGCGGCCAAGATTGCCAAGATTAAAAGAGAATAAAAACTGTAAAGATTTTTGAAAGTTTTTTTTTTAAAAAACATAACCGCACCCGAAGGCTGCCTACGTCTCTTAAAACGAGGCTCAGGTCACCGTAGTTCAACTCTATAAAAACTGATGTTTATTTTCTTCTTTTTGTGCTTGAAAATATTTAATGAACTGCAAATAATGCCTCCCTTTTGAAAACTTGTATTTTTCTAACTTTTGAAAAGCATTTATTTTTGTTATTTTTTTATTTGTTTTGATCTCTCCTGTATTTTTTCTAATTACTGTTATCCTAGTACCTCTTCTGAAACTCATCTGCGAGTTTATCCTAGGTAGCAATCACAGTGCTTTCAACAGACATCAACCATTGTTTGGCAACCCCAATTAAAGTTAAGTGAAAATTGGAGGTCATTGCTTCGAAGCTTGCACCTCTCAGCTGTATAGCATAAGCATAAGACCTGAGATGTGCAATAAGGCATCCTGTCCCATCGAATTTCTCGATATCAGGCATTTTAAACTTTGGTGGTAAAATGGTCGCAGGCTGCAGTGTCGTTGTTCGTGCGGTGAATTCACTTTTGTTCAAAACTTTTAGAACCATGTCTTTCAATTCTCTAATTTCTCCTTTTTATTTGTAAGTTCAGCATCGTTGGATTCAACTAAAACTGTGCCCGGGAATTATTCTACTAGAGGAGCTGGGTAAGGTGGTGCATAGCCAGTAAATGGATAGATTGGTTTAGCCGAAGGTCGTGGGTTGTAACAATTTGGGTTTAAGTGTGAGCTATCCTGAATTGGATTGGTCATGTAAAATGGGAATGCATTTGGGTTTGAAAAGGGGATGTTGGTAGGTGTGGATGTGATGCGAATTGTAGGAGGTGTGGTAGTGTTTGGGATTAGAATTGTAGTAGTCTTAGATTGGTGATGGATGTTTGCATTGACATTTGGCTGAGGAGGGAATGTGTTTTGGTAGGATGGATAAGTGTTTGGCTATGAGGGATATGGATATGGAGAGTAGGTGTTTGGATTGGGCAGACTTGTCTCACGCTTGAAGGTGATGGGTCAACGGGTCCCGTGGTGACATGTGCAATCCTATTATTAACCCCTTAACCTTGGATAAGGGCTGAAAACCTAGTTATCATGGTTTCTATGCTTTGGTCCATCCATTGTTGCATTGCTGGGGTTGGAGTGTATCCTGGAGCCTCTGTATCATGTCCTGTAGAAGTGCTATCTTCATGATCGGCCATCTGATTCAAATGCAGACTTTATGTACTTGACTCTGAACTCAAACTTGAAACTTTTATCAATCTCCTAGTGCCAGTCCTCCTTCAATTCAAGGCCACGTTTCTGAAAGGTTGGGGTATGGGTAGGAGTTAGGTTCTGAAAGTGTTTTTGGGCACAACGCAATTTTATTGTTCCTCTTTTTCTTTTGACACGACTCACCCTAAGATGGTTGGACAAGTGATAATGCTTTGTTTTGACTTATGAACCGTTCTTGGAACAGTGGATTCTCTTGCCAGAATATAAGACCTTCATATTCCACCTATATTTCGAGTTCCTAAAATTGGACAGGTCTCAGGCGAAGGGCTTATATTCTCTTCAGGATGCACCATCTGAATTGTCTAGGTATATGTCATTGACTTCTTTGTCAATCCAGTGCATGAGGACTTTATTTGTTGACCTTTTGATCACTATGATTCTCTTTTGGGAGAGTATGACTCTTTTTTGATTTGGTGTTTATTTTTCAACATTTTTGTTGGTTGTGATCAATTTGACTGTTTTGTCGGTCGATGACTCTTTTTTGATTTGATTTCTTTTGTCTTTATGCACAGGAATGACAAAGCATGTTTGTGTCTTTGTGACAATAAGAACCAACCGGTCTTTTGAAGTGTCCTAGAAATCTACGTGAATTACGCGTGGCTATGCAGGGCTAGGATGACTTACTTCCCTGGGGACGATTAGTAATCGCGTGAAAAGGGATAGTGTCGGCTGAAGGAATGCTGGGCGCATGACTTACCCAGTTTCACTTCAATGTGGCTATACCAGGGTTTTGAAGCTTGGAAACAATTCGGAATAAATGAGCGTGCAGTGTCTAAGAGGCTCTTTTTACAATTATATGTAAATGAAAGTGAGACAGGTATGTACAGAATAAGAGGAAAATATGTCTATTTTTTTCAGATTCATGTGACGTGGGTTGTGTTTTGTTAGCAGTTGAAATTAGCAAGAAAGGAAACACATCCACAGATTGGGGGTTTAAAGCCCGGAGGAAAAAGAGGAAAATAAATAAAAAAAATGAGAATTCTATCATATTTCTAATTATTACATTTGTGTCCTATTTTCCAAAATGAAAAAGACATAAATGAATGTACAAATGAATAATGGGCATTCATGCCCGAATAAAATGTACAAATAATGAATATATACCTGCAAGGGTTAGCATGAACAGAGTACCAAAAACTGTATACAATATTTATATGCTACAAAAATAACATTTTAGTCATGCTATAAAAAATAAAATAAACTTGCGATATTTAAATATGTGAGCACGCAATCATGTATAAAAAATGAGTCTAGCCCTCTTTTTTATTTTTTAAAACAAATTTCCCCATCAGAGTCGCCACTCTGAGCACCCCGAATCCGCAGATCCATTTCCTTTTTTGGGGGGCCTTTTTCGCTCTTGGACTTCCCTCTGTGATTGTGTCATGATAAACGTGAAAAAACACATTTATTTTGAAAACAGAGTTGTCACCCTCATTTATGAAGTAAACGAGAGAAAAACTGAGATTGTGGGTTCGGAGGCCAAGTTACGATTTGGGAAGGTTTTACGCACCCAACTCGCACTTTCGGTCTCTACATGTTTGCATGTTCGTATTTAAGTATCGCGGGTTTGTTATTTTATGTGCCGGAGTATTTATATCTCCGTTTATGTATGTATGTTTATATACTACAATATACACTTTAATTTAACAAATATAATACATGTATTTGTATATCAAATGTATTGAAATAAATATATACACATTTATAATTCAAATGTATTTATTTACATGTCAAATGGGTACAAAAATTAACGAGCAGAAGGGGTTACCTTCTGTCATTTTACAGAATTCAGGCCAAGTTCTAGGCCGTTGGGGTTACCTTCTGTCATTTTACAGAATTCAGGCCAAGTTCTAGGCCGTTGTGTTATATTGGATCAAGCTAGCTCGTAGTCTGACCGTTGTGCTTCCACTGCTACCGATACGAGGAAAGGAAGACTTACATTTTATATTTGTTTTGTGTTTGTGTGAGTGAACGTGAGAGAGTTTGAGAACTCTTCTTTTTCTTTCTTTTCTTTTTCTTTTCTTTCTTTCTTCAGTGAGAGAGAGAGAGAGAGAGAGTGTGTGTTGATCTTGTATGTTGAGGGAGAGAGCTAAGAGCTCTTATATAGGAGGCTAAAAGAGATATATTTCCCGTTACTCTCTGGGCCAAGTTTAGAGGAAGGTTCGTTTGTGCACCAAAGTCTTCAGCAGCCAGGCGGCTTGACTTTGGGGGCATAATGCTGGTTTGGTGCGCAGCGCACCAGGCATGGTGTCCGCACACCAAACCATGTTTGGGTGTTTCAGCGCACCAAAACTGCTTTTTGACTTTTTCCAGGCTTTGTGTCTTGCACTTTGGCCCTTCTAAGCTTTGTATCTTCAGTCTGGACTCTTGATGTTGATCTAACTGAATTTGTTTGTGTTTGCGGACGTCGCTAGTCCTATTGGATATGTTGTTTCCTGAAATGATGATCATAGAACAAGTGTTAGTCCATTTGTAAATATACAGTTGTTTATAAGACAATTTGTATAATGTAGGTGTACGAATCCTGGGTCTACAGTAGCTGGGATGTTCATTTACCATTAGCAGAGTTTGCTTATAACAACATTTATCAGTCTAGCATTGAAATGACACCATACAAGGCATTATATGGAAGAAAATGCAGATGACCTATATGTTGGGATAAAGTTGGGGAAGCCAAACTTTGGGGTCTAGAGATTGTACAATAGTCGACTGAGAGTGTGAAGATAATCCGGGAGAGATTGCTTACATCTCAAAGTCGACAAAAAGAGTTATGCAGACAACCGACGGAGAGAGCTTGAGTTTCAGGTCGGAGACTTTGTATTCCTGAAAGTATCACCTCGAAAGGGTACTAAATGGTTCGAAAAGAAAGGGAAACTTACTCCTCGTTATATTGGGTCGTTTGAGATTCTTGAGAGAATCGGGAAATTGGCCTATAGGGTTGCTTTACCACCGTCATTGTCAGAGATTCACGACGTGTTTCATGTGTCGATGCTACGCAAATACATGCTAGATGAGTCTCATGTGCTGGGGGTATGAAACCATTTCATTCCAGCCTGATTTGTCGTATATTAAGCAACCCAGTTCAGATTCTTGATACGAAGGAGCAAGTCCTACGAACCAAACAGATTCCTCTTGTAAAGATCTTGTGGCGTAATCATAAGATCGAGGAAGCTACGTGGGAAACCGAGTACGAGATGCGTGAGAAATACCCCCATTTATTTGATGATTTCGGTAAGAGAATTTAGGGACTAAATCTTTTTAGGGGGAGAGGGTGTAACACCCGAGAGTTTCGTACTCGTATTAATTGCACGTCATTTGCATTTCGTGACATTTAATGTGTTTATATGCTTTACTTTGATGTTTTGAAACATATTAATTAATTAATTATGATTAGTATTAATAAAATATAATTAGACCTAATTAAGTTTAATTAGTTTAATAGTAATTAATTAAGAATAAAGAAAGTTAATTAGCATTAAAATGTTATTTAAGCATAACACATTGCAAACTTATCTCCACCGCCCTATCTAACCAATGGAAATGAACTAGCCCACCTTGGTTGACCGAATGACCATGGGATTGATATTAAATGTGGAGACTGAGTAGAAAACACACACAAACACCTTAAGCACACAAACAACCCGCCACTCTCTCTTTCCTCCTGTTTCAAAGCCGTGAGTTATTTTCTCGATACGTGATCAATTTGGTTCCCGTTCTTCGAGCTTTCAACGAACGGACATAGTAGGATCAACGTGCTTAGCTAGTAGATCAATATCTTTAGAAGATTTCGCGGTTTAATCGATGATTTTGCGATATTAGTAAGTTACTATTTTTAGCTCGTAATATAAAATCGTCTCATTTTAATTTTAGTATGATCCATGCTAGTAAACTTAGTTACATGTAATGAAATATTATATGTTTCATGCAAGTATAATTTATTTAGCTTGAATTATTTAAATAATGACTCTACTTGTTTAAGTAGCTTAATGGGATTATTAAATTGACGTATTACGAACACGAGCTAAAATACTAACGTTTAGAATCGTCGTGATTTGACTCCACGAAGTCTATTGTTGATACAGTTTGATTATGTTGGGGACGTGGGATTAATTCCTACGATTATTAAATGTTATTTTGGGTAGAAGTACCTCTACCAAAATACGCTAAATGAGATAACATATTTAATATGTAATTGCGAGCTAGTTATGAATTTATCCAATTTAGTAGCAATTTCGTGTAAATCAATAATTGATACTGGTGAACCAGTTAGTTGTAAAATAATATTGTGACAAGTATCAATGTTTAACAAGTCGTAACCAGCTGGTAAACCAGTTTAGGGGGTGTATGGACCACCGGTAACTCATGAGGATAGGGGCTAGTGTTAACTGTGGTTGGTCTATATGTTTAGCCTACGCCCCACTATTGCCCTGGTATGGGAGGCACACTTCTTACTAGCCGAAGTGTTTACCCGACGTCGTAAACCCAGATCGTGATTGGGGGAAACGATTGTCATTCGCGCGCATACTACTAAAGAGACAGTTATTAAGTTATTGCTCGAGCATATGATACAAAAGAGGTGATAAGGTTGGATGTTATCAGAGGTGTATCTCGACACCGTATCCTTTTAAATGTGTTTATCCAGTTGTTCTTATACAATTGAATATGTGTTACGGTGATATAGAAGCATGCTATTATTGTTTGTTATGTAATATGATTTATTGTTATACAGCTGATCAGTATGCCAGCATGTCATATAGTTGCATGGTAGTAACTTACTGAGTCTTTGACTCACCCCATTCTTTTTTTTTTTGTTTTTCTTAGATCGCAGGAACCCGGGAGGTTCTGATCGATGAGGCTGGTAAAGTACGTGGGTGTACGTGGTGAACTTTTGGGGTAGTTACTTTTGCTTGTTGTACAATGTACATATGTACTCGGTGAAGACGATGGATGATAGAGTTATGTAAACTCTATTTTGGGTAGTAATAACATGATGTGTATATTGTTACTCGTTACTTCCTTTTGTGCCGACACGTGGTGTCGTGACATTGTTTATATGACATGTTGCCTGTGTCACTGTTTATCTCAGTTGACTCCGAACTCGTTAGGTCGTTGAGGTTGTTGTTTATAATTGTGTTTTGTGAGCTCGTGTAGCTCCGTACTATTGTGATAACGACATGTTGTGGCTGTTTAGTTATCTTGTGTTTGTGTTGAGTTGATTTAGCTCACTTATACAGGTACATGTTAATTATGAGGCCAAAATATAAAAAATCCCTCAAAGTATCCACCAAATCCCACTTTGCACCCTAATTTGAAATTTGTGCGTACAAACACTCTACGTTCCAATTTGTCCCACTTTGCCCCCTATCCTCAACTGCCGTTACTATGTTGACGTTAAGTAGCCACGTGCGACTCACGCAAGGGCTACTTTGGTCATTTCCAATGTGTAGTTAACTTGGCTGTTGACTATTTAGTCCTAGGTTTCTTCCTCGATTTAATACCAAATGAAAAGGAAAGAGATGGAGAAAGCTTGTTCAGCCATGGCGGAGGTAGTTTGTTACTGTGGTGTGAAAGCTGTGCTGAAGACGTCGTGGACTGGAATAAATCCTGGGCGGAGGTTCTTTGGGTGCTCAAACTATGCCTATGTAAGTGTTTTTTCAACTTCTTAGATGTTGATTTATTTTTGGGGAACATTGATTATTTGTAGGGTTTGAAAATTTTCTGGGTTTTGGTTCTTTGCACTTATCCTATTGATTACAAACATTTCTTTCTTCATATAGGATGGAGGATGTCATTACTTTGCTTGGCATGATCCCCCAATGTGCGCGCGGTCAACTGCTTTGATTCCAGGGCTAATACAGTCTATCAATATCCATGAAGATGAGACAAGGAAAGTTAAAATCAAGCGTGCTAGGGAACGGAAAATGTTCATTTGTCTACTGTTGGGATGTTGGCTAGGCTCTGTTGTTTTGCGTATTCGATTACCCTTGTGTTGGGGAAAAGACTTTGAATTTTGATTTCTAAATCAAGCATGTACAAAAGACTTAGAATTTTGTGTTTTTTTTTTTGAAGTAAGTTATGTAATCGGATCGATGTATGGCGGACAATGTATCCCTTTTTTTTTGCTTTTGGTTAATAGGGAAATGTATTTTCTAGAATATGTTTATCTCCTGCCACATTGATTTTAAGGTAATGTAAAAAATAATTTCAACGAATGTTGATAACCTGTTTATGGGAATCACAATGCTCTGTTTTGCTCTGTTTTCCTATTACTTAGTTGTTAGTTTTCTTCAACAATGTTGATAACCTGTTTATGACAATCATAATGCTCTGTTGCCTCATCATAAAGTCCACCAATGTTGTTGGTGATAATAAGTACCCAGCTCAATGTTTTTGTTATTGCATCACAATATAGTATTGCCAAAATCATACTTAGAAACTTGGTGAAATATAAAGGATATGATATACCATTCATGTAGCTTCACAGTTTACCAAAAGAGTTTACAAAAGACCTAATTTTCTGCTCCATAGTTGCTTTGATCCTAAAAATACCTTGACCAACAGTTTACCAAAAGAGTTTACAAAAGACCTAATTTTATGTTTCATTGTTGCTTGATCCTAACAAATACCTTAACAAACACTTTACCAAAAGAGTTTACAAAAGACCTAATTTTCACTTCCATCTTATTCACCAACAACATTTAAAACATCCCAATTCATCACATATTCATCACATTCACCAAAAACACTTTAAGGCTGCACATCTTCCATTGGATCACCCTTTTTGTCACCCTTGGTTTTCTTCAAATTTGCTGCAGCTTTTAAGCTCCCAGTAGTGATACATCTATTCCCCTTCGACATGTAGCTTGTACCAGAATTGAAGTACCACTAATAACTGTTGCAGCTGATGGCATTTCAGGCATTGTCATTCTCTGGCCTGGTCCCTAAATATGGAATTGAAGTACATTAGTAACTGAATGCATTTGAAGACATAATGGTTTAATTATAAATAACACTTACTGGCAATCTCATAGCAGAGTCTTGAGATAAAGAAGTTGGAAATAGTTGTCTTTTAACCTGAAATATACATTTGAAGAGTAAAATAAGCATGCTATTTCAGTCACACTTACTATAAGTTAAATGTAGTCACACTTACTGCCAATATGGCTGGATAATTTTGGGAGAAAACATTTCGACTCCCAGCTGGCCCTCTCATTGCACTTTTCTTGGTTCTCCCTGGACTATGGTTATCCCTTGTGGCATGATTCAAAGCATTCTTTGCACTTGAAGTCCTCTTAACCTGCAACAAAGATAAATAAATTCAAGAAACAATGAAGTTAAATGAATTAAGTAGATTGAAGTAATAAGTAATCTACTTCTGGAACCTGTTGTGCCTTTGCCCCAACTTGTTGTGCCTCTGTTGTTTCTTCATTTTGATTTGCCTCTGTTGTTTCTTCATTTTTAGGATCTGATGGTGGTTTCTTAGGACAAGTCCTTGCATTGTGATATTCTTCACAACAAATCCTACACCTCACTGTGTCTTGGTACTTCCTCAGTTTGTTGGGGTTTCCCCTACGCTCATCCAACTGCCTTATTCTCCTTTTTCTGGGGCTCCCAGGCATCTTCCTATCAATTGGGGGGGTGTAGTTCAAGATTATTTTTTGGCCACATGTCTCTGCCCCTCATAGGAAACACTATGTGCTCATAAGCCTTCATACAAGTGGCCTTCTTGTACCAGTCAACCACATAAAGTTCAGGATCAATTTGGTTATGATTTAGGGCAGATATTGCATGTGGGCATGAGATACCTGAAAGCTGCCACTTTCTACAAGAACAAGTTTGAGTATTCAAATCAACTTCAAACTGGTCTCCATACATTCCTCTCACTTGGTACTTTTTAATCCCAGCCCAAACTGTAATAAACCCATGGGACTCCCCTTTGTACTTGTCCAACTTCTTATTAATCCTTGGGCACACTAAACCTTGATATTGCCTCATATTTTCCCTACATTTCTGCAACCTTGACATCATGTACATCCTTATCCACTCAAACAATTCTAAGATAGGCTTACACCTTGCTTTCAGAATACAGGAATTAAAAGTCTCACACAAGTTATTCAACAACATATCAAAACATTGTTCTGATGAAAAGAAAGCCCTACACCAGTGTGCAGGTGTTTTTCCAGCTAACCATTCGTATGCCATTACACTTTTTTGCTTCATATTCTCAATCTCAATGTTGAATTTCTGAACATATGAGGCTTTAGCACAGACATACAGTTGTTTTTTCAAAGCATCACCCCTAAATCTGAGTTTGAAGTTATCATGAAGATGTTTCACGCAAAACATTATTTCTGCATTAGGGACAAGGGCCTCAAGGCTAAGAACAAGGCCCTTTTGCTTGTCAGACATAAAGGTCCAGTGGCATGAATTCACAAAGTTTATATCAACCAAGAGAAGTTCCAAAAACCAAGACCAGGACTCTTTGTTTTCTCCCTCAACAAATGCATATGCTAAAGGCCACATCCCATTGTTTGCATCAACCCCAACAGCGGAAAGAATCATTCCCTTAACACTTCCCTTCAAAAAGCAACCATCCAACCCAATTACCTTCATACATCCTTCTAAAAATCCCTTTTTCAAACTCCCAAGGCAGACATAGATTCTCTTAAACACAGGCTTCCCAGTCTCATGATCACATTGAATTTCAACTGTTGTTCTTGGATTTGACAACAACAATTCAGCCTTATAATCCCATAAGCTTGCATATTGAACTTCAATACTAATCTCTGCATTTTTCTTGGCAATCGACAAGGCTCTATAAGCACTATCCTAGAGACCTGAATCTCAAGCTCCCTTCCAACAGTATTAAAGAAGGACTGAGATGGCCAGGTAGGGTTAAGCTTGCATCTTTCAGTGTAATTATTCCCAATCCACCTAGAGTTTATACAGTTGCTCTTTACCACTTTATTGCAATTGTGAATGTCAGTAAATGTCCTAATTCTAAAATCATTGCCCCCTTTTGGAAGCTGAGAAGCATAGATATACCATGGACAACCCCCCTTACACCTTGCATTGACCTTCAATCTCTCATTCTTTCCAAATTTAATCCCCTTCCCATTTTTGACAGAATAAGACCTCACAGCATCTCTGAATTCCTTACTATCTGTGAATTCCATTCCTAGCTCAAACTTAGAGTCAGCCATGTCTGTTAAAGGGTTAAATCTCTTAAACTTGGGGGTCTTTTTCCTCCCCATAAACTGCCTAGGGTCATCCTTCTCAAAATCATCTGAACCATCAATGCTTTGAAAATCATCTGAACTATCCTTGTTATATTCTGGTTCTGAGTCAACATTCCAGTCATCCACAAGCTCATTGCAATTATATTCACCTTCATCAATTACAGCCCTCCTTTTTGTGTATTTGCCCTTTTTCTTTTTCTTAACTTTATCACCTACTTATGCTGCCTTGCTCTTTCCTTTTTGTGTTGTTCTGTCATTCATTGATTCATCAATTGTCATTGCTTCAACTTCATTCCTTGTATCATCTACAACATGTCCCTCATTAAGTAGGCCTTCCTCATTCTCATTCTCTAACTCAGGCATAGTCCACTCTCTATCATCAACTTCTGCATCACTCCCCCCATAGGCACTACCACTATAACCTGAAGTCTTATCATCCTCACTGTCACTGTCAATATCCACAATGTCTTCAGAATCAATTTCTCTTCTAACCCCCCTGATATTCCTCATTGTGCTTGCAATAAAAATTAATTATCCTATTGTTAGGATCAATAGCTAATACCATCTGCATAACTGTCTGATCAGTTGACATTAATACTAATCCTGTATTCATATCACCACCAGGACAAAGATAATAAAAGCTGGCATAGTCTTTATACCCTAATCCCTTGTAGAAATTTTCAAATACAGTCATTGACACTTTATCCTTATTGATTCTTGTCACAATTTCAACTTCACCACCCAAATACATTGTTTTTGGGTGGTAAACAAACTCACCGCCATGATGAACCCTAGCAGTAAACCAGTCTGGATCTGGGGGAATACACAAACAAGAGAATAATGCATTAAAAAATGGGGTCCAAACACTTAACATGCAAACCTATTTTATATAAGGCCAATAAAGGGAAAAGGGGGACCTATTTCACAGAATATTCAGGCATTGTCCCCCATTATCCCACATAAATAACTAAGTAAACAACAATACACATACACACATATCCCAAACATTATTACTGTAAACATACAAAAAAGTATGACTTTTTACACATTTGTTTACCGATAGGGACAAGGGGGACCATTTCATAAAATATTAACACATTGTCCCCCACAACACTTCAATGGCCTATTTTAAAAAATCAAAACTCAAAACACAGACATTTCTCCACATATCCACACACATGTTAACATTATAAAAACAAATAGTAGATATGTTCCAGAAAACGTACTCTGGAAAGCTAATGGATCTTCGTCTTCAGTAGCAGAAGATTGCGAAAGTGCCTTCATACATATCGTCATCAATGCCTTCAATCCCTATCAACCCTCGTGTTCAAATTAAATCCTAACCCTAATTTGTGTTTAGATATTATGCCATAGCCCTAATCTTTGTCAATTTCTTTCGCTCTCATCAACCAAGATCCCACAAGAAGTTTAGGGATTGAATCAATGGAGTGAATACAAATAGTAGGGGGTCTAGCAGGGAGTCAACAACCAAGTTAACTACACATTGGAAATGACCAAAGTAGCCCTCGCGTGAGTTGCACGTGGCTACTTAACGTCAACATAGTAACGGCAGTTGGGGATAGGGGGCAAAGTGGGACAAATTAAAATGTGGAGTGTTTGTACGCACAAATTTCAAATTAGGGTGCAAAGTGGGATTTGGTGGATACTTTGAGGGGTTTTTTATATTTTGGCCTAATTATGATATATGTATTTTATGTCTCTATTTGAACATAGGAGCTCAAATGAGGGTGCGACATATACCATGTCAAGAACTTGATTGATCAATTCATGAGCAGTATGTAGAGAGAGAATGAATACGATTCTCATTATGAAAAACTTGATTGATCAATTCATGAGCAGTATATAGAGAGAGAATGAATACGATTCTCATTATGAAAAATGAATATTACAACTCAAGTACAATGCTTATAGTATGTAAAAGGAGATAGACTAACTAACTAGAGAGAATGAATACGATTCTCATTATGAAAAATGAATATTACAACTCAAGTACAATGCTTATAGTATGTAAAAGGAGATAGACTAACTAACTAGACGATTCTCATTATGAAAAATGAATATTACAACTCAAGTACAATGCTTACAGTATGTAAAAGGAGATAGACTAACTAACTAGATTCTTTTGTAACAACTCTCTACATTTACACTATACACCCTTAAGCTTTAGTAAATACTACACACGACCTACATACTCACAACAGAAATGTAACTACCAAATCCAACTTGCATTAGCCACTGTAACTTAGTTCGTTGATCCACGACCCCACTTACTAACTTGGAACTGAGTTGAATACATGCTAGTCTGAATATTTTGCCTTGAGCTTTCCTGCTTGATCATCATCAAGGTGACACACTCATAGGCCTCTTCATCAACTTTAATATATATAGATTTCAACTAGCTAAACTTTTAAATGTTACATTTATTTGTGTTCTATAAATTCTTGGATTAAAATGAAAAAAGTTCCATGCTCAACACTTTAGTACTTAGCCACAAGTTTTAGTGGTAGATCTGTCTTAGTTATGCTACTGCGAGGAGAAATCGCAAAATGATTTATAGCCCGTTTCTGAAGGCGTTGACTTATGGTCTTTGTATGAACAAGATTTTGTGAAGCTACCTCAACAAAGACTCACCTTAAACTTCGGAAAAAGTTTTTAAGGAATGGAGTTTAATAACTTGTACGAGCTTTCTAATTGCTATGAGTGGATCAATGGAGGAAAGTAAAAAGAATAAAAACATAGATAAATATTAGTAGTAGTAAATAGAGCATCGTCTATAAATCTTCGCAATTTCCTTGTAAACCCAACTTTTTTTTAGGTTCGAATCGAACAAATCAAAGGGTTTGCTCTTCATCACGATATTAATGATTTTGGTATGTAATTTTAAACTTTCTCGCTACTTGGTTTAACTAGGTATCTTTCTTATTTTTTTTTAAAACTGTCTAAAGTATTCCTTTTTTCACTTATTATACCCTACCGACCAATCGCCCTTTGTAACTTGTAAACCTGCATTCCACTTTACCCAAATCCAAATCTCATTTGTTCATTGCAAACCAAAATCCAAAACATCAAAACAAGAGCAGGGCCGGCCCAAGGGGTGGGCAGGCTGGGCACCCGCCCAGGGCCCAAATTAATAAGGGGCCCAATTTTTTTTTTTTTTTACTGTTATTGTATTAGTATACATGTAAACTAAAAATAATATCCAAATTTCTTAAACTGAGGCCCAAACTCAAAGCTTTTGTTGTTATTTTGAATTATGTTTGTTCAATTGTTTATTGAGACTTTGTTTATTTGTTAAATTTTGTTACATTGTTCATTATTATTTTTCTTTTTACAATGTTTTTGTGTGTTTAAAAACTGAAAGTGACATTGATTTTATTTATTTGTTAAATTTTGAATTATGTTTGTTCAATTGTTTGTTGGGACTTTTGAGTTTGATAGTTTATTTACATCTTACATAGTTACATTGAATTTTCAATTTAGTTAATTACTAATTTGAGGTCATAGCTCTTAGTGATTGATAAGAGAACCATGAAATAGAAGTGAAAAGCAACAATAATCCCAAATTATTCTTACGATGATTGTTGATTTGAGTAATTGAGTTTTTTTTTTTTACTTTACGAGTCTAAAATTCGGTAAGAATTTGTTCAGTTTTCTAGATAATAATGTTTCTCCAAACTTAATTTCAGCTCAGTAGGAACCCGTTATTAAAATTGTACTGATAGCAAAAATTATTTTTGTCTCTCTAAAAAATTAAATTAAAAAAAAATACATAAAATTAATATTTGATAATTAAATTAGGGCCCTTCTTTTATTTTGCCCTGGGCCAATAAAATGCTAGGAACCGCCCTGAACAAGAGTCACTAGAATATTGCGAAGTCAAACACACCGAAAACTTCTTAGGACTCGAGTTGAAATTCATGGAAGATCATTTTGAAGTAAACAAAACTTACAAAGGGCAAAAGTGGAAAAATATTCCCGGCTAGACTTTGTTAGTATCGCTTACACTAAGCGAAAAATTCACTCACTCACCTTATCTACTCCTTTCCTTCTTCTACTTCTACAGTTTCTGCTCTCACTCACTCTCTCTCTCTCTCTCTCTCTCTCTCTCACACACAGACACACTTCACTCTCTCGTTCCCACAGAGCAAACCCGTAAATGCCGACCGAAGACACGGCCCCTGAACCCATTGACGCCGACTCGACGGACAATGACGCTTACAGCCCCAACTCCGAAAACTCCGACGAAGAATCCATTTTCCTAGAATCAGAGGGTGAATCCACATCCGAATCCGAATCCGAATCCGAGTCCGAATCAGACTCCGATGGCGAATTTTCGGATTACTTGGATGAATACGCCGATAAACCTCCCGAAACAGAAAGCTCCGATGACTCAGACTCAGACTCAGACTCAGACTTAGACTCTGACTCTGACTCTGACTCTGACTCTGACTCCGACTCCGACTCCGACTCCGACTCCGAACCCGGCAGCGACGCCTTAACCGCTCCCCCCGTCGACCCGCCCCCTTACGGCAATGAAGAAGCCCTAATGCAGTGGTGCCTGAGAAACTACTCCTTTATCGCAGACGACGGCGACGTCGACGACCCGAACAAGAACTACGAAGCGCTTATGAAAGCTTTGCACTCCGAGGTAGCCCAGAAAGTGCGTGAAGAGGAGGAGAAGGTCATGTTCGAGAAAGAAGACCCGTATGATTTCCCGGTTGACCCGGAGGGATGGACGGAGAAGGATAATAGGGAGGTATGGGCCGACCAGCCGCTCTATATTACCAAACCCGGGTGGGACCCGAATTTTGCTACTGATGATGAATGGGGTATCATGAAGAACGAGATTATGGAAGGAACCCAGCCGACGATTGCGCCGTTTTACGTACCGTACCGTAAATTTTCCCCGATTATGACTGAAAATCCACTGTTCCCAACCCGGAAGTTAGTGCTTGAAGAGATGGATATGATCGAGGAGTTCTTGCAATGGGCCAGTTGCGTTTTCCTTGATGGGAGCACGTAAGTCCTCTTTTTCTTTACACCACATCTGTCGAATGTTTACTAGTTTTGACTTTTGACTTTTCAAAGTTAACATTTGACCACTTATCGAGGGAAGGTTTGATATGAATTTGTTCTTTATTTTAATATTGTAAAGGTTGCGGTTTTTGGGACTTTTGTGAAGTTTTATCATGCTTGTGGTTTTATTTTGATAAAAGTCAATAATTATGTATGTTAAGTATTGAATTTAAAATTGGGGAGTGGGTTACGAGACAATGGTTGTATTATGTGATTTGAGCTCGTAAACTTTTTACGGTGATGGATTGTTTATGAATCGTGCTTCTTTGTTACTTTTGATTTGTGTTGGGTACATAAACGGTAAACAGAGTATTTGACTTGAGAGTGTGTGGGGTGTGCTTATATGTATGTTGCATTAGTATTGCCTGAGGTGGTATGCTACCTAAGAATTGCTATTGCTAGAGCCATAAAGAATGTCATCTAACTTGGATTGGCTCAACCTTGCCTAGAGCCTAATTCAGGAAGAAGTGAAATGACTTGGCTCGGCTCAAAACCTTTGCTTCATGATCCGGTTAGGATTACTTCATCATTTGTGATTGACTCAATTCTCTTGGTAGTCTTGCTCATGTTTGCTTTTTATCAAGTATTTGGATGTAGTGTTGGGACTCGAAAATGATTGAGCCCTTGAATTCTGAGTAGATTGTAGGCTCGCTCAAGATTGATTGCAAGATAGACGAAAGCTAAAAACGTTAGCTGAGCTTTTAAGTGATTGAAAGCTTGACTTGAGCTTGACCCGGTTAGATTCATTTGCGTATGTGTTTTGGCATGTCAATATTAAGTTTGGTGATTAGGGGATTTATAGAGGCATAAGATTACTTTGTACTTCTAGCAACTTCGGCAAAATGCTTTGATTATATTGGGAGCATTGTAGACTGAACTTAAGATATAGAGATCTTAGCATGTTATTGTAGTCGGTTGTAAACATGACTTTTTGAAAGGATCCTATATCTTGTCCTCATTAATGGAAATGTACCATCCACTTAGGTTTGAATTTCAAATATATTCGTCTATAATCTCCATATCAATTTTTTTTTTTTTTGGTTTCCTAAGGTATTTCCAGTCCCAATGGTCCAAGATTAATCCCCGAGCTGGGTAGGACCACAAAGGCGGTTAAGCTCTCTCTACCGAGTTTTAATGCGGCTGCATTCCCATGGCTTGAACCTAGACCTATGGTTAAGCTAGAACAAGCCCTTACCAGTTTATTTATGCGCTTGTTAATCTCCATAGTCAATCAAATGGAGTTCAGTCTACAACATTCACAATTGAAACTTGCAAGTCTTGTCTAAATGTGTATCGGTGAACTTCCCATTTGGTATACTATTGATGCTATTTATTGACTTGTTTCTATTCTTTAATGTTTTAAACTTTGACTTGATGTTTAGTTACTTTTTTCTAAATGCGTAGATTGAATTTGGTTGTGTTTTTTGCGTTGTTGTTGATTTATTCTATTGAACATTTCGATGTATATACTTAGTTATCAGCCTAACTCTTCAAAATGTTGAAGATTAAGATAATGGATATTCTTAATTGCCGAAATGCGATAGTTAAATCTCCATTCAATAATTTGCGAGGACCGACTGCGTGATTATTGATTATTGGCCCCTTCCCTTTTTGGTTATGTTTTTGTTTTCATTTACTTGAAACACAGGAGTTGCTTTGGTGCATCAATTGTTGTTGTTGTTGCTTTTTTTTTTTTTGATAAATAAACAAATTGTATTTAGGAGGACCAAGGGGGCGCAATCCATGTACACTAGGAGTAGAAAAAGAGAAAAGTTATACCCATATATACTGGGAATTAACCAAAAACCTACACTAAGTTCTCATAAAAAATTCTCCCGAAAAAGTCATCAAGCTGTCCACGGACTCCGATAATGGCTCACTCAACGAAAAATTGAGAAAATTCAACACTGAGTCCATTAATCACTGAACCAAGAACTCCAATACTTCAAATTTTCTGCTGTTTCTCTCCATCCAAATATTCCGCATGAGGCTAAAGGGAGCTGCAAGTGATCTATTCTTATCATACTTGCTAACATGAGCCCCATGCAAGAAGCAATTTTATAATAGTCTTTGGCGTGATCGAAATCGTCCCAGAAAGTGCAAATATAGCTCCCTGGCCCAATCACTGTGCAGTAGTTGATGAGTACCTTTTGCACATGCAACACCAATCAATTGTTGCTTCTGTTACAGGAAGCTATTGCGCACTTGGACGTGCCCCTTTTAGAATTTTATAATCTTCCATTTACCAAATAATTACTGAAAAAATGCTACGCGTAGGAGTAGTGTACGTTACTCGATCTCGGAAAATACTTTAAACTTAAAGCAGATAAGGGAAAAGTAATCAAGAAAAGGGGTGTAAGTGCTTCCATTGGATTCAGTTTAGTGCTAAGTCAAAAACTGAATACTTGTATTCGGTTTGCCAAAAATTGAACCGCACTGAACTGTTCTCCCCACCCCTCTTCTTTTGGGCGTGGTTCTCAGTCTGAAATTCTCATTCTTTTGATGAGAAATTCAATGAAAATGAAACAAGCCAATTACACAAATAAGAAAAAGAACAGTAGAGGTGACAAAAAAGAAAAAAAGAAGACAATGTGAGCATTAATTTGCAAAAAAAAGTGTTCGTTATAAAGATCAGGAACAAAATGAGATAAGCAAAGGTGTAGTAAAGACCAAACTCTTGGCTTTTTTTTTTTTGAATAATTGAATGTGTTGTACCATATATGTTTAGCCCGATGGTAAGTTGGTAAGTTTATGGGGAACAAAATATAATATATGTAGAAAATTGTGAACCTGAATCTTCATTGATTTCTATTAGCGTCCTCTTTTTATTCGTTTCTCTCTTTTGTTGCTCCTTTAGTCTGTTTTTCTTCATACAGAAACAATTGGGATTGGTCAGATGGAAAGAAGCTGAGAGAGGGTGAGTTGATGCGAATTTCGTCGCACCCCAAGATCTCCTAGAAAGGTTTGATGTGGATGACATCTCGATTCGACGTTGTTGAAGCAAGTAGAATTGCGGAATTATGAAAGATGCCACAATTGGGATGGATCTCCAACTGATAAGTCTAGAGTTTTGATTCAATGACCGACACACAACTGATTGGCAAAGGGTTTGCTCAAGAACGACACACGCACTTGAAAGAGAAACTCAATTCTATTCAATCAATCAGCTAACTTTGAAAACAATGTTTAAACGACCAATAAATAGGCTTACAAACCCTAGGAAAGCTGAAAAAGAAACCTAAAATAACTTGAAAACGAAACCCTAAGGAAAATACCAAAAATAGAAGTCCAAACAAAATACTCCTCCGTCCCTAAATTATTGTCTTCCTTTCCTTTTTCGTCCGTCCCAAAATAATTGTCTTGTTTGAAACTTTCCTTTTTAGAACGTCACTTTTACTATTTTACCCTTACTTTTTCTTCCTACTTTAATTATGGGCCACATACACATGGGCATTAAAGGAAACAACACACTTTTTCAATACTATTCCAATATTAATAATCAAGTCAATTGAGTTTTCTTAATCCGTGTGCCGGGTCAACCAGACAATAATTTAGGGACGGAGGGAGTACAAGAAACTGGGATGGGGCGGCCGCGCAATCTCTAATGGTGTGAGCCCACTGATGCGTTTTGGAAAACTTCAACTTTCTGTAATTTTGGGCGAGCGTAATTTGGGCGAGCGCACTATGCAGCCGCCCTCTTTGTAGTTTCATCTTTCCGACCTTGACAAATAGGTCCCTGAACTTTCTAAAATCATTCCCTAAACCTTCCAACTCACCCTTGAACTTCCAATCTTCACCCAAATACCCTTTAAAGTGTAAATCCAATATAAACCCTCTTGAGATCACATCACTCCCTCCCTCTTGAAAAGAATTTGACCTCAAATCCACATTAGGAACTTGATGTTTGCACACGAAGTGATATGTAACCAATCCGCCCATTGTGTGGAAAAAAAGTTATCGTGAATCATCAACCGCTTGATGAACCAAGAAAAGGATTTAGTACAAACCTCAAAGTTAAAGGGATCTTCATATTTGTCCATGAAAATTTTATTGGGAAAAACAAGCTCAACTTTACCCTTGATATTTCCCTCGGACTTTTGCTCTTGAATCTTTTCTTCTTCACTCGTATCCTTTGCTTGCTCACTTTTTCCTCCTTCATGCTCATTCTTTTCTTCCGCATCCTCACTCTTTTCTCCCTCGGGCTCATTCTTTTCTTCCTCATCCTCACTAATTTGTTGCAACCCCCACTTGAACCACACAGACCTGTTTTGGTGTCAAACGAATGATATTGTTGAGGTTGAAACTATAATTGGTAAGTGACTTTGACTTGGCCCCAGTTGTAGAAGTAGATGAACTTTTTTCCTCTCTTTTGATATAGCTCGGCTTCCATGGTAAAGACTCTAAAGGTGTGTGAGATTGATAATCCCTATAACAGAAATTAGGTACAAACCGTCGCACATAACACGTTACTTCTCCGGCCATGACGCAACTACCCTTTCTCAATTCTGTGATTTATCTCTAACAGTTGCCACCATATGTGTGCATAGCCCGTGAGCTTAGTTGCTGCCAATTTCACCTTCTTCAATTCAGAGTACATATGATGCTCAAAGACCTCTTCCTACTTCTGTTCCCAATCTATGTAATCATCGCCGTAACCTTGAAAGCTCGGAATTTACCTTAAAGAAACAAGCCTACCTCTGCGCAGATTATTGATTATAGTATCGATACTCCCTATCCGAATCAACATCTCCAAATTCCTCCTCCATGGGTTCAACCCTTCGAGCCCTACGGCCTCCATGCGCCCTTAGATGTTCCCATTGTTGGACCATATTCAACATCCCAAATTTCTTATCAAAAACACTATCCACCGCATCTTTAATAAGTTTTGTCAACACCTCTTTAATTTGTTTGTGCTCTTCAGACATGGTGTTTGGTGAATCACTCCCGCACGTATATACGCTCGTGTTTGACTCAATTTCACCAAAACAAGAACTCAAGAAACAACAATCAAAATACTCCTTTTTTTTTTAACCAACCCTAGTGGAAATAGGGTTTCACAAAACAATAATCAAGACAACAAAAATTAAGATAGTATGGAAAAGCTAACCGTAACTAGGATGATCTGATACCAATTGATGCGAATTTCGTCGCACCCCAAGATCTCCTAGAAAGGTTTGATGTGGATGACACATCGATTTGATGTTGTTGAAACAACTAGAACCGCGGAATTATGAAAGACGCCACAATCGAGATGGATCTCCAATTGATAAGTCTAGACTTTTGATTCAATAACCGACACACAATTGATTGGATCACACTGCACTTGAAAGAGAAAAAACTCAATTTTATTCAATCAATCAACTAAATTTGAAAACAATGTTTAAACAGCGTTTAAATTGGCTTACAAACCCTAGGAAAGCTGTAAAAGAAATCTAAAATAACTTGGACACGAAACCCTAAAGAAAATACCAAAAGTAAAAGTCCAAACAAAAAATAGGAAATCGGGACAGGAGACTGCGCGACCGCACTGATGCATTTTGAAAAACTTGAACTTTTTGTAATTTGGGCGAGCAGCACTGTGCGGTCGCCCTCTTTGTAGTTTCATCTTTCCGACCTTGACAAATAGGTCCCTGAACTTTCTAAAATCATCCCCCAAGCCTTCCAATTCACCCTTGAACTTCCAATCTTCACCCAAATACCATTTAAAGTGTAAACCCAATATTAACCCCCTTGAGATCACATCATGAGTCGAGGAAACTGAAGTGGAAGAGAGGAGTTTCATAGATAGAGGATACAAAGGGAAGAGAGAGGAGATTACTGATGAGTGAACTGAGCACAGAGTGGTGCACATAAGGTCAATTACTGAACGCCTGATCTATGACTGTGATGCACCTAATCATATCTATTAAAACATGGAACCAAACCACTGTTTTGGTTTGGGTTGGTGGTTAACCTGTTTCGACGTTGACCCTTACAGGAAGCACATACAACTCAACTCAGCCTTTGTCTGTACAGGAAACAGAACTGAACTTGGCTTTTGTCCCAATTACTTTAGGTTGGCTACATGAATGTTTTTTTGCCATTTTGTTCTGATGCAAGATCATCAGCCATGTCACACTACCCGAAACACAAACATATAATAAAATTGCCATCCAAACAAGCCTGAAGGCTATATTGATTTTATTTGTGAAAAAGGGGTGATCAATTTTATTCGCTTGCCATCTTATGTTTCATGTCTTACTTCCCATCTTGGGATGTCCCATAATCTGCCATTCTAATTGTGTTTTGACTTGGGATACTCATGACGAGGTTTGTTTCTACCCAAAGATTAAAGAAAGAGTTAACTTTTTCTTTCTTTTTTTTTTTCAATATTTTTTTTTTCATTTTTTTCTTTCTTTTCAAATATATAAGATTTGTCTAACATGTCATACAAAAAACAGTATTTGACTTGTGTGTAATTTAAAGGAAATATAGAGAATATTAGAAAGCTTGACTTGTCAAAGGCGACTCTTTTTTGGGGACAGAGGGAGTATATATTTCCCTCCTTACGCTACCTAAACAATGAAATGTACTACTCAAGGTTCAAAATTTCGGCCTCGCGGCAGTAATTTGGTATTTTCTTTAGTCATGTGATTTGTTCCTTCTCTTCTTGTTGTTTTGTTGCAACTCTCCTGTTTGTTGTTATTATCCTTTTGTGTCAACCGTTGCCTACACCCATGTAGGAAGAAGTTTATTGGAGCAGCAACTTCAATAACCACCAGGGGCATACTTGAGTAAATACACCATCATTGATAAGCGGAGTTAGTTTCGGCAATACTGCAGTTCTCACAACGAGCCGCTTGCAAGTTCTAGGGAGATGCTTCTATTGCCAAACCTTGAGTTGCAGCAGGTCCCTCAACCTCTTTCCGAAGTCGCTCGGTAAAACTGTGTCCACCTCTGAATATTACATGGCACATTGCCTCATTAATGGCAGTAACACTAACAACAAGCCACTTCCATGGTTTTTGTTGAAAAGTCCTTTTTTCTTTTTCATAGAAAAATAATTTTATTGAAAGGAAAGGAGAGATTACGTGCAAAGGCGACCTGAAGTTTGCCTAAGAAAGAAAAAAGATCATACAGAAATCAAAAAGGGAAGAGAAGTGGGACCCGAACAGCTAGACTAGAACAGCCTCTCAATCAGCAATATCAGGAAACCCCTAAAAGCTCCTAACACTGAAGCCCAAATCGAATCCATGAACTGAATTTTATCTCACAGCAGGGGTAGGAAAGAGATTGATCTCGTAAAATGCAAGAATTTCACTCTGTCCAAATACCCAAGTAGATGCCAAACGTGGCACACCACAATAAACACCTCTATTCTATTGAATACCAATTTGTAGCACATTTGGCCTATCATAAGGTTTGGAATTCACAAAATCCCTTTGCCTGATACTTTTTGGAACTGTAATTACACAGTGACACTTAGAAAGACTGATGGTCGTTCGTTCGTGGTCCTTTACACACTAAACATAAATGTCCCATTCAGTACTCCCCCATCTCTTCAAGTCATCTCTTGGTGTGAACATGTTCCTTCAAACCAAATACTGTTAATGAGCACTTAGTAACACTTATATAGACCTGTTTCCACCACTTAACAGCACCAGCGACTCTTTTCAAGCAAATGCAACATGAAAAACACAAACGTGTTTGATATATGTTAAAATAGTATCCATCCAGTACTAGTTAGATTGCTTATCAGAAAGTATAAGTTATTTATTTTATTTATTTTTATCTCAATGAGCTTATCAGAAATATCCAAAGTCAACTGCTAAGTATGCTCTCTAATAATTGCAGGGACCTTGAGATTCATGGTTTTATAATCTATATTATCGAAACTTGAGTTTCTTCTAGTTCGTGAAAGCACAGATCAACATAATATTTTTTTAGTCCATGTTCTATTGCTTGATCAACCATTTGTATCATTTTTGTCAGCTAGATCTATGTCCAAACAATGTAATCCTGCAGAGCAACCAATGCATTTGACATACTTCTGATGGAAATCTCCAGATAGAAACTTACGTTTTTCTGTTGTCAGCTCTTTCCTCTTTATTTGGCCCTTGTAAAGTAATTTACAGTTATCAAATAATTGTAGTTCATAATTTTACTACAAGCTTAGTTAGGTATAGGGTAGGGTGTAATTGTTTCTTTATCAAATTACATTAACAAAGAAAATGCTTGTAATACTATGCATGGGAATTTGGGATTGTTGGGAAAGATAGAGTCGAGGACATAGCTATTTTTGGACAGCAAGGAGACCGTCTGCTATATATCTTCCAACACCATATAACAAGACCGACAGAGAGAAATCCAAATGGTCCCTTTCAATTGCTATCCAGTATTATAAGGGTCCCTGAGGATATTGGAGACAGTGATGCTGCTGGAGAACTTCCAATTTTGTAATACCAAGAGTGCCTTGCTGTAAACTTCCATTACTAGTACACAGTACCATCAGGAAGTATGTCTCTCTCTCTGCAAGCCTTCCTCCTTGGTTTCTCTCGTTAAAACCTCACCTTCACTTTTCTCATCAAACCATTTTAGCAACAGACTAACTACAAGAGTACTCATGGTTGAAGAACTTAGAACAAATATTGATGTAACATGAGGTTGTAGTCCATTGCCAAGCACTACCATAGTACCCCTCCATTCCTGTCATTCCATTTGACTCCAACTTTTCCTCCTGAACTACAACTACCCACAGACCCATCAACTTTGACGCTTCAACCTTTCTCTGAGATGGGTCAAAGCTTGCCCTCTGTTTTACCTCCAAATGAACCCCAAAGAGGAAAAGGGGGAGACCTCTAAGAGTGGACGAAGTGTACTAGTAATGGGAATGTACTTTGAGGCACTCTGGTAGCATCATAATCACTCGATCCATATTATCTTCCAGCGGAGGGGATGTTCCAACCACAGCAGGGTACCTTGCCCATCCACAATATCATAAATTTTCTACTTGAGGAGGCCTCAGTTAGGATATTACCGTTGTCTACAACTTAAGCTAGCAATGCCATGAATCTACTGCGGCAAAGATTTGTACCTCGTGATCATGAACCTTTAGAAAGTTCATCTTCATACTTAACCGAGTTTTGGTTAGGCATAATAATTATTTTGTGTTGGTGTTCCATGCTGGGTCCCAATTTCCTACCTTCATGAACATATATCTTTGGCTATTGTGAATTTCACTGCCAAGTTAATTTAGAACTCTGCTTGATTTCTCAGGATAGCTAATAGACATGCACACATATCTACACACATACACATATGTCATACATGGCAGTTGGCTTACAACATGGCTCTGCTTGAATATATGTGTTCCTCTTGGGTTAACATGAGCGCCAGTTCCTTTTTCTTTTATTGTGACCGATATGACCCATTGCCTATAATAGCTGTAGAATGTGAGTGTCCCTGAGGGTGTGATGTGTGTTGGGTATAATGCTTGGCGTGACACATCTATATTAAAGAACTTCGAAAGAGTAAAGGTCGGGGTGGAAGTCAAGACTCATCAGGTAAAGAGAAAGAGGGCAAAGACTGAATACTCACTAGCTCCAGATTATTGAATAATGATTATTTTTTCAAATGAGGTTTATGGCCTCTATTTATAACGAGTATGGAATGACACAGAGAATATTCCAAGATTCCTTGCAAGGTGTCATCGTCCTATTGACTATCCAATGATCATTGGACACGTGTCCTGTAAGCGGGGACCACAAACTGCTCTTTGTCTCTTTGGTAATCAGGTCACACGCGTCGCACATGCATGATAACATACGTGTATGACGGGTGAGACTTTCTCTTGACCTCAGCCGCCAAACCAATAAACCTCGAGGTTACCAAGAACCGGCCCAACCTTTTGGGAGTCCAGGGACCCTGAGCCGGCCGTTACACTTAGAGTCGATCCCCCAGTAATGCCCTAAGCCGGGTCATCCCTGAAGGATGTAAGTGCTAGTGATAAATTATTACCCTTTTTCTGAGGCTAAAGTTAATTCCTTGGAACCCTAATGTTCGGGGATCCGGGCTTCCTGGCCAGTTGGATCTCATAGGGTCAGGCAAGAAGCTCTCCTGAGAGAGCGTTCGGGCCCTTGGCCAACTTGCTGACGGAGACTATTAACAAAGTCGGGGTGCGGCTGTGGAGACTCGAGTGTTATTACCCTTAGGCTAAAACATTCAATCTCGGCCCCCCTTTAGGCTATGTCCCCGAGCCTAGTACGTTTTCGTACAGTAGGTCTTAGTTCGAGGAAGACTAGGTAATTACGTGGTAAATACCTAGAGTGATGTGGCACAGCCCCTACTATAATAGCAATTCTGAGTTGTCTAGGTATTTCAGTGTCTTGGTTTATATTGGTACTTTATTGAGTGGGCATGATAACTGTCAACTTGTTCGTATACATGGCTTACTGAATTCTGAGGTTATGAATGAGTAGGAAAGCTAAGAAGTGTCCAGGGGCCCTTTATAATATCTTATTTAGAAAATTTGGAAGTTGGAGATACTCCCCATTGCACTAGGGACATTCACCTACATATTGTCGAGTGTTCCCAGTGCAAAGTATTTCTACAAGTGCCCTGGGACACTCGTTACCATGAACCTTATTTGAAACTATGTTTGAACACCTCCCTTTGAATACTTTCATATTTGATATCATTACTATTCATTCATTCAAGGTACGAAGGCACTGTGTGGGATGATGTGGCACAAGGAAAAGGTGTTTATATTTCTCAGCATGGGCTGGTCAGGTTAGTTATTCTTGAATTAGTAGTTTTGAGTCTTTTGACAAGTTTTCGTGTCATAATGACTATTCTACATGGTATGGTATTCTCATGATTCTTTTATTTCACTTATACAGGTCCAATTTTCTTATTTGACTTACAAGCTTGTTCACTTAATGCTTATAGATATGAAGGTGAATGGTTACGAAATGCCATGGAGGGTCATGGGGTTGTCGAAGTTGAATTACCAGATTATCAACCTGTGCCGGGTTCAAAGTATGTTCGTAATCCATATCCATGTTTAGAAAATGTTGTAAACTCATACTGATAACTAAATTCAGCAGACAAAACTCAAGCAAACTTTCCCTTCAAAAAAATAAAATAAATAATAATAAAATAAAAACTAACATGAAAAACCTTATCTTTGTTCACTTTCCCAGGCTTGAAATAGAAATGCGTGACAACGGGGAAATAATTACAAGTGATTTCATGTCACCTGAGGACAGAAAATGGCTGGAGAAGGATATTATTGATAGTGTTGCCACAGCTGGGGGGGAATTTGTGAGGCCCTTTTATGAAAATAGTGAATGGATCAGACAATTTGGAAGCAAACCGTAAGTCTTACGTTCCACTATCCCACTTATGATCATAGTGCATTTTCCTGTTTCTTCTTCTTATAGTTGTTGCGGTATGTAATTTCATTATCATGATTCATAAAGCTGTTCAATTCAATTATATCATACTTGTTCCCTTGCCTTTCTCTTATTCAGGTAATGGTTGTTTCCATCAATTTTCTTACTCCTGCGTCTCAAATTGACCCTTTTTGAAACTTTTGTCCCAAAGTGTGTTCCCCTTTTTCTATGAAGTTACTAAATTCACCTCGGATATCTATCAAATCCCTATGTGCGCGTGCAATATTTTAGTGTAGAGACTAAGGGCATTCATGTACATATACTACTAAAATGATCTAAAGTCAACTTCTCTAATTTTTGCAAGAAACTAAAAAGTGACACTCATTATTGGACAGAGGGGAGTATTCTTTATCTACCTTATAACTACAGTTATCTCTGTATGTTTTTTTATAATAAATTCTTAATTTAGGACGCTGATAGACTAAAAGATGACGATTATATAATTGTTCTTGATGGAATCAATGACTCGTAATGTGCTAACTGCTGGAGAATACCTCTGCAAGGATAAGGAAGGCACGGTGATATAGGCTGTTTGCACCAGACAAATTAATAATACAGAAAAATAATGTACTACGTAAATGTTTATTTTGTGTTTTACTGTAATGGTTGCTTCTATTTTCACGTTTGCTAGTGAAATGCTTTGTTCCTCATAGCAATTGTTACAGCTCATTCATTTAGTTTAGTTGGATGATAGTGGTGTATATGTTTTGCAAAGATACCTACATAAAACTCAACCATAAATATTTATTCTTTGTGAACCTATGTGAGCATCAGCTCAATAGATGTTACTTAAGGTCCAGAATGCATTTTTATTTGGTACGCGTTTTCTTTCTTAAATTTCCTATGGACACCTTTCCCATTCCGCTTTCTAAACGTGCCAAGTTTGTGGTTTTATATGTAGAAATACAGTATTATTTGTTTAACATAATGGCGTCTTGATGCCAGTGAGACAGGTCGGTACCGTTATGCTGGTCAATGGAAGCATGGCAAAATGCACGGATGTGGTGTATATGAAGTTAATGAAAGTACCATATATGTAAGTCCCTGAAAGAAATCTGGTAATGTTGGTGCTCAGCTTGTGTCTCCTTATTGTTGAAATAAAACCATAAGCATTATGCACCATTTGGATCGTAAATAGTAAGTGATACTGAATTATTTTATCTGTTTCTCTTATTTTTGTGTTCGTAGAGTATCATTTTCCTTTTAAGTTCTTCTCTAATTGAGTCTGTAGCAGTTCAATTGTCAATAAAAAACTGAATTGTCGCTAATTGCCTCATTCATCATCTAATGTAGCTTCAAATTCTATTAAGAGTAACTTCTTTCATTTCTGTATGCAGGGACGGTTCTATTTTGGACAGCTATCGGAGGAATCTGCTGGTTGTGATTCTAATACATCAGCGGTAATTGCCCTCATCCTATACATATACATATATATATATATATATTTATATATATATATATTTATATATATATATATATATATTTATATATATATATATTTATATATATATATTTATATATAGATGCACGTGCACACATACGCGCACACACACACACACAGATGTCTAGATATACATATTGGACTTTGTATCAGCTATGAAAGGATGACTAATAATTGGGTATCTCAGTTGCATGCAGGTATAGCAGAGGTGGCAGCAGCGAAGGCTCGAATGTTTATGAACAAGCCGGATGGAAGTAAATATCAAGTTTTCTCTTCATTAACTTCAGTAATATTGAAATGTGGTGTTGATAATTTTAAAATGAACTGGGAAGCTATCAGGGCCTGTCAATTTGGAAACAAGTACATTTATTGGCAAGCCGTGAATTCCTAACAAGCACATGACGAGTATTTAAGCGCAAACGAAGTATCTGTGACTTGTAATACTAAAAGAAAATTCTGTGGTTTAAATCAGTGTTCGAAAAATCGTTCTAGGCGCCCGCCTAGGCGCTAGGCCCCCTTCAAACGCCGCGACTAGGCTCTAGGCCCCCCCCAAACGCCGCGACTAGGCTCTAGGTGCCCCCCAAATGACACTACTAGGCTCTAGGCGGCCCCCAAACGCCGCTACTAGAGCCAAATCGGACAAAAAATTGCCATCATAAAAAATTGCCGCTTGGTCAGCCTAGGCGCCGCCTAACGTCCAGCCGATTTGAGCGATGTCGTACGCGTTTTATCGATGAGGGACCTAGTATGAGGAACCTGGGAGGAAGGGGAATCAATCAGGGGCAGAGCGACGCACAACGATGCAATGAATGACATCCTCAATCTTCTGGACAGCTAGGGCTTAGATAAGTTCGGCGTCGGAGGAGGGGGAGTCAACGTGATTGAGATCCACAGCTTGGAAGTAGTCGAAATGGCTGGATTGATTACGGTGGGAAAGGAGGCGATATGCCGATGAAGAGGTGAAAGAGAGAGTGAGAGTGAGAGAAATTAAGAGTGAGAGAGAAAGAGAGCGAGAGCGAAAGATTGCCGTCGGCGTTGAAATCCCGTCATCTATCTCATAGTGAGAGAGTGAGAGAAAGGCGTCTGTGAAAACTTTGTGTATTGTGAGAGAGAGACAAACGGTCAGCTTTTAGTTTTAGGGTTTTAATTCACTTTTCAAAATGACAACCTCCCTCCTCAAGTTATTAAAGTATTTTTCCTCCCCCCTCAAGTTATTAAAATATTTCTCTAAGTATGTTTCCTCCCTCCTCAAGTTATCAAAGTATTCCCTTCTTCCCTCCACTTTGAAATGATGGAGAATTTAATTATAATTTTTAATTTTAACTTTTAATCTTGTAATGTAATCATTAATTTTAGTTTATTTGGTCATATTTAGCTATTTACTATTGTTGCATCAGCTTTAGTATGGATCTAATGTGTAATTATGTCTCGATTTCTAGGCCCCGCCTAGACCTCGCCTAGCTCCGACTAGGCCCCTAGGCGCTAGGCCATGCTCTGGCACCTAGCGCCCGCCTAGCGATTTTTAGAACACTGGTTTAAATATACTCTGATTCCAAATAAGTGTCCACGTTTTTTCTTTTGGTAAATATGGCATGGATTTTAAGACTCATCATCAATGGAGCATTTAAGTACACCAATATACCATATTACTGAAATATAAAAATGAAACATCTATCTTTGGAGGTCAAATGACAATTTTCATTAAGTTTATTATATTATCTAGATGTGATCTGCCACATTTACCTAAAGCATGTGGAGTCTTATGTGAGAATGGAGGGATTATATGATAAGATTAATGTATTTGTTAGAAAAAAGAGAGTATTATGACAGGGTGTTCACCAACCTGGTGGACTGATATCTCATTTTCACTAAGTTGGCATCAACTGCTGTGTGTGTGTCTTCGTGGACTTCCAGACATGCAGACTCTTGTTTAAGATATTACTCCCTCCGTTCCTAAATAATTGTCCTGTTTGACTGTCACACAGATTAAGAAAAATTAATTGACTCTATTATATATATTGGTATAAGTGTTTTCCTAAAAAGGAAAGTCTAGAAACAAGACAATTTTTTTAGAACGGACAAAAAAAGAAAGTAGAACAATTATTTACGAATGGAGGGAGTATAATCTTTAAATCAGAATATTGTAGATCTAAAGTGGAGGAAAATGAGTTCTTTGTCGTAGAAATTAAAGTATCATCAGATATCAATTTCATCAGTGGCAATATATGGTTACCATGTATATTTACTTTCAAATGGTTCTTAAGCTAGGGCATGCACACATTTTTTCCTTTTGTATCATACATTGCGTTAATGATCGGATCATAATAAGGCATACGACATTTGTGAACTGTATTTTTCCACCCTTCTTTTGTTATTCCTTCTTACTTTATGCAGATTTTGTACTCGCATATGAGCCTTACCTTTGTGTGGGCTTTATGGTCTCACTTCATTGATAACTTAAGTTTTATTTCGCATATGAGCCTTACCTTTGTGTGGGCTTTATGGTCTCACTTCATTGATAACTTAAGTTTGATTTTACTGTACAGTGGTTAGAGAAGATAAGGGTCCATATAATGACCCACAACATCCCTATTTCTATGAGGAAGATGACGCGTGGATGGCACCAGGCTTTATCAACCAGTTCTATGAAGCAAGTCAAATTCCTTTTTCAATGGTTGTACCAGTCTCCTTGAGAGTACTTGAGAAATTGACATGGTGGATGTTTATGTGGCAGGTTCCTGATTATTGGAAAGCATATGCCCATGATGTGGATGAAGAAAGGGAGATGTGGTTAAACTCATTTTATAAAGCTCCTCTAAGGTTACCTATGCCTGCTGAGCTTGAGCACTGGTGGTCAAACGGTACTGCATTTCCCAGTTTACTCCTATCCAGAAGGTGTCTGATAGCTCATGCAGTTGTCTAAAATTTAGACAACCAAATATGTGATCCAACCTGGCAAAAGCTCATTTCTTTCTACAACACTTCCGTTTCAAGGTTTTTTTGTTTGTTTTGTTTTGGTTTTTTTTTTTTTTTGGGGGAGGTGTGTTTAGATAAAGAAATTCCATTGCCTATTCCATGATAAAGTTTTCTTGTGGTCTACCATTATACCGTGTGGCAAGGATTGGCCACCTTCCAACTAAGTTGTGGCCAAGAAAACGTCAAAGCTAGGAAATGTTTATTTGCATGGGTTGTTCCAACTTCTGATTGCTCGTATCTCATAGAGATTGTTTGTGTGTGTGTGTTTTCTCACCCTTGCATGTCATGAAGGCAAAAGATGATATGGCAAAACAGTACTGATTTATTCAATCTTAAATGAGTTTCCTGTGTTCCATTGGTCTGTGAATCTTACAAAAAGATGGGATGCAATCTTCTCTTTAGTAAGAGTTATAGAATTGGAAGAAGTGCTTTCCTCTAATAACTTGCTTGTCTATAGACTGTATGGAAGATTTTCCATACCTTCTCTTCACAATATGTTTGAAATGCAGCACTAATATCATTGTGTGTTTTGTGTTTTTGCCTTATGCCACATTTTACATGTCATTTTAGTGAGGGATCGGCTGCCCTCCAGTTTTCATCTTCCGCAATGAGGTATATATCTGGGTAAACATTTGGTATTTGTTTTGAACAGATGAGGCTCCAGAATTCGTTCTTGTTAACAAGGAACCAGAGCCTGATCCTGAAGATCCATCGGAGCTCATATATCCGGAAGATCCCCTCATCCTTCACACTCCAACCGGACGCTTAATCAATTATGTTGATGATGAAGAATATGGGGTCCGCTTGTTTTGGCAACCTCCTGTAAAAATAGGGGAGGATGTGGACCCAGACAAGGCCCAATTCTTACCTCTTGGATTTGATCATTTTTATGGCAGAGCTGAGGAAGTGGTGGAAGAAAACATACGGGACGACGTAAATGATGAAGGCGAGGGGGTGCTTGACAAACTAGAGAAATGGACTGAAGAGAAGAAGAAAGCTTATGAGACGAGAATGGAGTTAATAGAGAAGGAGGTTGAATTAGTGGATGCTGAGATAACTTTGAAGGAGACTATTGAAGATATTGACGAGGAGTTGGAGAGATTGCAGAAAGAGGAGATGAAGAAAGTGGAAAAAGGCTTGCAAGGGGACACTTTGCCTTCTGAACCAACAAGCCAATTAGATGATAAAATTTCACCTGCCCAGGGTGAAGGTGAAATAGAGGAAGTAAAAGGAGGAGGAGAAGAAGAGAAAGAGAAAGAAAAAGAAGAAGAGGAAGAGGAAGAGGATGAGGACGAGGATGATGAGCCAACCAGTTTTGGTTCTATTATTGATGATCAGGATTCAACAAAAAATGACCTGGACGGAAAAAAGGATGGGAGGTCTCCATTTGCTGCATTGTCATTGCCATTTGCCTCTTGTGCCACCATTGCTTCAGTGGTAATTTTGGACATCTTATCCACTATTTAGTTTCTCATGTGTTTTTTTATTTTCCTCATTTTTTTCAAAATGCTTGTTAATTTTGTTTTTGGAACTTGCAGGTTCCATCTCAGCTACAGCAGTCATTTTTGAAATGGAAGGAGTCAAAATTGCAAGCCAAGAGTCCTCAACGTTCATCATCTTCATCATTCCGCTCTTGTGGGGTATTGCCAGAGCCACAGGTGGCGGCACTGTGCTCCATAAGTTTTCCCCGGTCCATTGACCAAGATTTGACTTTAAAAGCAGGGAGGCAGGCACATCACCTGGGCAAGCACATAACCAAAACGCGAATGAGAAGCCACTCAAGGCACAAAGCTTCAACAGAGCTGCTCAGAAATGTGGCAGACCACAAACTGGGAAGAAGCTGGATTTGGCCACCTCAAAGCCAGAAACTAAACATACTATCCTTACACACCCCGGTATAGGTTTGTCATTTATACAGACTCGATCAATTTTGTAGTGCCTGCACAACTGTGTCTTAATTAGAGGTAGGCAAAGCTGTATCCCACCATTTTTCCCCCATCACATTTCATGTATCGGAATTTCGAGGTTTCTATGAATGAGTAATAAGCTGTATGCTATGGAGAAGATGAAGCTCTTGTTTCTGTTTATTTTGTTGCCATAGTGGTATTATAGCTGGTACAGGCTAATTTTGCAGCCATCCGTCGTTTGGCCAAATCCACGAGTACTAGAAGTGCTTACCAAACTTGTACTCCTCCGTCTCGAAAAATAGTCTCCGTACGAGCCTTTCTAACTTTTTTTCTTTTAACTTTTATAATATCCAAGTCTGTTACAATAATTTGTCCATGTTTTCGCATCAATGAAAATATTAACTAAGCTTGGGTCGGGTCGGGTGCCTAGAATTTCTTTCTTCCCATTTTGTTGTAATATGATTATATGACTGCTACTTCCTCCGTTCCTAAATTATTGTCTTGTTTGATTTGGCACACGGATTAAAAAAAATAATTGACTTGATTATTAATATTGGTAGAGTGTAATTTTCTTTAAGTTCATGTGTATGTGGCCCTTAATTAAAGTATTGTTCTTAAAGAAAATTTTCAAACAAGATAATTATTTTAAAGCGGATAAAAAAAAAATAAGACAATAATTTAGTGACTGTGGGAGTATTTATTAAGATTGTACGTAACATTCTTTATCTCTTTGAATCCCAAATCTTATGGATTACTATTAAGTAGGCAGTAAGGTGTTTAAGTTGGTACTCCGTACTTATTATTACTCCAAGTTGTTTGTAGGGTTAATGGGTCGGTCTATTTTTAAACATTTGTAATCGCTTCAGTCCAGTTATCTTTTTTTAAAATTGGAAAAAGATATTTTTGAGGTGAAAAGACGATTATGCCATTAATGAAAGAAAAACACGCGCGCATCAGTAACCCAAGGCATCGCGTGGGTTAATCATCGTGATGAGCAACCAAGGCATCGTGATGAGTAATAAAGGCATCGCGATGAGCAACCAAGGCATCGCGATGAGCAAAACAGGTATTGCGATGAGCAACCAAGGCACCGTTTGAATTTCAACTGCTGGAGGGGACTTGATTTTCCAAGGCATCGCGATGAGCAACACAGGCATCGCGATGAGCAACCAAGGTATCGTGATGAGCAACACAGGCATCGCGATAAGTAACCAAGACATCGTGATGAGCAAACCAAGGCATCGCGATGAACAATCAAGGTGCCGTTTGAATTTCAACTGCTGAAGGGGACTTGATTTTCGTTTACCTTTCGGGGGCATTGCCCCCGAACCTCCACGAGGGACGCTGTCCCCTCGACCCCTGCAACCTGACCCGGCAGGTCGATCCCCGTTGCGTTGCCCAGCATACTGCGATTGGTGAATTAAAACTCAAATCATTGATTAAAGTCCCAAAATCAGTTAAGAACATCTCACTCTGTTTTTTGACAGCACACTGTCAAGCTCGATTTGGATCTCAAAAATAATATTTTTTGGTAGAAAAATTGTGCACAAATATAGTACTGAGTTAGAATAACAATATGGGATTGATTTTAAACAAATTCGAAGTTTAAAACATAGATTAAAGTGGTCAAAACAGCCCAAAAACAAGGAAAAACGGGATGAACTCAGAAAATTCAAATTTGATCAAATTGTTATCAAATTCGTGTTTTAGGCATGAAAATAGATCCCCAAACATGAGGGAAGACTATATTAACAACATGAAATCGTTTACAAGTTTTCAGTTTATTTTATGTAACTAAATATTTTTTATATTTGTGTGTATGTGTTTTTTTTTTTAACGAATCTCTAAAATAAAAGAGTGCTCATGTTGCATAAGGATATTTTAGGAAGAAAATTATCAAAATGCCTTTTTTCAGTTAAGAAAAAAATGGTGAACTTTAGGAGTTAAATTTTTTGAAAAGGGGACCGGCCAGCAATTTTCTATTGTTTGTAGTTAAAAGGCGTTCTGGCCAATCCACCTTTTGACATCTGGATGAAGTAAATTGCCTAATTATTTGACCTGTCAGCCTGGAATCTGGTCAGATTTAAGAATAGTTGTAATTCCTCAAGCTCAAAAGCTCGCATAATTCTTGCACTAGCTTACTAAGTACTAACTTCTTTTATGAATTTTTTTAAGTACTGACTTCTTTTGGGTGGGTCTACGGTGAGCCTAATTGATTCAGATATTTCGTATTTTTTTAAGCACTGACTTCTTTTGGGTGGGTCTACGGTGAGCCTAATTGATTCAGATATTTCGTGAAACCGTGTATGGGCCATGTGTAGTAGATCGGATCACTCAGGCTTAAGGCGTTACAAATATTACTGTGCACTAACATATTTATGGACTTTGAGGGGGGCAAGTACGAAAGACCATGTGTAACAGATCGAGATTTTGAGCTCGAGAGATTATAATAGTACTCCTTCAGTTCCAGATAAATGTTTTTAGTTAACAAAGCATACGAATTAAAAAACATAATTATTGATGTGTTGTAAAATGTCTTCTGACGATAATACTCATGACTATTAATTGAGCTCCACTATTCTAAATAAATGAGTTTTTCTAGGATGTGCTATATTAAATAAAATTTTAAGGGTATATTAGGAAGAATGATAAAAAAATATGTATCAAAAGTTATTAGAAACATTAATTGGGACATCCTAAAATAAAAAATAGGAACATTTATTCGAGACGGAAGGAGTATTACACGTACAACCATATGCCATGTTTAGTTCAAACAATTGCAATGTTTTTGTTTGGAGAGAAATGTAGTAATAAGAAGACTCGTTTACGGGGTGGCATTGAGATGAGACCAAACCTGAAGGGGTGGCACTGTATTTTACCAGGCTCGAGCCTTTGGTCATTTGGTGCAAAAATTGTACTATTTCACTAAACCGGTGCAATTTCTGTACCAAATATCTTCCACAATTTCTAATCATTCTACTTCAAATTTTACACCAAAAAGAATATATCAAAAATATTTCTTATTAATATATTTAAAACATATGTTTTAGTATTTCATTAAATTTGTGTTAATGTATTAGCAAAACAAATACATGTTATTTGTTGAATAGTATATCTTATTTTTGATAACACAAATTTTATTAAATTAAATAATATGCACTAAAATTAAATAATTAAATACAAGTTGAAAAATCATTTTATTGAATATTACGATTAAAATAAACAACATTAGGTTTTATATACTGTGTTTGGTAAAACCTTTTATATATAATAAATTAACAAACAAAAAACAAAAGAGGTATTTAAGCACAAAAAAATAAAAAAAGGGATAGCGGCATAGCGCAAGGGAGAGGCTGCGCCAAATATGGCGCATGAAGGGAGGCTGCTTCAAAATGAAGCAAAGATGGCACAGCCTTTTGAAGTTGCAAATTACTTCAAATTGGTGCAATAGCGCACGTGTTGGAGAAGCTTTTAGAAATGCAATTGCGTTAAAACTTGAAAGAGAGAGCTTAACCGCTCTTATGGTACTATTCAGCTCGAAAGGTTAGTTTTTTCCACCTAACTTTTTAAAGATTAACAAAGAAAAAAAATCAACTAATTTCTCAATAGAATTGTTTTACAACAAGTTTTAAAGTATTGTAACGTATTATGTTACAATACATCAGTACAACTACAACATTATAATGCATAATGTAAACCAGATCTGCAAACACGTTTTATTGCTCTATTCTTTTTTATTAATATATGTACATATAATACTAAAATAATTTAAAAACTAAAATAAAAAATAATCACTCATTTTGAGAAGAAAAGTTTAGGGGGTGCTAGTAGCATCGGCAGTGATTCTCACAAGTCAACAAGTAATGGGGGTTGAGGCTTGAGATGGAGCTGGTGGGTGGATGGGCACTCATCATTTTCTATTTTACTTGTTTTTTAATTTGTTTTTCCCTATTCCAATTGCACCACCCAAGTTCCTTTCAATGAAATTGAAAAGATCTTAAGCCTCCGTCTATCTATCTGTCGTGATTTTGATAACTTGATTTTGAAATTTTATGTTTTCTCTTTTTACGATTTCATCAAACCTCTAAAAAAATAGAGGAAGGTAAAGAGAAAAAGTTGATTAAACCGTAAAGAGAGAAGATGTTTGATATTACGAGTTTGAGTTTATGATATTAATATAAGCTTTAGTGTTAGTGTCGTTAGATCAAATCTATTTGGAACCGGCCCAACACTTATGGAGGTTTAAAGCGAACTCTAAAGTAAGGCCTTTCTAAAGCAAATAAATTTTTTTTTGTTAAAATTATTATATTTTTATTTGAAAGTTATCTTTCATACATTTTTGGATGCAAAATCATTTATTAACTTATTATAATTGCTTTCATTTAACAATTATTTTTCAATCGATAATAAAGCTAGTTCAGTATTTTTATTGAGACATTGTAGATCTTATATAAGATTTTATTAATTTTAGTTTTGAAAAACTTCTTTTTGTCGAAGAAAAAGTTACAAGAATTGTTAACATTATTTGATAAGTGATATACGCATTTGGAAAAGAATCAAGTCTTATTTTATAATTAAGTATGTCAATTGTTGTATCATTTTTCACTTGTTAAGACAATTTTCTTTTGAAGTTTTAATGAAAGTTTTAAATTTTAATGAAAGTTCAAGGTTAAGACAGTTTTTTTAAAATTTTTTATTATTTAATGACCTTAATTTCTCAATGCTAAATAGAAAACCAAAAATATTTTAATACATTTTAAATTGTTCAAATCTACTTTGAAATGAAGTGATTATTTTATCTATTATGTATAAGAAGTAATCAACTAATTTATATGATTCTTTGAGATATCTTACAACTTAATTGTCAATAATTTCATCAAAATAGTTTCTTTCTACGAATAGTAAGTTTTTCACAGAACTTAGATTCTATATTCATTTCTATAACAATTTCTTTGGAAAAAATTATAGGAATAGCATTTTCAAGTCTGTCTTCCCTATATTTTTCAAAAAATGAAATAAGACATTTCAATTGTTGTACAGCAACATCGATACACATATTATTTTATAGCATATTTTTACTAACTGAGTTTACTGCAAACAATATCACATACCAAATAATCATACCTAATAAAAACTCAAAATTGTTAAGCTCATAAGTTGCTAAACTAATGAGTGAGTGACGAAAACTAAGAGTTACTCTTAACATTAATTTTTTTTATATAAAAATAAGGTTTTTTTTATATAAAAATAAGTTTTTTTTCTTTTCTTTTTGAGGCCTAAAGCTAGGGATTTAGTGGCTTTACCTTTGGGCTGGCCCTAAATCTATTTAGATTCATACATCGTTGGATCAAATATATTACATTAAGCGCAAATTTGATTGAATAGTGTAGAGATCTAAATAGATTTGATCCAACGACACTAACACTAAAGCTTGTATTAGTAGCACAAGTTCGAGCTTTTTTTATTTTTTATACTTTTTTATGTCTTAAGGGTACGTGGGAAGGGATCGAACTTGAGACCTCATAATTTGTGAACTCTCATGTCTGCCACTGGGCCACCCCTTAAGACTGCACAGATTCGAGCTCATAATATCATTTTTTTTTTTTTAAATCATTACAAAAGATACTAAGAATCATAAAGCCAAAATCACAAAAATCGTAAAAGCCAAACAGACCCTTAGTATTTTACACGAGTCAAACCAATCTAAATTTTAACAAAAACTAACACAAAGGGTGGCAGCAAGATGAACCAAATATTTTGGAGTGGTGTTCAAATTGGTCAAACTATAGGGAGCGGCACTGCTTTTACCCCATTCAAGTTTGTCAACCTAACAAATTGTGACCGAAAATCAACCTAAATAAATTAATTGTATTAACTAAATTATAGAAGTTGTGATTTATGATATGTTTTACTTCAATTTTAATAATTCAAATTTTATTTACTAAAATGAAACAAATGTATCTTTAAGAACGATTAGTCAATATATACACACATTAATTTTTAAATATAACGGTGACTCTCTAATTAAATTAGAAAGAGTATATAATTAACAAGTTAAAGTAAAGACATGGATGAGTGATGAAGGGTAGTCACAACTAGGTTTGTTCAATATTTGGTTGGTTTTATCTGAAAATCGAATCGAGAAATCAATCATTCGAACCCAAAAATTGAAACCAAAATTCAATCTGGTTTTTGGTTTGATTTTTGGATTTGACTTTCAAACAAAAAACCATACTGAATAAAATAATAATAATAATAAATTTATTATTGTTATTATTATTATTTAAATAATTATTAGATATATTGTAATAGTAAAAATAAATTTCCTAGTAAAATAATAAAACTTCATATACAACACTAATAGGTTAATTCCATTGCATCCGACATCCATTCAGTTGCAATATTTATAAATTTGAGGGCATTTACAATATTTAAGAAACCAGAATATTTTTGAACTTTCAAAATTTCGGCTTAATCGGAAACCAGACCGAACCGAACCAAACCAAAAACCAAATTAAAATTTGGTTTGAATTCTAGTTTTTTATCTGGTTAAGTTAATTTTCAATTTTAAGATTGAAAAAAAAAAAAAAAAACTGAGCAAACTAAACCGAACAAACTGAAAATTAAACTGATAAATTACCCCCCACGTAGTCGCAACTAGGGGTGTAAATTTAAACCACCGAACCGCGAAACCGAACCAAACCAAACCGCTTGGTTTGGTTTTAGACTAGGGTGGTTCGATCACGGTTTGAGGTTTTAGGAATCAAATCAAACCAAACCAAACCCTTATATATATATATATATATATATATATATATATAATATTCTTATTATTAATAGTCATTGATTTATTTTAAAAATTTTGTACCAAGATCTAGAAAAATCTAAGAATAAAGATCGTAATCGCATGCCTTAGTCTCTCAACTCTCTCTCTCTTTTTCTTTTACATCAACGCAATATCGTGCATCACCATTAGTTCCTCATTGTCCCTCTCACCTTGCCCGTGCTCTCTCATTCTTTCTAACACCTCATAGAACCAAAATTTTCTCTCAACCATTATAAGATCTCTCTCGACCTTACAAAATTAGTCTCAACTTTCTTTTTCTTTTTTAATATTTGAAAATTGACCTTGTCTTCTTCTTTTTCAATATTTGAAAAATAAATTACTTTGAGCCATAAAATTGAACCGAATCAAACCAAACCAAATGGTTCGGTTCGGTTTGGTTTCAAGTCTCAGACGGTTCGGTTCGATTTAAAAAAAATAAAATCGTTAGGAGGTGGTTCAGTTTATAATTTTATCATAAATCAAACCGGACCGAATTATTTACACCACTAAGTCGCAAATCATACTCCCCCCGTCCCTAAATTATTGTCTTCCTTTCCTTTTTCGTCCGTCCCAAAATAATTGTCTTGTTTAAAACTTTCCTTTTTAGAACATCACTTTTACTATTTTACCCTTATTTTTTCTTCCTACTTTAATTATGGGCCACATACACATGGGCATTAAAGGAAATAACACACTTTTTCAATACTATTCCAATATTAATAATCAAGTCAATTGAATTTTCTTAATTCGTGTGTCGGATCAACCCAGACAATAATTTAGGGACGGAGGGAGTACTAGTTACTCTTCACCTTACAAAATAGGTAGAGAAGTGGATCAGTTTCAATGGTTCACCTAACATGCACTGTGCAATAATGGAGGACATATAATTGGCACAACTTGGTAGTAGACCTAAACCTACACCAAGACCAAGCAATTACACATCCATAGGCATAAAAAACACTCCCACCACCACCCCCACTTGTCAAACGTTATTTTGTGTTTTTTCTTTTTATTATATATATTGACAACAAACATTAATTCAGACTCCTGTTTTTAGAGACACTGACACACAGCTTTCCAATTATATATTTCACGTGTTTGTGGGGGAGGTTTATTCATACTCAAACCTCCACTAGACAAATCTCTATCAATGCTTACTATTACCCTTCAGCTCACACTAGGCCGTGGCCGTCCCATTTTGATAGAGAGAATTTTTTTGGGGATGTTAAGGTAGGGGAGAGTATTTCGTCGTTTTAGATTATTGTGTCATCAGTTAATTTATGTGTTAGTTTTGAAATAAACAAAATAATATAAAATAATAATTTTGCAATGATTGAATGAAAAATAAGAGAGGGAGAGAAGAAATCGATCAATGAAAGATAAAAGTGAAAACCATTCAAACGAAACCATAAAAAATAAGCACCAAAACCAAACATGCCCTTATGGAGAATAATTTAAGGTGATAAGCTTCGATTAGTTAAAAGTTGGCCAAAATACTATTTTCCCCCTAAAGTATCCATCAAATTTCAGTTTGCTACCCATATTCCATTTTATCCCATTACCGCATCCAATGTTGCCATTTGTCCCAGTTTCACCCCTGGGACGGACCGACGTTAAAAAAATTAACGGAAGTTGGTCATGTGCATGTCACATGATAAGTAAAATCGGAAAGTTACTATATTGCCCCCAATAGTTGTATTTGGTTAAAAAAAAAATTATTATTTCTTAATTAAAGATTTCTTTCTTTCTTTTCAAATTAAAAAAAAACAAAATTTAAATTTGAAAAACATTACAGTTCAAAATTTAAATTGAAAAATTTAAATTAAAAAATCAAAATTCCAGTTCTTCCAAATCAAAATTTTTGCAGAGAATATTGCTTTATCTATTTCAACCTCAATTCGAAAAAAAGAAATGGGGTTTGATTACCATTTCAAACTTGAGAAAGGTTTCAAGGTGAAACCATCAGAGAGTTTTAGGTTTGTCCATCGTCTTAATCTTTGCCGTGCTCCCTGCCTCAATTTTGGCTGTCTTCAACGCAAGTGTGCTCCAGGTTTGTGGCAGTCTTCAATTCCCCGGGGAGCTTTAGGTTCGTCCACCTTCTTCAACACTGAAGTCTGGATCTATCTCTTTCTCTCTCTCTTTCTTTCTTCTTTCTCTCTCTCTCTCTCTCTCTCTCTCTCTCTCTCTCTTACTCACTCACTCACTCACACACACTTTGTCGTCTGTGATCATTGATGACGACGACCTCCAAGGTCTCAATTTGAAGTCCCACCTGAGCCTAGTCCAAAGCAATCTACTGAAACCATACATGGGCTCTAATTTGATCTGCAAATTGCGTGATAAATGAAATGGGGATCTGATTACCGAATCATGTGAAAAAGATCTTTTAAATTATGGTTATTGATCTTCGTTGATCAGTCCACGATCAAATCGAAGATTTAGAAATTTCTTTTAAGGGGGTCTGTAATATTCCATTTTCATGACTTCTCATCCTTCTTTTGGCCTCGCAAATTGCTGGAAGAAGGAATCCTAAAGGGTTTAAAGAAAGTGCTCGGAGAATGCTTTCACCTCCAGAAACTTCCACCGAAGAGATGACTTTGATTCTAAAGGAATGCAAAATTGCGAAGTTTGCTTGAAATCAATTGTTTGTGTATTTGCTTAAAATCAATTGTTGGGTTGCTTGAATAAAAAAAATGTATATTGAAAGTGGGTTTAAAAAAGATGCACCACAAGTGTTTGACAAAATGCATGAATGAACCTTTTTTTAAAAAAATTTGTTTTAAATTTTTTAAAAACAATTATAACTTAAAACTATCTTAAATATCAAATGGGTACCAATTTTTATTTTAATTTCTTTAAGAAAAATTATAATTTAAAAATGTCTTAAATATTAGTGGTTACCAATTTTTATTTTCTTTTGTTTTAATTCTCTTAAAAAATTTATAATTCAAAATATCTTAAATGTCAAATGGTTAACTAAACGATAAAATAATATCGAACCTACAAATCTAATAATTAATTAATGACGTATTTTTCTATTAAACACTTAGTTTAAATACTAATAATATATATTTATTGATTTGGAGTTTAATTTTAATTTTACTACTAAAATTGCACTAACCAATTTAAGAAAAATGCACCAAATCCCAGTTTGCACCCCCGATTAAAATGACCAAAGTAACCCTCGCATGACATGCACATGTCAACTTCCGTTAATTTTTTTAACGTCCATCCGTCCCGAGGGTCAAACTGGGATAAATGGCAACATTAGATATGGTAATGGGATAAAATGGAATATGGGTACCAAACTGAAATTTAGTGGATACTTTGGGGGGTAAATAGTATTTTGGCCTTAAAAGTTATACGTCTTCATTTAAACTCTCTGACAAGCCTACAAATTACTCTCTCCGATCTCGCCAATGATTTTGTGTTTGAAAAAATTTAATAATTAAATAATATTTAGTGGGACCAATACGTGGGTCAGCGTAGCAAATCGGACTTTAGATTTGAGTTTATACAATTTTTGTTCAGTGGGATGGTGGCACTTAGTTTATTAGAAAATCATTTTTTTAAAACTTATCGATGTTTGATTGGTGAATATTCTCAAAGTCCGAGGAAAATATCTTATCTTTCTAAAGAAAACGACTTATAAATTTGAGCATCCTACGTTATTTTGGTAAAATTAACAAGTTTAATATCAGATATCAAGCTAGCTAGCTTCTCTTTGTGTGTACGTGTCTCTCGTGATTTGTTTAAGAGGTAGGCTGTGCAAGTAATTTAATTTGTTAATTAAAGAGATTTGGATAAAAATGAACTAACCCAGCCAGTCATCACCAACTAATTAATTATGAACAAACCCTTAATATATTATACAAGAAAAATATATCATATCATAATATGCGTATACGTTCACAATTTTTTGACTGAATACTTTTTGTTGTTTAAAATTAGGTTAGTGGTTTTTTCACTTACCCAATTTTCGTTTCGGTCCAATAAACTCATCCATATCATTTGTATAATTAACCAACGGATCCAAGCAAATTCGCTCGAAAGGACACACACACACCTAATCCCTAGGAATAGCAATATTGAATCGAATCGTAGATATTCTAATTGAATCAAATTGAAGTTGACGATTATTAATTAGTTTGACAAGATATATGTCGGTAACGAGAAATAACTGAATTTAAAAACTAGGGAATGGTTTGAATAATGTATTACTAGTACACGCCCTATTTCCTCAATCGTGCATTAATCAGTGTAATTTAACATCTATGCATATTTGTATTTACAATATTACGCTAGCTATATGTGTTAGTATAAAAACTCTAACATTGCATTCTTGAAGAATAAGACTTTTGCAATTTGGAAGAATGATGAAGGATTGTCAATGATATTTCAATCTATATAATTTCATTAAGTTGTTGTAACTCGTGTTATTTTTGTAATAAGCACAACTAACTAAATTTGTGTAGACCTTTTAGTTTTCATGAACTTAATTTTGATGAGGTTCTACGTAGAAATAATGTCTATTTATATAGTCTTTTGAACATGATTAAATCTAGTTGTTTTTTTTTTTTTTTTCAAAAGTTGGAGGGGACATAGACCTTACCCCAACCCTAATTATTATTATTTAATGCCTTGAAAAGTTACAATTAAGACTATATGATACTTTTGGTGTGGCTATAACAAATTGTTTGAACACCCGACCTCTCCGCTGAGAGTAGTGAAGTACCAGGGTGGCTATGGTGTAAGACTTAAACACTCAACCTCTCTGTTAAGAGAAGTGAGCAGTACTAAATGGATCTTTGGTGAGGCTTGAACAACAACGGTGCCTCTGGTGATGCTTGAACACCCGGCCTTTTTAAGTACCAGGATATCGTCTTTGGGGAGACTTGAACATTTGACCTCTCCGTTAGGAGAAGTGAGCTGTCCAAAAAAAAAAATTATCTAGTGCTCTTTGGAAGTTTCTTTCTTGAGTATTTTAATAACTAACATTATTCGTTAGAAGATGTTTATCTAAATAAAGATATTGTCTATTTACATTAAATATTTAATAGTTAGACAAAGTTAAAATAATCGCCAACGAAGATTTTGTGAAAACAAATTTGTGACTTTTTTGTGCCTGATGAGACATAATCTGTTCCCTCTTAGAGGCATCCGATCACGCTCACAGGGGTCTCCGATCACGCTCACAGGGGTCTCCCCGCACCATGGCTACGGGTTTTTGCTCTCCCTCACATCTTGAAACTGGGAGCTCAAGGCTTACCATCAGTTTCGAACCCTTGACCTCCAGGATATAGTCTTTGGGCAAGGGACATGAGTACCAACTAAGCTACTAGCTCAAGTGGTACTCATGTCCCTCTGCCTATCTGGAGGTCTCATGATCTGAGCTCCGAGGATGAGGAAAAAGACGGAGACCCCTGTGGCCTTAGTCGGCTCTGAGGCTGTCCATACCCCTCGAATGGGAGTTCAGCCCGAACGATTATGCGTCATCAGTCGTACCCATAATATTACTCTTTCTTATTAACCTTAATCCGTGAGAAATTAATATGAGATAGGAGCTAATTTCTCGGTCGAGAGAACAGGTGGGTATAAGAAATGAAATTGAATTCAAGAATATAGATGATATTAAGTATACACGTACAACGTTTTACCTTCATATATATGCCAAGTAACTAAGAAATTAAAATCCAAAATGCTACCAAAAGCAAAAAGGAAGGGAGAGAAAGAGAGAAACGATCTACATCATGCAAAACAATTTAATATCATTTCCTTCACGTATCAATCACGAAAAATGATTAATTTTTTTTTTAAAATTAATATACGAACCCTGCATGCTAATAGGTGGTTTAAAGGATTTTTATTAAGGTGAATTGCTGTTAACACTCCTAATACCTTTAAGTACACTTTTTCATATATTACAAAAATATTATTATAAATTTTGACTTAAATGCTCTTATGTATTAATCATTTTTTAGGTTAAAAAAATACATGATGTTCGATAGGGGGTTGCCCTGCCAAACACCATTAACGGTGTTCGGTAATACATGGTCGAACAACTATAACCCAAAAAATTTGATTTTTCAAAGTAAATTTGCTATAAATCACGAAATTTGAACACCAAATTACAAAGAAATTGAAATGTAACTAAACTTTAACAATAATTTAACATAAAAATTTCAAAACAAGTATTAAACCTAAAATGAAAAAAAAAAAAAAAAAAAACAAGGCCATTGTTGATGTGTGTGTGTGTGAGAGAGAGACAGAGAGAGAGGGGGCAAGAGAGACAGAGAGAGAGGGGGCTGCGGTGCGTGTGTGTGTTCAAAATGATTGATTTTAGAGAAAATGTTAGAAATGGTAGAATATGAAAATAGGGGGTGTACTTAGATTTTTGGGGGTTGGAAATATTGGAGGGGGGTGTTCTTACTTCTTAATAAAGGAGTGTACTTGGAGGTTTTTGGAATATTAATAACAACTCTCTTTATTAAGAGAATAACTCGTGAAAGAAAAAAAAAATTGTATTAAAACTAGTCACAATAAGATTAAAAATGTTTACAAGGTTATTAGAAAGAAATTTAAAACAGTCTTTCTAAGTTTGGATTCTTAAACAGAGGATTTAGACATTTTCCTTAGTATATTCAGCAAAATTACTTTCGTTCACTCTATTCTCTTTTGATTTTGTATGTCAACTTGCTTAACCTTTAAAATGATATTTAAATTTAAAATTTTATAGATTTTCAAAAAAAAAAAAAAGAAGATATAATAAGATATTTTTAGATAAAATGCTTGAAGAATAAAAATGAATACTTATTTTGCGACGTCACAAATAAAATAGGTGACACTTATTTTGAGACAAAAGAGTATTTCTTTTAACTTCAGTTGTGTCGACCTTAGAGTCATATATTTCAACACAACTGGTTCCAACCCCAGATAAATGAGGAGTGTTGCGTTAGATAGCCTGATGACACTCTGAGTAAAACTTTATCAAATCACTATAAACATGAATCAAATTATTTTCTCGTAAATACTAGGAAGTCACACGTATTTAACCTGTTACATATGCCTCGGGATGTAGTGGACGAGGAAGGGGCATCTTATCTACACCTGTGTGTGATTGATAAGATATAAATAGTGTGGTGTATATATGTGATAACTTTGCTTTTGATCAAACGAAATGGTGAAAAAAAAATCATGTAGTCGAGCCAAGTCATTGGGACAAAAACTGAATGAAGTTAAATTATAATTATATTGAAGGAGTATTTTTTTTCATGATCATGAACAAAAGAAAATAATTATTTTAATTTGTGATGAAAATAATACACATTATTGTATGTTAGTGGCTTAGTGCCTCTAAAAATATCTTAGCCCACTTAAACTGGAAGCACTATATTAAGCTCAACTAACAGCAAACTACATAAATAATTCCTGTGCTATGCTCTTTCTTTGGCTCCTTAAACTGAAATTCGAAAAATTAATTAAGTCTATATATTAAATTTTTTTACGCAATTGATCCTTTCGTCCAACTCCGTTAGTTTTTTTTCGTTAAATGTGCTTACATGCCTTTCACATGACTTTGCTTATAAGTAAAATTATTCATGTATTTTTTTATTTTAAATAGATAAATATATTCATAATTTTTTTTATTTGTTAAAACTTGATACGAGGTGTTAAAAGAAGAAGTTATGCTTTAGCTCGCCTAGAGGCTAGAGCAATCCATGGGCCACGATCTAAGACTTCTTTTTATCCGTATCATTGTAGGAGCTTCTACCTTGAATTCGCTTTTTGCTTCGATTTCAACTAGACTTTTCCAATCCCTCAGAAAGAGGTTGTTCCGTACGTATCAAATTAGAGGCCTTTCGGCCCAATCATCCCTGTCTTCTTATCCATGAACTCCGCCGCCGATCTCTGACGCCTTCAAAGACGGCCTATCTCTTCCATGACATGAAAGGCTTCGCTCCCCCCTTCGAGTGATCTAGGATTCCTGACATTTCACAAAACTCAAAATCAAAAAACCCAGAATAACATCTTCTTCTTTTTAAAATCTTAAATTCTTCATTTGAGAGAGAGAGAGAGAGAGAGAGCACACATCAAAACCAACGTTAAATCACATTTTTCTTCACCTTCTCTCACCTCCAACAAGCTTGAGTTCTGCAATTCCTTCACTTTCAACTTTCAAAGCCAAAAAAACCTAGTTCAAAATCGTTTGATTTCTTACCGAATCTGTTCGATTTCTTTTTTTAAATCTTGAATACGCACACATTAGAAGACCCACTTGCCAAGCCTAAGTTTTGCCAAATCTGTTTGATTTCTTGCCAAAATTGATTTCTCAATTTTTGAAGAAGAATGGGACACAGTAATTGATTTCTCAATCCCATGTGTGTGTGAGATGCGTGTGTGTGGACGGAGAAGAAAGAGATGTGTGTGTGTGAATTGAGAAGAAAGCGGAGAGGCAAAAATTTGGTAATTGATCCGTATACTTTTTATTGTGAACCGACAATTTTATCCCTAATTAAAATTACGTGAGGTGGACGTATCTATATTTAACGATAAATTTAATGGAAGGACTAACTGTATAATTCACATCACTACAAGGACCAATAACGTGAGATAAGGACCTATCCCAAAAAATGGGTACGGCACTTAGATTATTTGTGTAGCTTGCTCTTAAAATAACCCCCTTTCCAGTTCACTTAGGTGACCTAATAGCCTTATCTCTGTTCGATTTTACCATTATATTATATTTCATGGAGCGGGTTCTCTTTATTTTTATTTTTTAATTAATTTGATTAAACTATGATTGAGAATTTATATTAATTTATTTCTTCATTTAAAATTTTGAAAGTTACAATTTGTCGTATTTTAATGTAATTATTAGTGATTTAAATTTTATGACCTAAAGCAAAACAATTATATATTAAATCTTAATTTGTTATTTTCACATATTAATTTTTATAAATTATTAAGAGAATTTTTTAAGCAGAATAGAGAGAGTAATACTATATTGTGAATATTAAGAGTATTTATGAAAATATGTTAATAAAATAATTTAAAATTAATTTTTTTAATCTTTACAAAAAATTAAAAGAAAATACTGGATTTGAAATAAGGAAAGTACAATACTGTCCTATACAATGAGGCATGTTTTTATACTTGTACTCATATTAACCTCGTATGCAAGTTTCTTTTTAAAGAAAGGGCCACCTCTTATGACCCATACACGTTGGTCCTTTATACTTCCCAAGTTGTCAATTGACGCTATATTTGACTACTAAATGACAAGTTTTAAAATTAAAATTTGATGAATAATTTGAGATTTACGAAATTTAAATAGTTCTTCCAATTTCAATTTCAAGTTCTGGAATTAGGTAACCCAACATAGCATGAGTCTCTTTTTAATATTTAATTTGCAAACAATATTACGAGCTCGAGTTAGTGGTATTTCTACACGCTAGGGTGTTAGTGTCATTAGATCAAATTTATCCTTTGCTAAGTAATGACACGGATAAACTTGTAAATTTGATCTGACGGTGTAAAGATCTAAGTAAATTTGATCTGATTGGACTAATACTTAAACTTATGGGAATATATATCACAAGTTTGAGTTCATAATATCAGATCTCAAATTTAGTTAAGAGAAATATTAAAGGTATTTAACAATTATCAAATCTTATGTATAAAATAATGTAGTTAAAAGTGAAGCCAATAAAATAATACACAAGATACAATATCATTTTGTGTATAAAATTTGGTACTCATTAGATGTAACATTAATCTCTAGCTAATATGTGCCTTAAGAACACATTACCAAAAAAAAAAAAATCATTGATATTCATGTTAATAGTTATTTTCGTTCCTATATAATTTTATCGCTCTCAGACCATCCTTCCATCCATTTTTCCCGTTAAATATGCGTTATCTCACCCGTGTGCTCAGCACGTGATATATTTTTAGGGGTCGAATTGTCCATAATACCTTTTTTTTTCTTGAAACCAAGGTTCTAAAAATCGCTAGGCGCCAGAGCAAGGCCTAGCGCCTAGAGGCCTAGTCGGGCCTAGGCGGGCCTAAAAATTGAGGTATAATTATATTATAGATCTATACCAACATGCTGCAACAATAATAAATAGCTAAATATGACCAAATAAACTAAAAATAATGATCACATTATAATATTAAGTTAAAAATTAAAATTAAATTTACTATCATTTCAAAGTAGGGGGAAGAAAAAAAATACTTTAATAACTTAAGGAAAAAAAAGAAATATTTTAATAACTTGAGGGGGGGAAGTTGTCATTTTAAAAATTAAAAAAACCCTAAAATTAAAAACTCACGCCTATCTCTTAACAAATCCAATCTCACACGCCTTTTCCTCTCTCTCTCTCTCACTGTCTCACCTGTAAACTCATCAGACTTTTTTTTTTTTCACATGCCTCTCTCTCCTCACTGTCTCACGGCAACGACACGGCAACGATAACGCGACGGGATCTCTCACGGCAACGACAACGGCATCTCTCACGACATCTCTCATGGCAATCTCTCTCGCTCTCTCACTCTTTCTTTCTCTCTCTTTCTCGCTCTCTTTCTCTTTCTCTTACTCCTCTTCACCGGCGGCGTTCTCCCTCCCTCTCACCGGAGGTCTCCCACGCTCTCATGAAATTAGGGCTGGGCGTTGGCGGCGCCGACGTCGATTAGTCGGCGACTAGGGCGCCTAGTCAACGATTATCCTCGGCGGCGACTTTTTGCCCGATTTGATGTTAATCGCGGCGTGGTGCCGGCGACCAACGCCTAGGCGGTCCTAGGCGGCGCTTTTTAGAACACTGCTTGAAACCAAATTGTCCACAGTATCTAAAAGACCAAAACACCTACATATAATTTACTGTTTAAACTAGAGATGGCGGTATTTCTACATATATAAATAATTGGATAATGATAAACAAAGTGAATAATTGAACATAACTTTTAAAGCTCACACATATGGCACAAGGAGATCACTCTCCTCTCCCACCCTCTTTCTCTCTCTAACAAAAATAATTGGATCTCCTTGCGCCACATGTGTAAGCTTTAAAAAGTTCAATTTAATATTTTATTTTGTGTATAATTGTCGTAGATAATTTATTTTCATTATTTTTTTCTTTCTGTTCTCTCTCTCTCTCCAGCCCTAATAATTTTTAGCTTGTTACAGGCCGTTTTCTAGTGAGAGAAAAAACACACAACACACCGAGGATGACCACAAAGAAAAATACTAATGTCGTTTCAGTCTCCTAGGGGTGTAAGTGATTTGGTTTAGTTCAAAACCATGTACTGAACTCCCTATTGGTTTCATCTTTTCAAACCAAACCAAACCGCTATAGACTTCAAAAACGAATCGAACCGATCGGTTTGGTTCGGTTCTATGATTTAATTATTTAATTATTTCAACAACAACAAAAAAACACTTTTAAATAAAAGAAATGCTTTTAACACAAATAAAATAACTAAAAGTTATAAAAATAATTTTAAGCGTCTAGATTTGACATATTATTCCAATAGCTCAAAATAGTTAATATAATTTAATAAATATATAAATATTTGGTTTGGTTTGATTCAGTTCAATTTGGTTCAATTCCAAAAATCGTAAACTGAACAGATTCGATCGATTTTTTTTGAATTTTTGAAACCGAGACCGAATCGTCGCGGATTAAAATCAAACCAAACTGGGCTATTTGGACTAGTTTGGTTAGGTTATGTTCGGTACGGTTTGAGGGTTTCCCAAACACCCCTACAGTCTCCTCCTCTAATGCGATAGGGTTTCATACTTTTGCCTTCACGGGCGAAACTCAGTTGGTTAAGAGGTAGTAGATTTGGAACAGGACCAAGGATCGAATCCTAGCAACCGCAATGTGGGGGTTTCATCCTTTTGTGGGGGTGGCTCCTTGTAGGTACTAGGCACGTGTCCTCCTAGCTACTTAATCGCTGAGTCACTGTAATTTTTCTCTCACATTCTCATGTAATTGGGGTGTGGGGGTTTCATCCTCTTGTGGGGGTGGCTCCTTGTAGGTACTAGGCACGTGTCCTCCTAGCTACTTAATCGCTAAGTCACTGTGACTCCTTGTAGGTACTAGGTACGTGTCCTCCTAACTACTTAATCGTTGAGTCACTGTAATTTTTCTATTACATTCTTATGTAAATGGGGTGTGGGGGCTCTCGGGGAAGAGATTTTCCCTTTGGAACGGGTTTCATACTTTCATTTAATATGCTTCGCATTGAAACATGGTGCTTCAATTAAATTCTAATTCATTTCTAGCATCGAATTTCACAACAGTACTGGTCAACGATTCGGTGATATCTTCTTCAATTTCGGCCTCGTTAGTCTGAAGCCAGCCGGTGACGAAGCTGCAGCTGTCCAAGGTTGGAGCTAAGGTTAGGGTCTACGAACGACTCGATCTAGACCTGAACTTCTTGCCAAATATTGGTTGTTGTAATAACAAATTCGGGATTCGCCGGTTGACCTCAATTTACTATTCTGAATTCCTCATGCTAAGTATGTGTTTGTACATAAGATTTGTTTGGTCGTAGTTGCTGAATTGTTGGTTATGGATGATATGATTTTGGTGGCGACAACGGTGGTTGAGACTATAAAACTGGCAATGGTTGTTGATGTGGGTAGAGAACGCCTGGAAAGAGAATGATAACTTAGTAGTGTCTAATTCATGTATCGATGCCGTCAAAAGTGGATGATGTGTCCGTCAGTTCAGTCAATATTCCGATCAATTTCAGGTTCGTGTGCAGCCGACGATGGAGGGAAAGATTTGTGCTAAATGATCAGAGGTTTTTAATTCCTTTTTTGCCAAAGTTGTTGGTTGTATTTAGGATGGGCTTCCATTGAAAGTTTAAAGTCTTGGATTGAATTTGCTTGGTGAACCGTTGTTGACCTTCGCCATCGTAGGAATTGACATGGCATGAGAAAGAAAGTAATGTGTTAAGAGTGAGTCAATTCACTGAGCTAACTCGGTGATGGGTACATTCACCTACTTGGACAATAATTCTCGTAAAATGAAATAGTATCGACTTAACGAAAAAGAGTAATTCTATGAATATTTAAAGAGTATTAATTTATATTTTTTTGTACAAAATAATGTATCTGTTAATATAACAGTTAATGTGATGTATTAATTATAATTTTTATTTTTATTTTTATACCACATCAATTGATACATTATTTAATACAGAAAAAATTAATATTTATTAAGTACACATAAAATTACTCAACCAAAAAAAGTAGATGGAGAGGGCCGGTCCAAAAGTGAAAAAAGAAAGGTGTTTAATGTGTTTTATTCTAAAAAATATATATATAAAAGAAAGGTGTTTAATGTGTTCTTAGGGGGCATAAATTAACTTTTTCCTTTAAATGTTTATAAAAAGAAAACTTTTGTGTAGTAATAAAACTAAAAAAAAACACTCAATTAAAGAGAGAAAGAGTAATTTGATTTTTCTTTAAGATAATTATTTTAATATAAATAGTGAACCCTGCCTGGATTATCATCTCGTTAGAGGGAAACGAATGAGTGACGGAAAACGTCAATGGTGGCAAGGTGCCATGATACCTGTCTCTTGGACAAGCACTTGAATTTTGACTAGACCCATTTCTTCACGCAGCTCTTTTGGCGGACTCCTGTACAAACCAGTTGCGTATTTTAAATTCCAACACTTATTACGTAAAACACTTCTCCACACCTCTTGGCCCCACACTTTTTAAAAATAAAAAATATATCATTTTTTTAAAGAGATAAATTGTCAACGCCATTAACACCTTATTTTCTTATAAATACATTATTTATCCTAATACACCCCCACAATAATTTTACATTAATCTAATTACTAAATAAATTATCTCATATTTTTTATTTTACCTCTCTCAATTAATTTATTCTAAATCTAATCCACATCCATCCCCCCTTCTCCCTCTGTACGGAGAAAACGCCAAATTTTTTTCAAGGGTGTGTTGAGTTTGGTGGCGTGATCGCGGAGGGAAAAAAAAGAAAGGGAGAGCGGAGATAATGAAGAAAAGAAAGGAAAAAAAAAATTATAAAGGACGAGGGGTTGAACTGGGATCGCAACTGGTGGAGGGGATGAATAGTGGCGGGAGTGGGGCTGGGAGAAGAAGAAGGAAAGGAAAAAAAAATAATAATAACAAATTTTGAGGTCTTTTTATACAATGATATTTTTATAATTAAATTTTTAAAGGGTGTTATTAGCGCTCCCCATTTTTAAATTAGATTAAATTTTTTAGTAGGTATCTCCAAATCATATTAAATTTGGGAAAAATTACGGGACAGTCCACTTTCTGAGATTGTCAACCGGTTAAGTCCACTATATTGATTTTCAATCGCTTAAATCCCTTTTAAGTGATAAATTGATAATTTATTCCCAAACCACCCCTGTAACAACCTATCACATATTTTTAATTTTGCGATTTCATTAATTTATTCCTTTCAATCCCGTATTTATCTCCATTGTGATTTCTTACTAAAATTCTCATTCAAATCAATTTGAAGAAATTTAAAAAATAAATACAATGATTCCATCAAATGGTGAATCAACAAGAAAAAAAAAGAAAAAGATATGTAGCAGATGTCACAAACTTTGTAATCACAACTATAGGTCATACCGAGAGGCAATACAAGGTTTATTTATTTTTTAAGTTCATTTGTCTATTATTGTTCATCGAAAATAAAAAATGCAACAAACAACACTTTTTGTTGGAACTGTTTAGTGCATCGCAATGCACAATTTTTATACACCGTAAGTGTAATGTTAAAAAAATATATATATTGCGCAATGTAATCAATACACATCCATAAAACTGCATATAAAATTTATGTATTAAAACACCACAAAATGTATTCAAATAGTTACATGTATTCAAATACTAGAAAATATAACACCACTAATGTATCTAAAAAATTTAATTACTAAGCAACACATCTAATCAATAACTATTGTCGTTCCATTAGACTCTTTGCACTTCCTCTTTCATCTATTCAGCTTAGTCCTTTCTGACCTCCTGATTTTTTGTTGTTTTTCAATTTTAGCTTGCTTAATTGTTTGACTTACACTTTCGGATTGATTTATGTCTTGTATTTGAGTCACACATTCACTTGCAACCGTATTAGTCACCCCAACATTCTTATTTGGTGATCCACTGGGTGCAGCTTTAGCATCTTATTGATTATCCAAAGAGGTCTCACCAAGAATTTTCGTGTAATTGTTTCTCTTTGCCCAAAGCAGTTCATTTTCATCATTTATTGTTACGTTGAGAACATCATCAAACTTCTGCAAAAATCATGAAAAAATAAAAAACTGTGTATAAAAATTGTGCATCGAAAAATAAGGTTGTGCATCGCGTTGCACAAAAATAGTACTTTAGTACAATTTTGTGTATCGTAAGGCACATCTTTGTGCATCGCAAGTGTAATGTTAATATTTGTAATATAATACTAATGTGTCATTTTTATAATAATCACTCACCTAATTTTCATGATCCTTACAAAATTGGATTCATCCAATACGCTTGACAAGGACCTCAAATCTCATTTCACAAACCTTGGGATATAAGTTTCGCGAGTCGGCTGCACAACGTTACTCTTCTAGCACAACCAATACTGCATAGAGAAATTCAAAAAGTTTAATATGATCAAATTAACATGCATCATACACAAAAATTGCATAATAATACCAAATGAACTTAAAGTTACCGGCAGCTGCATCATGCATTTCTCTAGGTGGTCATCAGATATAGTTTCCAAGCTTTCCAACAATAAATGAACGACATGTTTCGACCAGTTGTACGTTGATATTGTATTCAAATCAGACACAAGGCTTGTGTAGGCCCATGGTATATAAGATGTTTTGGTTGCAACCAGCAAGATCGCAAAAACAAAAAGGGTCGTCAAGCCAGCGACGCATTCGATACCTTCTTGATCCAGACTCTCTATCATTTCATTAATTCTATCAAAAACCAACTTTGATTTTAATCTTATGTTCTTTGATTCCTTAGACATTTTTTTTTTCGGGAAGCCCCTTTGGAGGAAATCGGTGCGATCCAATTTGTAAAACGATATGTTTATATCCTCCTCTCCATCGTTTATGCCGAATATGAGCTTCACATCTATTGGTTGAAGTTTCATCATTTTCCTCCCAAATTGGAAACACTGTTAACCTTTGACGTTGAATTTGGCAATAGTCCTTATTATCGAATCGTCCTTCTTACAATGATCGCAGACGACATCATTAGCAACTATGCTCATTATGAGGTACCAAAAAGGTATTATTATTATTATTTTTTAGTGATGTTTTCTCTTCATCCCTGAATTTGATATTCTTAATCTGACATATGATGGACTGCATACTTGATCTCTATACAATCATAGCAGGATTTTTAGTCATAATAGCTGCATAACACGTATATTGTTGTTACAGTCACATAAGTAAAACAGGTTGCAAAAATTGTTCATCGCGATGCACAAAGTCAAGCATTCTGATGCACACATTGATGCATTGTGATGTACATAATTAATACATCATGCACCCAATGCAAAAAATGATGCATCGCAATGCATAAAATTGATGCATCGGCATGCTCAAAATTTTAAACCCTACAAACAAACACTGTTTTCATTTTTCAGTGAACATGATGCAACATTTTTTTGCCAATGACACCATGTTTTTTTTTTTCAAATAATGCATCGCGATGCATCAAAAAAAGAATATTTATGCAAATGTATACAAATTTCACTCAATTCATGAACTTGTAAACAAAAAGTACATCTATAAAATGTATTACGTACCTGAAACTTATTAAACTTCGTATTTTTGTGTTTTCCTTGTTCTGGTGCTACGTTTTGGTTTCGAAGACATTTTAGCTTGCTTTTTCAAATCGTCCGATGTTTCTTGATGTTGCTTGCTTTTTGAATCGCTTGATGATTTAAGGTTTTTGAATCGCGCTGATGTTTCTTTTTGTTTTTGGAGTGGGAAGTCAATGCATCGGGGTACGTGTTAGAAGGAAGGGCATATACGATGTATCGTTTTGTGTGTTTTGCGATGCATAGCGTGCTCTATTCCATATTTTTAAAGGGCATATACGATTCATCGTTTTGTGTATTTTGCGATGAATAGCGTGCACTGTTCCATATTTTTAAAGGGCATAGATGACATTTTGCAACAAAAGTGTCATTTTCCGATTAAGAACAATTATAGTGGCTTAAGCAATTGAAAATTGTCTATAGGGAACCGACCCAAATTTTGCCCTTAAATTTTCCGTTTTCTTAGCCCAAAAAGAAAATTAGGATAATTCTAAATGTTTTGGATTGGGACTAGAAACTGTGAACCGAAACCAGAATAGGACGGTTCGATTCCGGTTTGCATTTCTTAGCAACCGTGAACCGCTGGTTCCAAACCGCCATAAAACCGTTCAAAAACTGCCAAATTTAAATTTTAAACGTTTAAAACTTTAAATTTTGAAACCACCTGCTCCTACATGCTTTACGTCTGCACCTACTTTGACCTCCTTGGACATTAGACTTGATGAAAGACTGGAGGAGACTTGATAAAAGGATGAATGAGTTAGCATAGTAAATGTCAAAATCAACCTACTATATCATGATGCATAACACACCCTAAACATTTTATTTTTAAGTTTGTATTTTGATAATTGATAACATATTATTATAAGACTTTTTTTTACACTTTATAATAGATTTTAAAAATCTATATCTATATCTATATATATATATATATAATAACAACCGTGCCTATAAAAGGTAATATCCCGCCAAAATGTACTTTCTAAAAACAAAAACTATTTTGTTTATATAAAATCCAATTTTGCTTTGGAAAAACCAACCTTGGAATTTTTATTATATTTGATTAGATAAGTATATTTATAAACTCTTTACATTATTCTTTATCTTTAGCCTTTGACTAGATTAATTCAATCAATGAGTGAGATGAATACCAATCAATTTCTACCCAAATCTATATTCAATAATATAAAAAAAAAATAAAACTTTGATTTTCTTTTTGCTATACTGGAATTGCAAGGATATAATATATATTATTATTTATTTAATTATTGAATTATATTACAGATTATTAACTAAATGAAAAATGAACATCAAAAGAAAACTATCTTCAGCATCATAATGAAGAGAAAGGAAACAAGAGATTGCTGCAATATAAATGTCACGACCCGACCCGAGATCCTACGTGGAATCTCATCCGGTTCGCGAGACGGGACACAAAATGCACAATTTCAAAATTTCTTTTCGTGCAAAAACCCTGTAATGCAAGTGTATGTTTATTTTAAAATCAAAACAACACGTCACGGCACACAAAAACCGGAAAAGATCACATAATATAACCAACAAACCCGCGAGCTAAGAAGCTCGGGACTAAACATGTAACATTATCAGAGTGCGCGGAATATAAAAGTAAGTAACATTTACAAAAGCCTGACATCCATGTCGGCATCTACAAAAGAATATGAATGAACAACATGTACGAGACTTCTACCCAACTTTACAATGTTTTCTTAACATATGTACCCTCGGCCTCACCAAAAGAAAATACCAGGGCTCAAGGAGCACTACCAAAAGACTGACTGCTGACAACGCCGGACGACAACGAACAATCACTGGGGGTTTCTCGCGGGCTCGGGATCTAAGGAAAACAATAAACAATGGACGGGGTGAGTTATAAAACTCAATAAGCTACTAATGCAACAATATGACATGCGAGATGCGAACAGTAATAAGAATCACATATAACATGGTTGGCATAATATAGCAGTTCTCAATCATCATCAAATCAAGTAACTCATGACACAAGTCACGTAGCATGCATCTCACATAGGTGCGATATATAACACATATAAAAGGATACCGTCGAGGTACACCTCCGGCATACTAACTTCCAACCAACCAACCAATAATACCAATGAAGAAACCGTTGATGTCGTACCCGATCATCGAACCAATAACCAAAACCAAAGTGAACCGTTTTCCGTATCCACGTCGACGCGAAGACTCGGTCCCCAACGACCCGAGAAACAATCACGGTATAGCTTACCAAGATCGCGTTTATTCCGTACAACACTTAGCGCTATAACCCCTACCGTGGCCAACGGTAGGGCGAGGCCCAGTGTATTGGCCTTCGGTTATTACGTAGCCCCGGCTCACGCAATAACCGAGCGTCAATACACCTCCAACAAATATGCCATGGACTTAAACAAATGCTCAAGTAGATGTTTACTCGACACATTAAACCAATCAACCAAATGTTCAAGTAAATGTTTACTTAACATTAAATAAAGGCATTATACTCCAAAGTAGGGAGTATAATGACCTCAACAACAACATGCTAATGTATGCCAATAATTCTAGTACACATAGCCATATAGTACCAACATCAAATTCAACACAATACCATTATACGTGTATCGCGTAACCAATTCCCCAACGGGTCTCTCGAGCATCCAAAGAGCTCACAAAACACACACGTGGTCACATTAATTATCAAACCCTAACCGACTCCGTTAGAGTCATTTTAGGTTACTAATGATGTCGAGTTACGGAAGTGGTCTTGCACTTTAATCCTAGCATATTATCGCCCAATTTCGAGTTTTCCAACATCATAGAGCAATTAGCAACTTATTTCACAAGTCCAAAAATGGCATTCATGGCAAGAATCACATTCTCACTACTCAAGCATGGTAACTTCGCATATTAAGAGTCCAAGAGGTCATATGAGACATAAAACGAGAAGAAGAGGGGGTAGTAGCTTACCTCTCGTCGAAAAAAGTGAAGAAAACGAAAAGTTAATCGGTAGGAAAGCTTCCTCTAGTCGAGACCTTCGCAACGGCGTGCTCGGATCGTCGGGACTCCTTCACAATCTCAAGGAATCCTCACTTTCTCACTCTAACTATCTCCCTACTCTCTCTCTCTCTATGCTCTATGGTAAAGATGGGAGAAAATGAGAGTGTTAAACACTCTTTTGATAGCTTTAAGTGGCTGAAAATGGGCTCTCTCTCGGTTTGGTGACGTGGCCTCACAAGGGCCACTCAATTTAAATGAAAAGAGGGTTTTCGCGCAAGAGTCCAATCTGTCGCGCTTCGCATAGCCGTGCCAAACAAGCTGCACGGTCGTGCCAACCTCGCACGGCCGTGCCAACATGGCTACACGGTCATCCCAACCCTAAATAGCCAGGTCTGGACTTTCTGGAATCTCTCGCACGGCCGTGCCAACATGGCTGCACGGTTGTGCCAACCTCACATCGCGGCACTGACCCTACTGAACTGCCTTGCACGGCCGTGCCAACATGGCTGCACGGTCGTGCCAAGGCTCATAAACCCAAAAATAGCTTGTTTTCCCCTCTTTTCCTAGGTCCGATCACCCTCACTTGTAACACGTCTTGAGTACGATAAATCACAAGATTTAAGCAATAATATAGCATACGAAACACATGTAATCATTCGCGATAAGATGATGCAAATGATGAGATGAGACATGCGAAATATACATGAAATTATATATATGATGAAATGATGCAAATGAGGCGGGTGTTACATCCTCACCCCCTTAGAATAAATTCGTCCGCGAATTTACTTACCGACTCCATCGAACAACGCGGGATATTTTTCACGCATCTCCTGTTCGGTCTCCCAAGTGGCCTCCTCGACATTGTGATTCCTCCACAACACTTTCACGAGGGGTATAGTCTTCGTCCTTAATACTTGTTCCTTGGTATCCAAGATCCGAACTGGTTGCTCAACATACGAAAGGTCGGGTGTCAAATCCACCGGCTCATACTCCAACACATGTGAGGTATCCGTCAAATACTTCCTCAACATTGACACGTGGAACACCTCATGAATACCTGACATTGATGGCGGCAATACAAGTCTATAAGCTAACTTTCCAACTCTTTCCAATATTTCAAACGGTCCAATATACCTCGGAGCCAATTTTCCTTTCTTACCAAACCTCTTAACCCCAATCCAAGGCGAAACCTTCAAAAACACATGATCACCGACCTCAAATTCAAGATCCCTACGTCTATTGTCGGCATAACTCTTTTGTCTACTCTGGGCCGTTTTCAATCTTTCCCGAATAATTTTCACACTTTCCGCCGATTCATGAACCATCTCCGGACCCCACAACTTCGCTTCACCAACTTTATCCCAACAAATCGGAGAACGACACTTCCTACCATAAAGTGCCTCATACGGAGCCATCTCAATACTTGACTGGTAACTGTTATTGTAGGCGAACTCGATCAATGGCACATGCGAATCCCAAGTTCCCTTAAAGTCCATCGAGCAAGCTCTCAACATATCCTCAAGTATTTGAATCGTTCTCTCGGACTGTCCATCGGTTTGCGGATGAAATGCTGTACTCAAATTCAACTTCGTCCCCAAAGCATTCTGAAGTGACTGCCAAAACCGAGAAGTAAACCGCGGATCCCAGTCTGATACAATGCTCACTGGCACCCCATGCAACCTCACAATCTCCTGAATATACAATGAAGCAAGCTTCTCCAACGAATCCGTAACCGCAATGGGAAGGAAATGGGCCGACTTAGTCAATCTATCGACAATAACCCAAACTGCATCATGACCTCGTCGAGTCCTCGGTAACCCTGTCACAAAATCCATTGCGATATTCTCCCATTTCCATTCCGGAATTTCCAAAGGTTGTAACAAACCAGCTGGCCTCTGATGTTCTGCTTTAATCCGTTGGCAAGTCAAACACTTCGACACAAACTCAGCGATTTCCCTTTTCATTCCACTCCACCAAAAATTCTTCTTCAAATCCCGATACATCTTGGTACTCCCAGGGTGAATTGTGTATTTAGACTTATGGGCTTCATCTAACACTTGTCGCTTCACTTCCTCAATCGCCGGTACACAAACTCTACCCCGAAACGTTAAAATTCCATCACAATTCTTAGCAAAATCCGGGACATTGCCCCCACCTAACTTATCAATCAATTTCTTCAACTCCGGATCACCCTCTTGAGTCTCCTTAATCCGTTGGAACAACACCGGAGTAGCCCGAATATTAGCAAAAATCACCCCATGGCTAGATTCACTAGGACCCCAATCACGAATGTCCTCCAGCATCTTCCATTCCCTAGTCATCAAACAAGAAACATACGCTTTCCTACTTAGCGCATCCGCCACAACATTGGCCTTTCCCGGGTGATATAAGATAGTACATTCATGATCCTTCAACCTTTCCATCCATCTACGCTGCCGATTATTCAACTCATTTTGCGAAAATAAATACTTAAGGCTTTTATGGTCCGTGAACACCTCAAATTTAGCTCCATACAAATAATGCTTCCATTTATAAAGAGCAAAAATAATCGCAGCCAACTCGAGATCGTGTGTCGGGTAGTTCTGTTCATACTGAGTCAACTTCCGTGAAGCATACGCAATAACCCTTCCATTCTGCATCAAGACACAACCCAAACCTTCTTTCGAAGCATCGCTATAAATCACAAACCCATCATGTCCATTCGGCAGTGCTAAGATAGGAGCCGTAGTCAACTTCTCCTTCAATTCCCGAAAACTCGCCTCACACTTATCATTCCACACAAACGGCTTATTCTTCTGAGTCAAAGTCGTCAAAGGGGTTGCAATCTTAGAGAATCCTTCTATAAACCTCCGATAATAACCCGCTAATCCCAAGAAACTCCGAATCTCCGTCACCGTCTCGGGTCTTTTCCAACTTACCACGCCCTCAATTTTTGTCAGATCAACTGAAATCCCCTTGCCTGAAACTACATGTCCCAAAAATGTTACTTCCTCCAACCAAAAGGCACACTTGCTAAACTTAGCATATAGTTTCCTTTCCCTCAAAACCGTCAACACAATCCTTAAGTGTTTCTCGTGCTCTTCCCGAGACTTCGAGTACACCAAAATGTCGTCAATAAATACAACCACAAAACAATCAAGATACGGCAAGAACACCCTATTCATCAAATCCATAAACATCGCGGGTGCATTAGTCAACCCAAAGGGCATAACCACAAACTCAAAGTGCCCGTATCTAGTCCTAAATGCCGTCTTAGGAACGTCTTCCTTCCGAACCTTCAACTGGTGGTAACCACTTCTAAGGTCAAGCTTAGAGTATACTACGGAACCTCAAAGCTGATCAAACAAGTCATCAATGTGTGGGAGAGGGTATTTATTCTTAATTGTAACCTGATTCAACTCCCGGTAGTCGATACATAACCTCAACGAACCATCCTTCTTCCACACAAACAATACCGGTGCACCCCAAGGCGATACACTCGGTTTAATGAAACCCCGATCAAGCAACTCTTGCAACTGAATCTTTAATTCCTTCAACTCGGCCGACGCCATGCGATACGGTGCTTTCGATATAGGCGTGGTACCCGGTAACAACTCAATACAAAATTCTAATTCTCTATCAGGAGGCAGTTCATAATCATCGGAAAAGACATCCGGAAACTCTCGCACAACTGCGACATCATCCAACATAACCACCCTTTTCGATTTATCCACCACACAAGCTAAGTACCCCGAACAACCACGAGATAACAACTTACGGGCTTTTAGAGCCGAAATGAGGCGAACACCACCCATACACTTATCACCAACAAACACAAAAGATGACATATTTGGCATATCAAAAGTGACAAACTTCTTACGACAGTCAACGACGGCATGGTGAGCATGCAACCAATCCATCCCCAAAATCACATCAAAATCCCTTATATGCAAAACAACCAAATCCGCAGGCAAAAGATGATCATTAACAATCACATCACAATTACGATAAACATCCGAAGCTACTTGGCACTCTCCCATCGGAGTAGACACCTCTAGCACATACGGCAATGATTCAGGCATGGTATGCAAATGACAGGCAAAATGCAATGCGATGTATGAATGCGATGACCCTGGATCTATGAGTACTCAGGCTTTAACACTAGAAACGAATAAGGTACCTCCTATGACATTATTGGCTTCGGGCACTCTATTTTGGTCTAGGGCGAAGACCCGACCCTGGACTCTAGGGCGACCCTCGTTGTCCCTCTTGACGCCCACATTCTGTTGCGCACCTCCCAGTTGGACCCCTTTATTCCTAGGGCAATCCCTTTGAAAGTACGTGCCATCCCCACAGAGGACACACTTCCCCTGTTTCTTCCAGCATCTATCCTCCGTATGACCAGCCCTCAAACAAAAGTTGTATGTCATCCCCTGGGCCCGCTGCCCCTGTGCAGTGTTTCCCTGATTTCCTGTCCTTTGCTGATTCTGTCCTCCCCTACGGTTATTGTTTCCCTCTTTGTTGCCAGTCCCACGGTTATTCTGACCCCTCCACCTCGACTGTCCTGATTGTTGAGTCCCACTAGTATTTCCCCGTTGATTCCCACCGGTATTTCCCTGCTTAGTACGGTATTCCTCAATGTCGTGTTTGATTCTGTAGGCCTTGTCCACTGCCCTCTGGTAGCTCGTCAACTCAAGTGGTATGAGTTGCTTCCGGTATTCAGTCCTCAATCCTTTCACAAATCGGTAAACCTTCTTCTCCTCCGTCGGTAGTAGATATGTGCAATATCGAGATAACTCAGTAAATTTGGAGGAATACTGAGCTATCGATAGACTCCCCTGCTCCAGGCTGAGAAATTCCACTTCCTTCCTTGCTTGTATCACATCCGGGACAAACTGATTCCGAAACCGCTGTAGAAAGAGCTCCCATGTCCTTATCACTTGATCCTGCACCCAACTAGCCTCTAATACTTTCCACCAATGTTCAGCTGCATCCTCTAACTTGAATGTGGCGAACTTGATTTTCTCCTCATCCGTACATCCTAATGCCGCAAAAACCTTTTCAGTTGACTCAATCCACCTCTCAGCTTTCTCCAGATCCGGTTCACCATTAAAGCTTCTAGGTTTCATCTTCAAAAACCTCTCCAATCAGCGGTCATTGTCCCCGACTCCTCCGGCCGGTTGCACTACTCTTTGACCACCCACTTGACCCTGTCCATCCATGGCCTGTCGATTCATGTCCATGGTCTATCGGTTCATTTCCATCATTGTCTGCATAAACCCCTGCATGGTATGCATGAAGGCCTCATTCTGATTCATGTGACCCTTTGATGACTGTCCGGTAGCTTGGTTAGGAGATGGGTTAGACGGTCCGGTACGGCGGGTTTCCCTCTCGGCTTCCCCAGCCCTACTCGTACCAGCTTCATTTCGTGTTTCAACCATGATTGTTCATCTGCAACCAACACTCGTCGTTAACGACACAAACACTCAACCAATCCCCGCCTAAGCCAAGGATACCGAATCCCAGTGAGCTAACTTATGCTCTAATACCAACTGTCACGACCCGACCCGAGATCCTACGTGGAATCTCATCCGGTTCGCGAGACGGGACACAAAATGCACAATTTCAAAATTTCTTTTCGTGCAAAAACCCTGTAATGCAAGTGTATGTTTATTTTAAAATCAAAACAACACGTCACGGCACACAAAAGCCGGAAAAGATCACATAATATAACCAACAAACCCGCGAGCTAAGAAGCTCGGGACTAAACATGTAACATTATCAGAGTGCGCGGAATATAAAAGTAAGTAACATTTACAAAAGCCTGACATCCATGTCGGCATCTACAAAAGAATATGAATGAACAACATGTACGGGACTTCTACCCAACTTTACAATGTTTTCTTAACATATGTACCATCGGCCTCACCAAAAGAAAATACCAGGGCTCAAGGAGCACTACCAAAAGACGATGCGACAACGCCGGACGACAACGAACAATCACTGGGGGTTTCTCGCGGGCTCGGGATCTAAGGAAAACAATAAACAATGGACGGGGTGAGTTATAAAACTCAATAAGCTACTAATGCAACACTATGACATGCGAGATGCGAACAGTAATAAGAATCACGTATAACATGGTTGGCATAATATAGCAGTTCTCAATCATCATCAAATCAAGTAACTCATGACACAAGTCACGTAGCATGCATCTCACATAGGTGCGATATATAACACATATAAAAGGATACCGTCGAGGTACACCTCCGGCATACTAACTTCCAACCAACCAACCAATAATACCAATGAAGAAACCGTTGATGTCGTACCCGATCATCGAACCAATAACCAAAACCAAAGTGAATCGTTTTCCGTATCCACGTCGACGCGAAGACTCGGTCCCCAACGACCCGAGAAACAATCACGGTATAGCTTACCAAGATCGCGTTTATTCCGTACAACACTTAGCGCTATAACCCCTACCGTGGCCAACGGTAGGGCGAGCCCTGTATTGGCCTTCGGTTATTACGTAGCCCCGGCTCACGCAATAACCGAGCGTCAATACACCTCCAACAAATATGCCATGGACTTAAACAAATGCTCAAGTAGATGTTTACTCGACACATTAAACCAATCAACCAAATGTTCAAGTAAATGTTTACTTAACATTAAATAAAGGCATTATACTCCAAAGTAGGGAGTATAACGACCACAACAACAACATGCTAATGTATGCCAATAATTCTAGTACACATAGCCATATAGTACCAACATCAAATTCAACACAATACCATTATACGTGTATCGCGTAACCAATTCCCCAACGGGTCTCTCGAGCATCCAAAGAGCTCACAAAACACACACGTGGTCACATTAATTATCAAACCCTAACCGACTCCGTTAGAGTCATTTTAGGTTACTAATGATGTCGAGTTACGGAAGTGGTCTTGCACTTTAATCCTAGCATATTATCGCCCAATTTCGAGTTTTCCAACATCATAGAGCAATTAGCAACTTATTTCACAAGTCCAAAAATGGCATTCATGGCAAGAATCACATTCTCACTACTCAAGCATGGTAACTTCGCATATTAAGAGTCCAAGAGGTCATATGAGACATAAAACGAGAAGAAGAGGAGGTAGTAGCTTACCTCTCGTCGGAAAAAGTGAAGAAAACGAAAAGTTAATCGGTAGGAAAGCTTCCTCTAGTCGAGACCTTCGCAACGGCGTGCTCGGATCGTCGGGACTCCTTCACAATCTCAAGGAATCCTCACTTTCATACTCTAACTCTCTCCCTACTCTCTCTCTCTCTCTATGCTCTATGGTAAAGATGGGAGAAAATGAGAGTGTTAAACACTCTTTTGATAGCTTTAAGTAGCTGAAAATGGGCCCTCTCTCGGTTTGGTGACGTGGCCTCACAAGGGCCACTCAATTTAAATGAAAAGAGGGTTTTCGCGCAAGAGTCCAATCTGTCGCGCTTCGCACGGCCGTGCCAAACAAGCTGCACGGTCGTGCCAACCTCGCACGGCCGTTCCAACATGGCTACACGGTCGTGCCAACCCTAAATAGCCAGGTCTGGACTTTCTGGAATCTCTCGCACGGCCGTGCCAACATGGCTGCACGGTCATGCCAACCTCATATCGCGGCACTGACCCTACTGAACTGCCTTGCACGGCCGTGCCAACATGGCTGCACGGTCGTGCCAAGGCTCATAAACCCAAAAACAACTTGTTTTCCCCTCTTTTCCTAGGTCCGATCACCCTCACTTGTAACACGTCTTGAGTACGATAAATCACAAGATTTAAGCAATAATATAGCATACGAAACACATGTAATCATTCGCGATAAGATGATGCAAATGATGAGATGAGACATGCGAAATATACATGAAACTATATATATGATGAAATAATGCAAATGAGGCGGGTGTTACAATAAAACTCATATTAAATTTATTTTCAAATTTAGTTGGACTCTATATATGTGTATTTTTTTTTTTTTGTGAATGGAAAATATATGTGAAAAATTAAATTTTCAAAGTTTATAATAAAATAAACTTTTGTGGAAGGAATTAAAGAAAGTTCTTACTTGACAGAATCTCATTCTTCGACAGAGTAGGTTTAAAAAATGATATAAAAGCATTAAGAAAAATACTTGAAAACATCCTAAAAGTAGGTTTGAAAAAATGATATAAAAGCATAAAAAGTTTTTTAAAAAAAAAAAAAACTTGAAAACACCCTAAAAGTAGGTTTGAAAAATGATATAAAAGCATAAAAAGTTAAAATAACATTTCCGAATGAAATCTACTGGAAAACAAAGAGTAAGTGAAAAGAAAAATTAGGGAAAAGTAAGAATTTTTCTAGAATGTTTGGAGAGAAAAGCTTTGAAGATGATGGAATTAGAAACCCTCAAATGAAGTGTTATATATGTGGCTTCTTTTTGGGGTGAATAGTAATAATTTATTTGAATGGGTCGGTAAATCTTTAATTTTTCTTTGAATAAATAAGGACTATAGACAGGCTTAAATTATATATATATATATATATATATATATATATTGATTATTTAATAATTTGGGCCAATGCTATATGATTTTTATTATTGAATAATTATAAATTGAGTTAAGGACATGGAAGACCCATGTAATGTTTTTGTATTTTAATTGAACTTTCATATGTAATTTTTTTTTGGACATAAAATGGTGATTGTAAACAGTATAGTATTGAAGGTTCTATGAAAAAATTGTTAAATTCAACCTCAATTTTCCCTTTGTCAGATATCAAAAACAGTATGATATTTAGATCGTTAAAACAATATTTATTTATTTATTTTCATTTGTTTATATTTTCAGTAATAAACAAATTTTTTTTTTCTGAAAACACTTTTTTATGGATTACAAGAAACTATCATATGCCACGATTTTCGTCATTTAAAACTCAAGTATCTTAACAATTGTTGATTTAACAAATAATGAAGATTGTCCTATCCCTTCCATTAGTCTCATGTCGAACAAGATAAACTTTAGATAAAAATTGGTTTGTAACTTAATGTAAAATTTTATTTTATTTTTGTTGTATTTTCTATATAATTAAATTTACTATTTTATAATATTTACAATTTAATGATTTATTTAATTTCCATACATTGAACTCATTAAACAGTTATACTTTTTTTTGTAAGATATAAATTTCGTGTATCGCAGAAAGACAGTTTTCGCTGATGGTGTCTTATGCAATGTCTATAAATAAATGTCAGGGTAAATCTTTATCTAGTGTATGGCTTCTTTTTGAAAAAATTATTTTTATTCATGGTCAGTTGTATTTGTCTAATAGTAGTCATCGTTTATGTTCAACCACCAATGTTGGAGTTAAAAAAGTATTCCAAGATTTATATTAAATTTATTTATTTATGTGATTCTATATCATTAAATTTACATTTTGTTAATATTTACATTTTAATTATTTGTTTAATTTTATACATCAAACTCATAATTTTTACGATATAATTATTTATTTATTTTGTTATCATCAAACTTTTTAATTATTTTATTTATATCGAAAAAATCACCGTGCATCGCACTGGTGCTATATTAGTTAAAAATAAACACAAATGTTAAAAAAAAATTAAAAATTTAAAAAAATTTAAAATTGGAAAATCAGAACCGAAACTGCACGGTTCGGTTTCGGTTTGCCTTCTCACGATTTCTGGAACCGTTGGTTCCGAAACCAGTTTGGGCATGTCTAATTGAGACATCTCAAAAATAGTTGTGAGTCATTAATTAGATTAAGTTTTGGTATGATTAATGAATAACTAAATGAATTACTGTTTTGTCCCCAGTAACAGTAGAGTCAACTGAATTATGTTTAGAGATAACTACTTCAACATCCATAATATTAATGATTAAAATTACTTAATTACCTTTTCTTTATATATCCCCAATTGGGTAGGTCATTTAGCATCTTTCAAAAAATTTATACTTAAAAAAAGTTGAGATATTTCAGCTAACAAAATTGCTAGATTTACAACTAGATCTATACCACCATAGTAACAATTCTGCATTAAAAAGCACGTGCACCTCACATGTATGTTACCTTCACAACATAATTGTTACCAAAGTAAAAGAAATAATTGTACACTTGGGTTTGTTTGTTAACCATTTCTGTTTTACATTTTTTGTTTCTGTTTTTAATTTTTGGTAAAAAATAGAAATAGAAATGCATTTGACAACCATTTATATTTCTGAGAAACTAAAAACTTTTCTCATTTTTCCCCAAATTCTAGAAATAAAAAAAATTGTTTCTCGCAGAAGAGAAACAATTCTCTTCCAAAATAGGGCCAAGATCAATGAGATCGGGTCTTCGAACTTTGACACAACAAATTCTCAACCCTAATTTTTTTTCCACCATGTATATATATATATATATATATATATATACACACACACACACACACACAAACACATATATATAAATATATATATATATATATATAGAATTGGGTTTTTAAAAGAAAAATAAATAAAAAGTTTAATACTGAAATTAAATAATGAGAAACTAGAAACAGTGATTGAAAGATGATGGGTACTTGTACAATAATAAAATAGAGTTGGAAGAATGAAAAATATAGACCTGAAGAAGTGAGGGATATCATGGTAAAAAGGGTCTCGAACAGTGGTGTCCATAACATCAAACAGTAGCACCGGCAGGCACCTACGGTGGTTGTTTTTGTTGGTGGTGGGTGCTGCTCGCGGTGAAGATATTACACTCAGAGTAACAAGAGATTATTTTGAAGAGAATGATGAATTTATGATAGGCAAGCAGCTACTGGTTGTGGGTTTCCATTTCAAAATCAATACAAGAGCCATAGAATCAATTAACAGTTAACCTATAATTCCTCCTCTAAATACTGTTGCTATGAATTAATTTACTTTTTGGAAATCAAATCAATTCCTGAATCTATGTATGTATGTATGAATATTAATTTTTATTTTTTATTTTTTATTCACAATTTTTTTAATAATAGATGAAATGTGAATTATTATTCTACACCTTTTAAGTTAGATATAATATATATATGATAAAGTTGTAATGTGTTACTCCATCCGTCCCTAAATTATTGTCTTCATTTCTTTTTTTATTCGTTCCAGAATAATTGTCTTGTTTGAAAACTTTCTTTTTTAGGACATCACTTTTACCATTTTACCCTTACTTTTTTTCCTACTTTAATTATAGACCACATATACATGTGCATTAGAAAATTACACATTATACCAATATTAATAATCAAGTCAATTATTTTTTTTAATCCGTGTATCAGGTCAAACAAGACAATAATTAAGGGATGGAGGGAGTAATAGTTTTGGGAAAAGAGTTTAACTTTGTGAAAGAAAATAGAAATATTTATCAAACACGACATGTTTTAAGAAACAAAACAAATTAAAACAAAAACAAAGTGAAATAAAAACATGTAAAATAAAATGAAGAAACAAAAATGTTACAAAACACTGCCCTAGCTTTTTAGTCCAACTAAATAAATTATGGGTTAATTATACCCGTAGTCCCTTGACTATTAACGACTTCACAATTAGTCCCTTAAGAATTTTTTTTTAAAATTTCGATCCTTAGAGTATCAAAAAGTCACGTGGCTAGTCCTTTTGATGGATGTCGTTAGTAAAATTTCGTTAAGTCACCCACGTGAGTTCCACATGCCATTTTTTAAGGGTATTATGGAAAATTCATACTAAATAATTAAACAATAAAAAAAATTAATACCCCTCTCTCTCTCTCTCTCTCTCTCTCTACTAACTCCATCTTCAACATTCTAAACCCAGAAGAAAAAATGCTTCAACTCGATAAGTTTCCTCTGAAAAATCAAACCAAATTCATACTTCCACTAAAGATTGAAAATCGAAAACCTCCAATACCTCACCACCATTAAAGATCTAAAATCAAACCCAATCACAAATCCCCAACAAGATTAATCACAAACCTCCAAATAAACCTTTGCAAACTAGCGAGCTTCACATGCACTGCAACCATGACAAACTCTGTCGGGTTCGTTGAATTTCCCAAACCCTAGAATCTGACCCAGATCTGTCCACAATTGGCCCAAAAATTGAATCACAATTAAGTCCCAGTCAAGATTTATCACTATCCTCAAAAACCTAAACCCTGTAAATGATGCCTCTTCCTCAATTGATTCAACAGCCTCAATTCAAACTTGAATACCGAACCCATCTTTAACCCATTAAAAAAAAAACATTAATCAAAACCTAATTTGAAGACCAAACTCAACAAAAGAAGGGATAAGTGAGAACTTGATGAATTTTAATTATTATATTTTTTCAATATAGAGTGTTGAGATCAAGAGCTGCTTTGTGGAAATCTTCATAGAATAACTGCATAATGGGTGTAAGATTTGACATACCACCGCATAAGGAGGGTGGTCAGGAGTATAAAAGTCGGCAAAGAAATCAGTAAGGGTTTGTTCAATGAGGGTTTTATGGCGGTCGGTTAATCGTACTGGATTTGCATTGCTATTGACAATCTTCAAGATTGATTCTTTGAACTTGTCCTCCATGGTTATGATAGATTGGTTTCTTTGTGTTGCTCCGGCACCGGCGACGGCCGTGGGAGGAGGTCTTGAGAGTGTAAAACGAATGTGGGGTCAGGTTAGTGGTGGTAGAGTCGGGTTTTTGGAGGGAATTTCGGATTGCAGGGGTTGAGGTTGTTCCGGCGACTCCATGATTTTCGGGATTGTGTTTTTATGTGATAGATTTTGGTAAGTTTTTGACTCCTTTTTGTGGATCACCTTTCTGATGGCAGCGATTGGTAGCAATTTGGAAGGCTATGGAGAGCTTAGAGAAAGAAGGTGTGTGTGTGTGTGTGTGTGTGTGCATGTGAGTTTGCTGCTGTGTTGATTAGGTTGAAGGGGATGAAGATGTGGGGTAGGGTGGGGTGGGGTGGGGTGGGGGGTGAAGAGGAGAAAGAGAGAGAAAAAAATTTTTATTTAAGTATTACAAAATATTTTGCACATGAAATTCGATAAAAGCCCTTAACCAAGGTCACGTGTTAGGTACATGACTGACTTAATAAAAAAATTCTAACAGCATCCAACAAAAGGACTAAACGTGTCTAATTTTAGTACTCTAGGGACTAAAATTTGAAAAAAAATTATTAAGGGACTAGTGATAAAAAATTCATAGTCGAGGGACTAATGGTATAATTAACCCATAAATTATTCACACAAAAACTTAGTAAATAATCAATTCACTAAACCGATCCATTAAATAAAATGAAGTCATAATCTGATTGGATGAATGAATCCAATTATTAAGGGGATGGTCCCCACTCGCTCTACGTTCGTGTCGACTGTCGAGCCATCTAGAACAGTCTTTAACCAGTCGTCACTTAACCAGTGAAGCTAACACCGTGTTAGTAACACGTAGTACTATGAGTTAATGACGTGTACTCCAACAGCCGCCAATTTGAGATCCATGCTCCGCTAGTCTACCTCTCTTGTCCGTCCACGTGTCACTATTTAAAAAATTGCCCCTCATTTATATGCCTCTCCTCTTTGACCTTCCTACTGGCCATTGGCCAATCCCAACTTTTAAGCCGCATGCTCGTTATCATGAGCTGCTAAGACTTGTACTTGTTATATTAATAAAAATAGATTGTCGTGTAAAAATTATTTAACTTAAACATCAATTTGGTTATTTTATTTTCATCTAAAATTTACTTTATTTTTTATATTTTGATTATTTTATTTAGTTAGGAGAATCAATAAGCTCACTCAATCAATGAATTTATTAATTAGAAAAGTTAAAATAAAGTGATTAAAGTATAAAAAAAGAAGTAGATTGAGCTTATTGAATTTTTAAAAAAAGTAGAATGACAAAATTAATATTTAAGCCAAATTATTTTTATTACTCAAACATTGTAAATACTCTAAATATATTTTTAATAATTTTTTTTCTATATTTATTCTCTCTCCGTTTCACCCAAAGAGTCCACGTTTAAAAAGTCTAATAATTAAGAGATATATAAGTAGTATTGAAATTGGTTATAATTACAAAAATATTTAAAATAGTTAAAATATTTGTACCACATGTAAAGGGTAAAATTGAATGATTATAGAAATTGTAGGCATATTTTTTTAAAAGTGGACTCCTTGAATGAAACATCCTAAAATAGTATAGTAGAATTTTTACCAGAAACAGATGGAGTACTTACTATACAATATACTAGCAATTTACTCTCTTTCACCTAAAAAATCTCTCAACTCTTTTTATTTTATTTTATAATTTTTATCAAATTTGTAACTTTAAACTTAGTGAATTTAGATTTAGCAATTTAGTGTTAAGTATTTCAAATTTTATAAGTTTGTTGAATGCAACTTTTCTTTGTAGTTATCATGATTGATATTAGACTGCTATTGTATCATGTTAACTTACAATTTCAACTTATCTTTTTCTTTTTGGCTATAAGGGGCACAAGAAGGGATTAACTTTTAAATTAATTTTGTTAGTAAGATCCTTCATATTTCACCTATTTTACCTTTTAAGAAATGCTCGTGAACATTTAAGTTACTGTATTACTAATAAGGATATACTAAATTACTAGGTTTACATATGTAATTCTTTGTATTTCTCTCATTCTCACTCTTTTTTAACACCTCAAAAAATATAACTTCTGTTGTATCAACGAAATAATATCAATCAAAAAAATAAAAAAGAAAAAAGAAAAAAGAGAGCATTATTGAATAGTATTAATATTTTTATTTGTGTCCTAAAAGAACTAGTTAGTATTCCATTGTTCCTAAATAATGGTCTTGTTTTTCTTTTTAGTCCGTTCGAAAAAATTATCTTGTTTTAAAATTTTCCTTTTTAGGAAAATATTTATACTACTATTTTACCCTCATTTTTTCTTTCTATTTAATAATGGTCCTACATGAATATGAGTTTTAAAGAAAATTACATACTCCTTCTGTCCCTAATAAATGTTCCTACTTTTTAGTTTGAAATGTCTCATTCTTCCTAGAGAAACTCATTTCTTTAGAATAGTATAACTCAATTAATGCTCATGAGTATTATCGTCAGAAGATATTTTATAGCACATTATTAATTACATTTCTTAATTCATATGCTTTGTCAACTAGGAACATTTATCTGGGACGGAGGGAATACTATACAATGTCCTGATTTGGGACATCCAAAAAGTAGTTTGATTTTAGTTAGGTTTAATTAATAATTTTTGAGTGGTAAATAATTACTCTTTTATCCCTAATAATAGCTACTCTTTTAGTATGTAACTACCTTATGAATAACTGAATTAGGTGTAGGGGTAATTTAGTAATATAAATTTTAAAATTACTCCTTTACCCTCAATATTAATATCAAATTTTACATAACTATCCTTTTTGAATATCCTAATTCAATTCGGGTCATTTAGTAACATTTATATTTATAATAAAGTTAATTATTTTCTTTCAATCTATATGCCTAATCGAATAGGAAAATTATTTGAGAACGAATGGAGTAGTAATTAATAAGCATTTGACCAATACATATGAGTGTTCAGTATTTGGTTTCATCCGAAAATTAAATCGAAAAATTGATCTTCCGAATGATCAATCCGAAAAAGAATTCAAGTTTGATTTTGGTTTGATTTTTGGTTTTGTCTTTTAAATCGAAAACCAAACTGAAAACCGAATTAGAAAAAATATAATAAAATTAAATATGTTATTATTAGTTATATAAATAAATATTAGGCCTTTAAATAAAATAATTATTAGATATATCATAATAATAATAAATAATTATTAGTCTTTCAGAGGAAGACAACTTTTGCCAAGGAAGTCTAATGAGTAATGACTTTCTTTTCTCTTTAACCTGAATGAGATGGGTTAGGGATATTATATAATTTTGTAATATGTTACAGAAATAATACAAGTAACAATTCAAATAAGTTTGGTGGATGTTTAGTGACAAGAAGACCAAACTAATATGAGTGGATCCAAGAGTTACATTTTAAGGGATATTATGTAAATTTTTTAAAGTTTTATTCTTTGTTTTTTGGATGTTTTTTTAATGTTAAAATATTTAAACTTTGAATTTGATTGTAGTTCTAACCTTTGTTTAGTTTAACTGAAAACCAAACTGAAAATCGAATTCAATTTTGGTTTGATTTTTTGGTTTTTGATTTTGTTTGATTTGGTTTGATTTAATTTTTAATTTTAAAGTTGAACGAACAAAAATCAAACAAATTGAAAAATCTAAAAACCGAACCGATGAACCGCTGCGAATAAAGAGTAGGAGCCTAATAAGGGAGTACGATTGTATTACAGTCTTTATTTATTCTGGCTAGCCAAACAGAACTTTGGGCTAACATAATATCGGCCACAAAACTAATAAGCGCACATGGAAAAGTGTCTGAGAAACAAACATTCTGTCTCTATATAAAACCGGCAATAGACGGTCACTCGTTGAACAAAAATCTGTCAGTGCCTTCTAGGATGCCGCTTCTTATCTTCATCCCCCACCCTCTCACCTCCCCATATATAAACTCATCTCCTCAATCAGTTTTTCACGTCGTCGGCCGTTCCCTCCTCCCAAAAATCAATTTGCCTTTCGCTCCCATTCGTAATCACGTTTTTGCCATTCTGTTATGATAGCTGTTTCTGATTGGGAAACTGAGAGCCTACACTCTTCACTTGCTCTCGGATTCCCTCGCCTGAGATTCTTCCGTTACCGCCGCCTCAGGTAGCAGGTGCCGGAGACGGAGAACGAAACATAATTTTCATTCGTGTCTTTTATATTTAGAACTATATACATACATCTATATATAATTAGCTGTGCTCCTATGCCGACGACCAAGAGTCACCGGAGAGGACACGAGGAGAAGAACAGGAAGGGGAGGTTGGCGGAGAAGGCGTTGTCATTTCACGGTCGGAATCCCGAAACAATGGTTGGAATGCTTCCTCGACCGAGGACGGTGCCGGACCTTCTTGCCGGTAAGATTTCCGCCGGAGCTTATCGATTGGAGACGCCTCCGAAGCTGACGAAGCTGTTGTTAAACGTCACGATTCAGAGGAGCCCAGGAGCTGTGCAGGTACTGATGTCGCCGGAATCCACCGTCGGCGACTTGATTGCTGCAGCCCTACGGCAATACTCGAAGGAAGGAAGACGTCCAATACTAACATCGCTCGATCCTTCCGGTTTCGGGCTCCATTACTCGCAGTTTAGCTTAGAAAGTACGTGTTTCTCTCTCACACACAAACGCACACAGTGGCAGTGTCTTAATTGCTTATAATACGCTGAACTGTGTGCGATTAATTATAACATCTAAAAACGTGCACGGGAGGAGTTGGTGCGCACGTTGATGTTGCTGAATGGTTAATTTTTCAATTTTTAATAATGATCATTTGAATTTGGAATGGTTTGGCCAGGTTTGGACGTAGAGGAAAAGCTGATAGCGTTAGGATCAAGGAATTTCTTTCTCTGCCCCAATAAAACCGCCTCCGACAGCGTCGGCGGCGGCGGTGGCGGGGCGGTTTCTGCGGCGTCGACCTCATGCTCAAAGGAAGCAGAGAAAGGAACGAAACCTGGCATGCCTTGGCTCAAGTTCATGGGTTTCTTGCTGTGAAGTCTTTAGGATAATGTATATATTATATTTGGGGTCGTTTTAACTTATTCAAGTTGTTATACCAGTTTTAGAATCTCAATAAAATAATAAGGATTCAAGTTGTTACAGTATTATACTTCCTCCGTTCTGATAAATAACGGATAAATATTTTTAGTGAATAAAATATAAAAATTAAAAAATATAATTAATAATGTGTTGTAAAATATATTCTAACGATTATATTTATGAACATTAATTGAGTTCAATTATTCTATATAATTAAATTTTCTTGGGATGTATTGTATTAAATAAAACTTTAAGGACATATTAGAAAGAATAGTAAAAAATAGGTACATCAAAAATCTTTAGAAATATTAGTTGGAACATCTCAAAATAGAAATTAGGAACATTTATTCGGGACAGAAGGAGTATTATCATCTTATTAGTTTTATAACTTTTTTTACAACATTGTTATAACTAAACATTAATAAAGGATAAAATTGTTATTTTTTAAAATATATTTGTCTTTTATTAATGTTAAGTTGTAATAATAATTATAAAAGGAATTGTAAACTTAGCATTTTTGTTATATTGTACTGCAGATAGTATAAAAAATTAAGAATATCTAAATGAGCTCTGAACCTCCCAATAAAATTTTCTCAGCATTTAGACCACTGACTTGAGTAAGAGTAACTTTATGTTGTTCACAAAAATTTAAAATTGACTGTGTTACGGTATTATACGAATTTTTCTGATTCAACTCATTATGTGTTAATGGACTGAATTTTTCTAATTCAACTCATCATGTATTAGTGGACTGAGCTGTCAAAAAGTGAAATTTGTCGACGGTCTCATAGAAGACCTAGAATACATTAAAAATGTGGACCAAAAATTTCAGTATTTTGACCATATGATTAGTGAGAAAATAATATCATAAACATTTTAATCACATTGAATTCTAATTTGTCGATAATAAATCTTAAACTCTAGATATTCTTAAAATCTCTTGTGGCCTAGTGGTAGAGCTGGGCTTCACAAAGTGTGAGGTCTCAAGTTCTCACGCCCCCTTAAGATATCAAAAAAAATTAAGACATCAAAAAAAAAATGACAATAATAAATCTTTTTGAGCCCATTTAGTGTAGCGATTTCAAAACAAAAATTTTATAGAATGCAGTTTTTTTTTTTATAAAGGTGTTTGGAATACCAATTCAAAACACAATTTTTTTTGGGGTTAATGACACTACTAGTTCCTCGATTATGGCCGATTTCATCAGTAGTCTCTTAACAAATTTTTTTTAAATTTTAGTCCCTTGACTATAAAAATTAGACACGGTTGGTCCTTTTGTTGGATGCCGTTAGTATTTTTCCGTCAAGTCCGTCATGTGCCCATCACGTGCTTTTGGTTAAGGGTATTTATAGAATTTCACATGCAAAGATATTTTCTAATACTTAAAACAATATATTCTTTCCTAATTACTGTCAACAGGTTATTACTAACGGCATCCAACAAAAGGACCAACCGTGTCTAATTTTCATAATCAAGAGACTAAAATTTTAAAAAAAATTATTAAGAGACTACTGGTGAAATCGGCCATAATCAAACGACTAGTGATGTCATTAACCCTTTTTTTTCCTAGATTCATTTAGAAAATCCACATTTTTTTACCTTAGCATTGAAAAGCACATTTTTAGAAATAAGCTCCATTTTATCTCTCTATTTTTGCCAAAATACACAATCAAATTAACTCTTTAGTTACTACTACATCCGTCCCAAAATAGAGTTTATAAATTTGAAAATTAGATATTTACTCTTATCCATTACCAAAACTTTGAAATGAAGTACAATCACAAATTTAATATCTGTTACTTTTATCCAATAAGGACTGTTTCACCAAAATTTGCTACCGCTTAAATCATTCTGTGTGCCACACGTGATTTGACCTCACATCTTAAATGAGCTCCATTGTCCACGTGCTTCAAATTTTTTATCTCACTTTCTATCACACTCCGTATTCTACTTAATCTTAACCTTACACGTATACTTGTTATTTTAGTTTGTATTCATTTTACAATACAAGGAAACATGTAGGGTTGAGATTTAATGAGACATAGAGTGTAATAGGGAGTGAGATAGAAGATTTGAAGCCTTGTCCACATTCTCATTGTTAATTTATCATAATATTGGAATTCTTTTAATTGCCAAGCCTTATCTAAGTTTCTTGGAATTTTGACTTCAAAAGAAAATAAAAATAATGACATAAAAAGAACATATAAAAAAGGAAGCAAAAAACCATAACAGAATAAAAGGTAGCCATTTTAGAAATTCTATGATTAGATTAGATTAGATATAATTAGATAAGAAAATAAAAAAAAATATTTTAAATATTTGAAAGTTTTATAGCTATGTAACTAAGAAAACAGAATGCTGGAATATAGTAAATGTTATCAAAGATGTGATAACATCTACTATAACATCCAGTAAAATTGCAGCGGAATTAATAAAACAGAAAGTTAACAAGATTGATGTATCCTTTGTCTACAAGTATAAATACTTGTAGACGTGCCAATATGGCAAAATCTTTTCACTAGAAAATATAGAACCGATTACAAAGAAAACAACTAGCGAAATTCTAACAAAAGATCCTAACAACGAAAGTAGACAAAAGAGACTACAAACTTATGCTTTGGTAATACAATCCTGTCTAATAAACACTGACTTCCATCGAGGACAGACACTTCAACACAGTTTTAGTAATTTCAGAATGAGACGTGTTGAAAGATGTGTCTGTATTTCTGCTCACATTCATCACACGACACAGCAGTGTATTAGACCTTTTCTCTCTCAGATCTCTCTCCAAAGCGTGCTAAATGAAGAAGACGCCATCTTCTTAAATAGGCTACAGGGCTACACGAAAACACTTAGAAGGCAATGTTAATGTTAGAAAGACAATTTACTATATTTACATCAATCAAAACCTTGATTGAATCAATTAAAAAGTCAAAGAATATTTACCAAAAATACATCAATCAAGCAAGTATAAACAGATTTTAAGAAAGGCAAAAACAATCTCAAATCTAACTAATTTAGAGAATCTCAAAAACTATTCTTGGAAAGCATATTCCAACAATCTCCCCCTTTTTTGCCTTTCTGGACAAAACATCAATTAAACACAATGAACTCCCCCTGAATAAGATATGATTAATATAACACAAAGATGTAATATAAAATCAGAGAGTTCAGAGTAGTAAAACAAAAATAAATTGTTTAAACTGTTAACAACCACAAACACAGAAATGTTATGACATTTAAAACAACATCTCTTGAGGCAGTAATGTTAAACAGAGTTGGCAGTAATGTTAAACAGAGTTGTCTCCCCCTGCATTGATGTCTCCCCCTGCATTAGAGGAATCTCCCCCTTTTTGTCCAGAAAAGGATGGCACTTGTGCATCAAGAAAAGCCTGGAACTGTGAATGCAAATCCTCCGAAGAGGGGGAATGTAGAGCGACGAGGGAGGCTGAATGTTATACTGGAGGAGGAGCCTAGCCTCCATCAGCTGAAATCCCAGATCTATACCTTGAATAAGCTGCCCTACGTACCGGTCAGTGTGGGGCCTGATGAGGAGACCATACAGTTCACCAGGAGCGAGCTGGCTATAGGCAAGTTAGCGTCCGAGCAGAATCTAGTGGTTGAGGCCTGCATCGATTACTGGGATGTGGCCAGGGTGTTGATCGATACGGGGGCCTAGAGGGACGTCCTGTACTACAAGTGTTTCAAAAACTTGGGTTATGAGGACAAGGACTTGAAACCCTACAAGGGCTGCCTGGAGGGATTTACCAACCAGAAGGTGGCTGTTAAGGGAACCATCGAGCTGGAGGTGATACTAGGTGAAGGGAGCAGGTCCAGGATGGAGAAGGTCTTATTCTTGGTAATAGACTTGAATTCGCCCTTCAATGCAATTCTGGGCGTCCCTGCAATGGTAAAATTTCAGCTCGTGGCATCGGTGCCCCATCAGCGGGTAAAGTTTTTGACTACAGGGGGTGTTGGCGAGCTGAGAAACAGGCCGCAGCAGGTGATGAGGTTTCTGGAAGAAACTCACAAGGCTAGGGGAAAGTTGACGATCAGCACTCCAGAGCGGACCGTCACGATGTCAGAAAAAGAAAAGCTCACTGTCACGACTTCCATGGACATGAACATGATCCTGGCCGTCGACGAGGATGATGAGATGGTGAGTGCAGAGCCGAGCAGGAGCCTGGATACTCCACAGTCACAGTTGGAGATAGAGACTCTTCAGGTTAGGGAGACCCCAGATCTTCAGCCTCATGGTGATTTGGAGGAGGTTATTATAAATCCTGCCTACCCCGAGCAGAAGATCAATGTGGGCAGGGGAACAACACCGGAGGGCCGAGAAAGGTTGATAGCTTTCCTTCGTCAGAGTCTGGATGTGTTTGCTTGGACTGTGGAGGATATGAGGGGAGTTAATCCGGAGGTAGCATTGCATAAGCTGAATGCGAGCACGAAATTCAAGCCCGTACAGCAGCGACCAAGGCGTACTCTGCAGAAGGAAAAGGCCATCCGGTGGAGGTTGAAAAGCTTGCGGACATCATTGAGGAAATCTATTACCCGACTGGCTGGCAAATGTGGTAATGGTTAAGAAGAGCAATGGCAAGTGGAGAATGTGTGTAGACTTCACTGACCTGAATAAAGCTTGCCCGAAGGATTGCTACCCATTACCAAGGATCGATGTCTTTGGTGGATGCCATTGTTGGTTTCGAGATGCTGAGCTTCATGGACGCCTACTCGGGTTATCATCGTCGATGGACGAGCAGATAAGCCATTGACAGCTTTCGGGCGCGGGGCTCTGCATCGTTACAAGATGATGCCCTTCGCCGAAGAACGCGGGGGCCACGTACCAGAGAATGGTGAACAAGGTGTTTGCACCGCAGCTGGGCAGGAACGTGGAAGCCTATGTGGACGACATGGTGGTCAAAACCAAGGGCCGCGACCATATATCCGATTTGGAGGAGACATTTCACAGCTTGCGGAAGCACAACATGAAGCTGAATCCCAGCAAATGTGTCTTCGGGGTACAAGCGGGCAAGTTCCTAAGGTTCATGGTGAACGAAAAGGGAATAGAGGCTAATCCCGAGAAGATCAAAGCTTTAATGGACATGAAGGAGCCGACCTGCATTAAGGAAGTACAGCGGTTGAATGGTAGGATCATCGCCCTTGGTCGGTTCATCTCCCGGTCAGCTGAGAAGTGCTTGCCATTCTTCAAAATACTGCGGGGTAACAAGAGCTTTGAATGGACTGTTGAATGCTCGAAAGCTTTCCAGCAGCTAAAGGATTATTTGGGTGCACCTCCTCTCTTGAGTAGTCCTGTGCTAGGAGAGCGCTTGTATGTTTATCTGGCGGCCACCGACCAGGCTGTGGCTGCTGTATTGGTTAGGGAAGAGGCTGGAAGCCAAAAGCCTGTGTACTATGTATCAAAAGCTTTGACTCCGGTTGAAGCTCGTTATTTTAATGCAGAGAAGTTAGCTTATTCGCTTGTTGTCTCAGCTCGAAAATTGCGAGCTTATTTTTCTGCACATGAGATTGTTGTATACTCTGATCATCCTCTTCGAAAAATCTTGCACAAACCAGATTCTTCGGGCAGGTTGTTGGCATGGTCAATCGAGCTGACGGAGTTTCACATTGACTATCAGCCTCGGAGGGCGATCAAGGCTCAGGCCTTGGCAGACTTTCTGGTGGAGACAACTTTTGAAGAAAAGGGCAAGGTACGAGCTCGGCCTCCGAGACCAGACGGCCTCCTCGTCGGAACGACCGAAGATTGTTGGTGTTCGTAGATGGGGCAGCAAGTAAGGATGGAAGTGGCGCAGGGGTTTTGCTCGTATCTCCGCTTACTGACGAGGAGTTTGAGGTCGCTTTACGATTCAAGTTTCCTGCCTCCAACAATCAGGCTGAGTATGAGGCCCTGGTCGCTGGTTTGGAGTTAGCGCTGGATATAGGTGTGGCAGCATTAGTTATACACAGTGATTCCCAGCTGGTGGTTAATCAAGTTCGGGGGGAGTATGGTGTGAACAACCCCACTTTGGCCAAGTACTGCGAGTTGGTGAAGGAGCTGTTGGCTAGGTTAGCATTTTGGGAGCTATTGCGGATTGATCGAGCAGATAACATGCGGGCAGATTTCCTATCTAAGATGGCCACTGAGGATATTCAGGAGTTGAGTCCGGCAACTGTGGTAGAATACCTGGATTGCCCGGCAATTTCGCGAGAAAAGGTGATGGACATCGAGTTGGCTCAGAGGTGTTGGATCGATGAGATACAGGAGTACATCGAGCAAGGTTTGCTGCCTGAAGATAAGGATCAGGCTAGAGTCATTCAGAAGCGGTCTGCTCGTTACACGGTGGTAGAAGGAGTTCTGTACCGAAGGTCTTTCTCAAAGTCGTTGTTGCGATGTGTACGACCAGAAGTGACTGAGAAGCTGCTGGCAGAGGTCCACGAGGGAGTTTGTGGTGGACACCCAGGGGCGATGACTCTGGCCGACAAGATATTGACTTTGGGGTACTATTGGTTGACTCTGAGAAGGGATGCTGAAAACTATGTAAGGAAATGTGATAAGTGTCAGCGATTTGCAGATATACCCAGGGTGCCTTCTACCGAGCAGAGTCTAGTAGTGGCATCCTAGCCGTTTGATATGTGGGGGATAGATCTCATTGGACCATTTCCCACAGCAAGGGGAAATTGCAAGTATGTAATCGTGGCAATTGATTACTTCACCAAGTGGGTTGAAGCAAAACCTCTAGCAAATATCACCGAGGAGAATGCCATCAACTTCGTGCATGACTATATCTGGTGTCGTTTTGGGGTCCCGCGAGCAATTGTTTCTGATAATGGCACTCAGTTTTCTGACCGATTTACGGAGGCTTGTGCCAATTTGCATATCAAACATTGGAAGTCCTCAGTAGCTTATCCTCAGGGGAAGGACTGCAGTCAGGACAACAGTCAGGGGGCCAACCGGGGAGACACCTTTTGCCCTGACTTATGGGTCGGAGGCCATGGCACCAGTTGAAATGGCTCTGCCTAGCTTAAGGGTGTCACATTATGATGAAGGGCACAACACTACTGCTCGCCGAGAGGACCTGGATTTACTGGAAGAAAGGAGAGTAGAGGCCAGAATGAAAATGGTGAATTACAAGCAGCGAGCAAAAATGCATCATGATAAGAGGGTGCATAAGCGGGCATTCCAGGTCGGGGATTTAGTCCTAAGGAAGATTGAGGCAACCGGGCAAAGGTTGGATAGAGGAAAGTTATCACCGAACTGGGAAGGGCCTTACAAGGTGGTTCAGGTCGTCAAGGAGGGTACTTATAGGTTACAAGCTCAGGATGGAGCAGTGTTAAAGCATCCGTGGCATGCGGATCACCTCAAAAAGTATTATCAGTAAAGTTGTTTGTTGTCATTCTTGATCAATGTAAGTTTGGTTTTCAAAGTTTAATGAGAATCATTTGTTACATAAGAAGGAGCTCTTTGTGGAATATAAGAGTAGCTCGCGGAACGAGCAGAGTCTTGGTTGGGAAATCTTTCATTATGAGGTATGCGGAGCGACCTCATGGTATGCCTAATCTAAAAGACTTGTATTTGTTTAACCTTTGGGATGAGCACACTCATTAAGTTAACGTTTGAAGTCATTACTTGCTCGTGGAAAGAGCACATGACTTAGTTAATTTCTTGAGTATGGGTAGTGCACCCTGGTTTGAAGGTTATCCTTGATTAACGCTTAATTTTGCCTGATGCTCGCGGGAGCGAGCAAGTAACTTAGTTAATTTCAAGGTTGGTTATTGCTAGGTTGCCTGTTGCTCGGTGCGTCGAGCAGGTGACTTAGTCAATATTTAAAGTTGTCTGCTTAGTTAGCGAGCATGTGACTTATCATGGCATTAGCATTACATGAAAGCAAAATGAGCTGAGAAAGACAGTTTGTATAATATTGACAATAGTAATTACAACACATCAGTACAAAAGAAACTGGCTCGCAGGCCAGATAGGGGCAGCTACTCAGGAGAGCTACACTTAGGAGGCAGGAGGGGGATCTTGGGCGCCGGTCTCTGGGATGTCCGCAGTTGGGCTTTGATCAGCTTCAGTTTGCCTTTTTTCTTTGAGCGCTTCCAACACGCTTTTGACATTAACGTCCAAGGCGGCTGGGGGGGACCAGGCTTCCAAACCTTTCTCCAGATCACTCTCCTTAATAAGCTCCAGCTCGTCAGCCGTGAAGGGGACCCAGGTATGGCCGCGACGAGCATCTTGACCGTAATGCTCAGCAGCACCCCATTCAGCTAGCAGGTCAATGGTGAGGCCGGGGTGACCGCTGCCCGCTGCCATCCTGAGGGTATGCTCGAGCCCTTGCCTATAGTATGGCCGCATACCCTGACCATACTCATCAGAGTCCATGAAAGCCTGAATGATCTCCTCTCTTTGAGCATCGCTTACTTGGGAGCTCTGGGCGTTCAGACGCTCAACCTCGTCCTTCAGGGCAGCCTTTTCAGCCTCAGCTTCTTTTGCCTGAGTCTCCAGCTGAGTGATACGGGAGTTCAGGGACTCCTCGCTGACCCTGGCCGTGTCGAGCTTGCGGATAAGGGCCAGCTTCTCAACCTCAAGCTTGGAGACGTCACTGGTGCGGTCGAGCACCTCCTTGTCTTTTGCTTGAAGCTCGGATTCTTTTTCAGCGAGGAGGAGGTTGGCATTCTTCAGGTCCTCGCTCAGGGCAGCAGAAGCCCTGGCTCCATCGGCAGCACGGGTGGCCAGCTTGAGGTATTTGGTCGCAATCTGAAGCATATAGCAAAACTTAGAGCATGAAGAGACATTCAAAGTAAAAGAATTTTCACAAAGGGTTACCTCGCACATGGCCATGCCCCCATCACCAATCAGGGTGCTCGTCGATTCCTCACACTCCTTGTACACCCCAGAGTGTACAATCCTCTTCAAAATTCCTTGCCCTACCAAGGCGGCAGGGTGCCCCCGGGCCTTCAGATCGACACCTGAAATTCTTGGCACATCGGCCAGCTCGTTCATTAACCGCTCGCAGCCTGCGCGGTCCTTGGGCATGGTAAAACCCTCTTGCCTCCAGGAGGGTTGACGAGCAGTAGTCGGGGTAGTCGGGGTGGATGCAGGGCGCCCCTGGCTGCTTCCGGTTTCTTGGCCGCGAGACCGCACTGAGCGATCGGACAGGGAGCCCCCCTCAGCACCCCTCTTCCGGCTGGATAATACTTGGGTATCAGGAGAGACGGTGCGATCAGAATGGGCAGACACCTCCTTGCGTGGAGATTTCCGGACATGAACAAGAGGGCCGGCGGGATCCTGGCTGGGTGCCTTGCCCATGGCCTTAGCAGAAGAGGAGCTCCTTCCTTGGGGGGTGCCGGTAGGTACTTTGGGGAGATTTGCTGGATCTTGGCGGCTGAGCTCGCGCTGGCGATCAGCGTCGTCCTTCTTACGAGCACTTTTGGCCTTCTCCAGGACATCAATGTTCATCATCTCTGCAGGACAAAGGAAAATCAGTCAGTATTCAAGTATAAAGTGTGTGAAGTGTTAAAAGTGTAAGGGCCAACCCGGAGGGTGAAAGGGGGCCGTGCAGCTGGTTCCCAGGTCTTTGCAGGCTCGACACTCACTCGGGAAACTGTTACCTTGATGACGGCCCCAGGCAGGGTGAGGTCGCTCTTCGACCATGGTAACTCGTGGAGTAACCCCCTCAACCTCTGTGCTCAGAATACCGGCGAGCCTCAGGAAGTAATGCTCCGTGACCAGAGGCTTCCAGTCAAAGAACCAATCCTGGTCGCGGTCACGGGCACCGAGGGCAGTCTTCAGCGCGTCCATAAGACGGCTATCACCAGAGGTAAAGGCATACCGGTTGTAGGTGGGAACCTTGATATGAGTGGAGGGAGGAGGAAACGGCCATCCTGCTCGCGACTCGACCAGGAGAGGCTTGCAGTCCCACTTATCAGTTTTATTTGGAAAGGGGGAAAACAGTTTGAGCGCCCCAGGCTTACTGCGGCCAGAAATTCGGCCTGAGCTCTTGTCAGTAGAGAATTGGTATAGCTTTCTTAGTAGGAGCAGACAATGCTCATAGCCGAGCAAGCGGCAAGTAACGGTGAAGGACACCAGAATCCTAACGGTGTTGAGCATAAGATCACAGGGAGCAGCCTGGGCCAAAGTTAGGAATTCGACGAGGAAGGGGTCGAGAGGTAGGCGCATTCCAACTCTGAAGTAATCATAGAAGAATACCATCTTCTCGCCTTGGGCTCGGTATTCAGAGGGGTCGACCTCGGGGTTCATGACGGTCACCCGGTAGTTGGTGATCTCCTCTTGGGTGAGGGCGTGCGCCGAGCTCGGTGAGATTTTTGCCCAGCATCCCTACGGCTGTGTCTGGGCTGAGATTCCGCCTCCTCGCTTCTCGTCCTGTCTCGGCGTCTAGAGCCCTCTGGTCACCCCCGTGCCTGACCGTCTGCGAATACCAAACGGTCATGGACACTCTTGGCCCGTGCTGACTCTGAACGAGCAGGACCTTTCCCTCTGTCCTTAGCAGCCTCTCTGCGGACACGGCCTGTCCCCGTGCTATCCACGTTAATCACATCATCCCGCCGTCTTTCCGGGCGGCCTTGAGACTGCTGAGGCATCTCACTTCGCATTCCCACCGTAACCACAGGTGGGATGAGCTGAGTCTCGACCGGAACAGGAGTGTGTCCCATAGCGAGCAGCTGCTGATTCAGGGCGTACATTTGACTTAGGTACACTGCCTGATTAGCTAAAGCTGCTGAGCGAGCAGCTTCAATCAACTGGGTCACGTCTGGAGTGACCTGCGTCCTTTTAGCATTTAGATGCGCGCGGAGCTCAATTCGCTGCTCAGGCCGACGATTCGCATTGGAAGGCTCGGCGCCCTGCGTAGACGCTGAGGAAGTAAGTCGTCCTGAGCGTGACAGCGTGGCCCTAGCTGTATTCCCCAGGGGAGGAGGTGGCAGAACCGAGCCTCCTTGGCCCCCAACAGCCCCCGGAACCGTACTATCACCCGCGGTATCTTTTCCATTTCCAGCCATGCGAACTTGGAATGAAACCCAACGAGACGCTCACAAAAGGTAAGTAAGAACGATCGTTTCCCGGCAACGGAACCAAACTGATGCCGCAAGGAATCTCACGTCTGCTGGGCTGGACTGCTTGTCCACTTAGATATCTGGGCTTGGTATGATCTGTCTAAGAAAAGAAGCAAACACTAGGTGAATGCAGGGGCTGACCCTGCTAAGACACTCCGGTGTGAGAGTAAGTTACAAGCTCTAATCACGATTCGGCAGAGTGTAAGCACCAGTCTTAGTATGCGTACCTTTGCTTGGAAGTGATCCAAGGCATTTATAGGCCTGTTGCCTCCTAGAGTAATGCCCATCCATAACTTCCCAGGCGTGGGTATGAATGTGGGTGTAATGAGTGTAACGGCTAGGAGTAATGGGCGTAACCGTCGGGCTCAACCGTCCCCGGACGTTACGCCATGTCTCTTCCTCAGGCGTTACACAACACATCTTGCTCGCTGGATCCTGGTCGAGCACTCAGGTCATTGCATCCTGAGTCTTGCTCGCATATTCCGGGCAGTCTGGGCGAGCTCATGTGCTCTGATCGCTCGCTATCTGCTCGCTCTATAATGGATCTTGACCCGGGCCATGTCTTGGGCTTGGATCTTGGGCCCAAACTCTGGGCCTTGCTCTTCACTTATCAATCTAACCACTCTTTTCTCAACTTTCTCCATCACTTCTATGTTGACATGCGCGATCGGTTTTAAAAATTAGAATTGAAGCGACCGTCGAAACTATGAATTATCATGAGCTGAAATTAAATTAGGACGGTTCAATTTTTGTTTGTATTTTTCAGGAACTGTAAATCACCGGTTCTAAATCACTATAAAATTGTCAAATTTAAATTTTAAGCGTTTGAAACTTTGAATATTGAAATCATCTGCTCCTACATGTTCCACACCTGCACCTGACATCCTTGAACATTAGACTTGATGAAAGACTGAATGAGACTTGATAAAAAGATAGATAAATTTAGCATAGTAAATTTTGAATGTTAAAATTAACCTATTATATCATGATGTCTAATACACCTTAAACATTTTTTTTTTAAGTTTGTATTTTGATAATTGATAACATATTATAACACTTTTTTTACACTTTATAATAGATTTAAAAATTAAAAATTCAAAAAATTCAAAAATAATTCAAAAAAATTCGTGAAATCGGAAAATCGAAACCAAATCTCTACGGTTCAATTTTGATTTGCCTTATCACGATTTGTAGAACCGTCAGTTCCAAACCGGAACCGATTTGGACATGTCCCCTTCTCTACCACCCTCACACGTGCTTCATCAAGGTTCGTATTTTTAGTACGTACGACTTTCCTTCTTCTCATTATCATTTTTTTTTTTTCGTTGATAAAAGTTGGGAGTGGCTTCATAAAGAGTCCGAATTTGTACGCCAATACTTAATGTTGGTCTACAATACCAACGTTAATGATTGGTTGATAGCTAATGGTAACATCAGTAATAGTTGATATTTTCTTTTATTTAAAATCTTGTAATAATGGAACAAATTTCAATTACTTAAAATAATCTCTTTCCAAATAAAGATTAAGAATTATTACCGTCATTAAGGTTTTACCATTCTATACAACTACAAGCAACTCATCCATCCCTCTTAATGGAGTTCCTCAACAATTAGTAAGAATAAAAAAAAAAAAAAGTCTTTCTTCAACAATTAGTACTCATCCATCCCAAAGACTCAATTAGTAACTCATTCATCTCTTCTTCTTCTTTTTTTCTTTTCAATATTATATCTCTCTTTCTTCAACAAAAGAATTAGTAGTATCGACAATTGGTGCACATAACATGTCATAATTGTTTGTCCAACGCTGTATCAAAATATATCGAGTCACCAAATAACTCGTAGTCTCTTCTCAACTTTGCATCACACACACACAAAAAAAAAAAAAATTAAACAAGAAAGAAATTAAAAGAAAAAATGAACTTCAAATAAGAAAGAAATTAAAGAAAATTCACATACAAGACATAAAAGAAAATTACGAAAATCAAAAGAAGACTACCCATGAAGTTGTATCTTTACTTGCTTCAACACCATCTTTTAAGTTGGAGTTATTGTTAAAATCATTAACTATTACTGGTTGAAAAATAATATTGTTAGGTTTTTCAGATTTCATCTTTAAACTAATGGTTGAAGAAAGAGAGATGGATGAGTTGCTTGTATAGAATGATGAAACATTAGTGACGGTGATAATTCATAATTTAATCTTCATTTGAACAGCAATTATTTTAGGTAATTGGGTGTTCCATTATTAAAGAATTTTAAATAAAACGAAATACCAAACATTAATGACGTTCTCATTAGATATCCACCAATCATTAACATTGGTATTGTACACCAAAATTATGTGTTGGTGTACAAATTCGGACTTCTTCACAAATGGGGTTGCCTTACTTTGAAAGGAGTCTTTTCCCAAAAGGGAAAGAAATTTTGAAAAACACCAAGGAAAATTAGACTCCCTCTGTTTTTAAATAATTGTGTTTTTTTTTGTCCATTTAAAAATAAAATTTGTACAATTTTTAAACTTTTTTTATATATAAAATCATTTTTATCATTTTACCCTAACTTTTTGTTCTCACTTTAATTACGATCATGGGACTTTAAAAAAAACTATATATCATATCAACATTTATAATAAAATCAATTAATTTTTTTAAATTGATATGTACAATCAAACATAACGATTATTTAAGAACGAATCGAGTACATATAAAGACTTAAATTTTCATTTACATCACGCATGAGCGTCATTTGATCATATAATACTTAATGCGTGATGTAAATGAATAAATTCTTTATATATAACTCAAAAACAAATCATTTAAGTATTAATTTTCAGGGTCATACTTTATATTTTATTACTTAAGAATGTAAATACCTCTATTCTAATATCATTTTTTTTATATGTAATTGAATGTCACCCTTCGGATAGAATTAAGGAAGTCGTTGCATCACTCGAAATTTAACAAATTTTAGCTTAATAATGGCATTAATTTAAGAATAAAATACCAAATCCCAAAGTGATAAAATGAAGTATCGATTGAACTTTGATGGGATCTCCAAACACCCATTCTACGTGTTTTCCACGACAGCTCAAGTGGGTCCCAGCTTTTACGTCGACCGTGGCAGGCCGGTCTTCGGAGCAGCTGAGGATCTCAACCAAAGATTCAGCCAAGGATTTAAGACGAGGTTCCCAACTAAAGGTTTATCCCCAAGGTTTATAGCCGAGGTTATCGTCCAAGCTCGACCTCGGTACAGCTTCTCGAATGTCTCCATCAACAAGTGGAAGTACCTCGGCACCCCGAATACCCTTCCTCGGTTAGGGGTCAACATCAAGCATTCACGCCCACCGTTTGTCAGTATATTTCCTAGAAGAGGCAAGACATTCCCATTGGAATAAGAGCTTTTCTTCCCAGTGAAGGAACATCAGCATTTATGGCTTCTCCTCATTCCCAGAACATAAGATTCTATTCTATCTCTTTTGACTGACAGGAGGAGTGGGTTCATTAATGGGCATTAACTCCCAAAGGTCCAGGTGGCTGAATTCATACACTTCAACACGGAGTGGGTTCATTAATGGGCATTAACTCCCAAAGGTCCAGGTGGCTGAATTCATACACTTCAACACGCCATCTTCAGCTATAAAAAGCAAGGTATTACTTTCATTTATGGAGAAGGGACATTTTACTCTCAAAAACTGACCAGATCACTGGAGAATTACATTTATTCACTAGCATTAAACATTCTCACATTTATTGCCTGTTGAGAATCCTTAAGAGGTCAGTGAGCATTAAACACCAAACTGCCTCCATATTTACTCGGAACTGATTCTCACACCCAAGTGTACAAGTTGGGTAAACCCCGGACATCCCTGACGGTATTTTCATTGCCATACAGTTGGAAGTCCAGCTCACTCACGACGATTCGGTCCCAACAAGTGACGCCTTTTGAGAGCCGAGACATTCTGACCAGAAGCTAATTATCTACGTGGATCCGACATTGTCACAAAGATCTTTTTGGCATGATCAAACTTAATGAAAATAAAGTAAATACTTCATTCGTTTCAAGCAAAGTGTTCATTTTTGATTTTTTTTTTAGTCAACTTAATTAAAATTTGATCGATAATAAAAAAAATTATTTATTCTTACAAAGTTATTAAAATATGTTAAATTTGATTTAGTCACATGTTGATTTTTAAAAATGAAAAAAGTGAACTCTTTAACCGAAACGAAGAGAGTATTAATTATATTAACAAATAATACAGTACTCTCTCTGTTCCAAAATATTGTCTACCTTAATAGTTCGAATTGTTCTGGCATTGGTTCGGGTTAATTCTAGTTGGCATAGGCCAACTAGGCCCTAGGGCCCCTAATTTCTTACACCAAAATGGGGTTTCCTAATCTCATTTAATAACCCGGTATAAATTATAAGGCCCACATCTTAATGTGTAATAGAAGACCCAAAATAATTAGTCTATATATTAAGGTCTCGATTGGTACATGAAAATTGAATCAATTTCGAGAATCGATTACTAGTAATAAGATTTCATTGAAATAGATGAGAAAATGATTCCTAAAATGTGTTTGGTAGCATAAGGAATGTGATTACTAATGCAGTACAATTTTCTATTATATTGTTTGGTAAAAAATAAAATAACTTGAAATACAAAGATAAAATTAAGGTAATTGACAACATTACCCCATTATACACAAGTATTTATTAATGACTTTTATGATAAAAATTAGACATTAACGTTATTACTGCTCCATAAAATAACAGGCTCTTCGATCTTTTTCAATTTTGGTGAAACATTTAAATTATCCAACATCAATAACGAAGAAAAATTTATTAAATAAAAAAAACTATTGTTATAATTAAACTAGTTCAAATAAAAATAATTTAAATATTTGAAACAATTAGAGAAAATTACGTGTAATTACTTATTTAATACTTAGGCCTAAATATAATTCTTGCACCACCAAACGTTATTAATCAATTCCATGGAATCAACTCCGCAGAATTGATTCTATTTTCGTGTATCAATCGAGGCCTAAAAGATTTATCTCTATTATAAATAAAGTTCACTGCTCATATCTCATTTTAAAGCCTACATCTAATACTTAAGCCTAAACTAACAAAGAATCAAGTTTCTGTTAATTTATTATATGCGTGATGTGAGGAGAGAGAATTAAGACTTGAGAGTTGGGATTCGGTAATTGAAAAAAATCAACGTGATTTAGAAAAAAAAAAATTTAAAGGAGAGGGGGAAGGGGGAACAATGCAACATTGAATCTTTCATTATTGATTTCTGAAAAAGGTATATTTCTAACTCTAACCTTTTTCTTCTTAACAAATTTAAGATTTTATTTTGTTTTCTTTTCTTTTTTGTGTTATGTAAAATCTGTTACAAGATATTTATCTAGGTAATTAGGCTTTAATGTTTAATTATTTAGATTTTGCATATTATATATGCAATGAACGATTTTTTTTTATTAATCAATAGTTTAGTTTTAAAATTTTGTTTATTTAAGTTGGGGCCACATTTTTTTAAGTTCGCCTAGGGCCCAAAAATCTCAGGGCGGCACTGGCTAGTTGTACAGTATACTAGAAGTGGTTCTTGTTGTCTAGGTTTAGAAAATTTAATTTTTTCGTACTTGATTTTAGGCTGTATGTTTGTGTATAACTATTGCAGTACTAGCTAGTAAATATTCTTAGAAAAGTATGAATACAATGTATAGTATTTTACTACTACCCCGTTCCGGTAGGAATGACAATGGGACGGTTCGGGGATGGTTATACATAAGACCACCCGCATTCTCCAATTTAATTTTATGCCTCATAACCGCCCAATTCTCACCCGAAAAATCAATTTGTTTTCCATATCCATTCCTCACGGGTAACGGTTAATTGGTCAAATTAACAATTTAGCTTAAAATAATTTTATAATTACAAAAAATACTCAAAAAGAAAATTTCAAATAACATACTATTTAATTAAGTTAATAAGACTTAATAAAAGATAATAATTATACTTCAAACTTATCATAATCATGTTCGTAAAAACTAAAAAGTCTAGTTAAATAGTTGTGCACGCCACAAATTCACTACATATTAAATAATTAAGTGATAAAAAGGAGTGAACGACTAAGCGCACTGAGCGAGGATTCGCATAATTGAGAAAGATGTTTGAATTTAATGTTTTAAATCTAACATACATACCTAAGTTATATGGTAAATATTTGTATAAATAGGGGTAAAGTTATATGAGTACTAAATAAGCGGTTAGAAGAATTAGGTGTGTAATGGGGAGAGTACTGCTATTACCAAAATTAAACCGTTCCCCAATTTTTCATTCGATTATTTCCCGTTACCATCCCATATCTAGTCAAGCCAGTTAATAATCATCAATTTCGTTTCAGTTCAGTTCGGGTATCCACGGTTCGATTCGAAAATTGCTATTCCTAGTTCCAGGTAAAGAGTCTATTTTCCTTTCTTAAACTCAACATGTGATTAAATTAAATTAATATTTTACATATTTTACTTTTATTTTTAAAATAAAATTTTATTAATTAAAAACGACATTAAGATTACTATGGATAACAACTTTTGTAATTTTATAAATGTAAATAAATCAATATAAATTATCAGTCAAATTTTAATTAAGTTAACTAAAAAAATTAAAATTAGACTTTTACCTGAAACGAAGACAGTATCTTACATGCACCTGTTCTGTCCCCGTCCCCGAAGGGAATTCGGGAATTTGTAACTAGTGAGACACATAGCAGTAATGACAATAATTTTGATGATTATTTTAATTTTTGAATTTGCAATAAATTTGTTGATCCATAGGCCCATGAAGGTGTAAGGTGAAGTCCAACCCAAGGACTAACACTGGAGTAGCATGATCTCTATGAATGGGGGAAGGCACCAGTGGAGGATAACCCAAATTGCGGCCCGGTACCTGAAATATTTAATCGCTTAAATTTATTATATTTATTTTTATTTGTATAAATCACTTTTAAGTAATAACTTGACTATTTATTTTAAAATTATTTTCGTATCAATATATTACGTTTTTAAATATATTTTGTGCATCATTATGTACGTAAAATGTGCATCGTCAATGTATTTTGTGATTTTGTATTAAAAATTATGCATCGTTTGTCACGTCAAGTATAAAATGTGCATCGTAGAATTTTGTGTAAGAAATGTGCATCGTCATGTATAATTTTGCGCATCGTCAAGTATAACAGTACTAATTCAATTGTGTGTGAATAAATGTACATCGTTAATTATAAATGTGCATCGTCAATGTATAACAACTATTTTCATTATATTTTTGTGCATGGTCAAGTATAACTGTATTATTTTCAGTTTTATATACAAATTTGTAACCCCAGAAACAATATTCACGAACATTTATGCTCTATTTTTTGAAATCCTAAAATGTATTCAGCAATACTAACATAATACTTCGTTTTTGTTGGTTCTGATGGTTATTGCTTTCTTTCCAGTGCTCTTTTGTAGTTGGGAAGATATTTTTTCTCTATTTGATAGTAACTCACGACAATGTTTTCAAAAGTTTTTGCAAAATTTTCGAAGGGTTTTAAGAATTTTTGCTTTTGTTTTTGAAGTGAAGAAGGATTTTTTTTGCTGTGTGTTTTGAAGTCAAGGGGGGTTAGTTTGTTTTCTAGTCGACGCACAACTTTTGGTGCGTCGTCAAGTGTAAAAGGTAATTTGTGCATCGTTTTTGTTGATGATGCACAGTGTGGGCTTCCGTGTTTTTATGTGCATCATTCTGTGTTGCACAATGTCCACTGTCCCGTATTTTTTAAGAGCATAGATGATATTTTGCAACAAAAATATTCTTTGGCGATTAAAAATAATTATAGTGGACTTTAGCGAATAAAAATTATCTAAAAGTGACCCACCCAAATTTTGCCCAATCTTGTTTGCTAAGCCTCGTAGAAACAGGCCCAAACTAGTCAGCTCTAACTGCGCATGAGTTGATCCAAGTCGAAGCCCACACGCCGATAGAACTACTCAAAATTCACAATGAAATTAAGAACCAAAAACGAAAGGCAACATGAAATTGAAATTAGTCCACAATAACAAAGAATAAAAAGGAGAAAGAAAAGGGGTGAAATTTGGGCCTCTCCCTTTACACAATTTTTAACTACTTTAATTCATTATAATTATTTTAAATCAAAAAATGACACTTTTGTTACAAAATGTCATCTATACCCTTAAAAACATGGAACATGCATGCTATGCATTGTAATGCACAAATTGATACATTGCGATGCACAAATTGTTGCATCGCGATGCAAAAAAAATACTATTTTTGTACATCGCTAGCTGCCCCTTCTTCTTTTGTCTTTCTGCTACGCTCCTCACCCCGGGAATAATGAAAAGGGAAAGTCTTCCTGTCCCTTTTTCTCACAGCCATGACAACTAAATAGAAGTAAAGAGTTCCCATAAGTGTCAATCACAAAATCCTAAAGTCTGGATGGAAAAAAAAAATGCCTCTCCATGACATGGTGCAATCTCTCGCTCCTTCTACCCCTACTTTCACTATGGAAACTCATGGATAGTAGGCAACTCAAACTGAATTGGGCCTTGATTCTTCCTTCCTTTGTCAAGTTTTGGGTAGGTAAAGGGCTTAAGCCACAACCTTTCCTTTATCCTATCCGGGCACTCCAACCTCTGAAGGGGAAGGGACGGACAGTCTTATATACCTGTAACATTAGTTCGAAGATCAAGGAAGGGACATTAGGCTTTCCCCTTTCATCTTTAGAAGTCAGAACGGCAAAACGCTTCTGTCCCTGATTTGAACCGCAATCAGTCTCCATATTCTCTAAGTAGTTTTGGGAACCTAAGCCAAAGAGCTCTTGAAGTTATCCGCTCAAGCAAGGGATGGTCTGAATTCGGTGAACCATTTTTTAATGGCCAGATAATGGCCAAAAAGCGTATATGGCATTCTTTTGAATTTTGCAATGACATTACAATTATGATACATCAAAAGTGTATCGCGATGCACAAAATAGTACTAATGCACAACATTATACTTGCGATGCATCAAAGTGTGCATCTCGATGCATAAAATTGTACTAAAATATACTTTTTTGTGCATCGCAATACACAATATTACACTTACATCGTGATGCACAAAACAGTATTAATGCACAACATTACACTTGCGATGCATCAAAGTGTGCATTGCGATACACAAAATTGTACTAAAAAGTAATGTCTTTGTGCATCGCGATGCACAACATTACACTTGCGATGCGTTAAAAGTGTACATCGCGATGCACAAAATTATACTAAAAATATTATTTTCAGCGATTAGCGAACAATATTAATAAAACAAAGACACAAAGAATTAAAATAATTTTGAAAATTATACTCATCATGTTTTTTTACGATGAACTAGTCATGGAAAGAAATTGAGAAAGAAAGAGAGAGAGAGAGAGACTGTAGCAAAGTAAACAATGATATAAATGAAATGGAGAATTTTCAAGAGAAAATTAAAGGAAGACAATGCTTAAAACGTTATTAAGGTTGTTACGAGGGCAGTTTTGGAACAATTGGTTAATTTATCACTTAAAATGGACTTAAGCGGCTGAAAACAAAAATGAAGGCCTAAAGCGGTTAAAAATCTCATAAAGGAGACCGGCCCTCAATTATTCCAAAGAAAAGCTCTATCTTTTAAGGGCATAATACATGAAAAACAAGGCCCGTGAGTTGTGGTTCATGTTTATTTTATTTTATTATTTTTTTAAATTATGATTTTGTAATAATTAAATAAAAAAAGAAAGAGATAGAGAGAAAAATTATGAGACCATTGAGAGAGAGAGAGAAAACCACGATGGAAAACCAAATCGGGCCACAAAAACCAACAAACCACATGCCTATCTCGATAACTTTTAACATAGATCCAAGCCAACATAAACCTCACCAATAGTCACTTCGAAAGGTGTTAAGCAACGGAATAAATTCGGTGTACACCACACTCCATATGCTATGCTCGCAAGCATTGCTAGCATACGTCACTGTTTACATTTGTCGAAGACCAGAAGCAACTGCTGTAACATCTCGAGACACGTCTTCATTCTAAAGGAGCGTAGAGACATGACAATAAGCACAAATCTTCCAAAGAAATTCACTAAGAAAACAAAAATGATGTTTGGGAGGGGAATCAAGCAACAATGGGGAGGTAGAGCAAACAAATGACACATGAGGCTAGGTCTAAAGAAGTTGCAGTCAACGAACAAAATCCATGAAACACTTAACACCAGGATGAAAATGAATTGAAGAACAAAAAAAGATGGTAGATTTAGCATAATCACAGAAACGAAGAACGGAGGGAAAGAAAACTTGACAGAAAACGTGTGAAAGCATTGGTTAAAGCCAACGAGAACATGTGCTTCCAACGTACTGAAATAATTTGAGATGGCTTGAGAAATTAGGCATCGATGAGAGGTTATTGACAATTGGATGACCAACACACTCTTATTTTGCTGATAAAGAATAGGGATTTAGCTGGTGCTTATTATAAGGTGTGTTTGGAACTCTTCATTTAGTAGCATGATTTTAAAATTTAAAATTTTATTTTCTAATGATTGAATAAAAAAGGGATTTTCACTTTTGGTACCCTAAGTTTACCTCCAATTCTACTTTAGTACCTACTGTAGCGAGGTAATCAAAGTTCATCCTCAATGTTTCCAACAGTCATCAAAATTGGTACTTTTCGTCAAATGCTCGTTAACAACTAACGTGCAACCTGCTATCCTAGGTTGGAAAAGGCTGAAAACCGGCTTGACCTTGGCAATAGGCTCTCAATGTATGTACTTCTTTCATTTATCCCCAATTTTTCCCCCCTTTCCAAAATAAGCCCTAATTTTCTTCCCAATTTCTTCCTCCTTCGCATTTTAGCCCTAATTTCACACCCAATTTCCAGCCATTCTCATTTTCGCAAGCAACAAACTCTAATTTCTTACCCAATTTTCAATCCTTCTCATTTTCGCAAGCAGTGAACCCTAATTTCTTGAGCTCCCATGATGAGAAGAAGCAAGGATGCATCGCAATCACATTACGGTATGTGTTTCATAAACTGTGTCTTAGCTTATAATTTTAGTTTCTTTCGTTTTTCTTTGTCTTCTTATCTAGCTAAGTCCCCTTATGTTTATAACTTGTGGGTAATATGGGTTGTTTTTTTTTTTTTTTGTAGACCTTGTTGATGATGCCATTATGTTTTCATTAAAACTGGTTCATGGTGGTGTGATGAAGCATGACCCTACACACTATGTTAGAGGTAAGATTGATTTTTTTGATTGGGTGGATGGAAAGACTTTTGGGATGATTGTCTTGAGTGATTTTATAGAGCAATTAGGTTATAATTTTGAAAAGGTTAAGGTGTGGCATCAAGTTGATCATAGTTTACTCATGGGTTGTACACTCATTGATAATGAAATCAAAGCAACTACAGCTCTGAGGTCTATACCTTCTAAGAAAGAGGTGAGAATGTACTTAGAGCATCTTGAAAATCCTGGTAATGACACAATTGACTTCTCTTTTCTTAAAAATGATCCTGAACAAAACCCAAATGTCAATCCTAACGTATGTTCTGGTTCTGACATTTCTGATTGTGATGAATTTAGTGAATCTGAATATGATATGGAATTTGATATGTATGTTGATTCTGGTGAAGAATTTAATGGTGTTGTGAGGAACGAAAGTCAATTCAAAATGAATATGTGAGTCAGAGTATGTTTGCTAGGATGGAAGAGGATGTTGATAAGGACAATTCTGATAGTGATGATTTTCAGAGTGTGTGGGGCAGTGATGAGGAAACGAAACACAATATCCCAAACATAATCCTAGAACTGATAAAAACCCTGAATTGAAATTGAGAACTATTTATAGTGCAAAAAATGAAGTAAAAGATGTGATTGAGACATTTTGTTTGAGAAGGGGGATGGTGATTAGGTTTGACAGAAATGATAACAGAAGGCTAAGAGCAGTTTGTAGAAATGAAGGATGTGATTGGTATGCATTTGCTTCACCAATGCAAAATGACAAATCATGGCAACTGAAAGGCTATAATCTAAAACATACAAACTATTCCTGGAACTACAACAACCTAAGTATTAAGTCTGGTTGGATTGGGAAGACATTTATGAAGAAATTTAAAGATAATCCCAATTTAGGAACCAAGGAATTTAGGAATGAGATGTGTACCACACTTAAGGCCTCTATTTCAAAACAACAAGCATATAGGGCAAAAATAAAGCCAAACAACTTTTGAATGAGACTTTAAAACAACAATTTCAAAAAAAATATGAGATTATTGCCTAGAATTGCTAAGGGCCAATCTAGGGTCAACTGTGGTTTTGAAGTTGTCTGATGTTGAATCTGGTCAGCCTACCTTCCAAAGGCTTTACATTTGTTTTAATGTTTGCAAAAAAGGTTTTAAGTTTTGTAGGAAGATAGTTGGGGTGGATGGGTGTTTTCTGAAAGGCCCTCAAGGTGGTCAGTTGTTGACAGCAGTTGGCATTGATCCAAACAATCAAATGTTTCCTATAGCTTATGCAGTGGTTGAAAATGAAACTAAGGATTCTTGGACTTGGTTCTTGTCATTGCTGGAAAATGACATAGGTATTGAAGATAAATTTGAATGGACATTCATGAGTGACAAACAGAAGGGCTTGATACCTTCCTTTGAAGATTTATTTTCTGATTCTGAAAATAGATTCTGTGTTAGACATTTACACACCAACATGAAAAGGGATGGTTTTACAGGGCAATCAGTAAAGAACGCTTTATGGGCAGCAGCTAGGGCAACCAGGGTTGAGGTGTTTAAGGCAAGAGTGGAACAACTGAAAGAGTTGGATGAGGGTGCTTATGAGTGGTTGGTCAATAAGCCTGCAAGTCAATGGTCTAAGTCACATTTTAATACTCAACCTAAGTGTGACATATTGCTTAATAATATGTGTGAGTGCTTTAATGATTTTATTCTTGCTACAAGAGACAAGCCAATCATAACCATGCTTGAGACAATAAGACATTTGTTAATGAGTAGAATGCAAGTGAATATGGATAAAGCACAGAAGTGGGATGACAGACTATGTCCTGCAATAAAAAATGTCCTTGAGAAGAATGTCAAGGAGGGTGCTGAGGGAATACCTATCAAATCAGATGAATGGCATTTCGAAATCACTGGCCCCTTTGACCAGCACAATGTGGATGTTGCTCAGAAGTTATGTAGTTGTAGAAGATGGGAGCTGACAGGCATTCTTTGTAAGCATGCTTGCTTAGCCATTTGGTGTAGAAAGGAGGATCCTGAGTCTTATGTCAATGAAAGCTACACTGTTAGTGTGACGCCCCGACCCGGATCTCTATACGAAATCCCAAGGTCGGGTCGCCAAAACAACAACACAACCAACAAGAAAACGAAAAGCACGTGGCGTAACCACCCGTACTTACGACAAAACACAACTTATAAAACCTGATTTAAACAAAACAAATCATCGGCGATACTACTGCCGGAAAACCAACTAATAATAACCACGAGTTTAAAACTCGGGAAAGAAAAACAACTACAACAACAACAACAACATACACCGCGAGCTACAACATGCTCGGGAAACAACGGAAATAAAATCAACTATACAAAAGCGCGACATACATGTCGGCTACCAAAAGAATAATACAATAACCAAGTAAAATTCTACCCCAAAGTAAAGTCTATATAACTTTACATACCAACCGTCCTCACCAAAATAAATACTACAACTATAACAAGCTCCACGAGCTACAAGGCCAAAAGACAACCTCGCTAACTAATTGCGATCTCGCCGACCTCACCGGTGACTTCTGGTTGGCTCGAATCTAAGGAAAACAATTAAACACAACGGGGTGAGTCATAATGACACAAGAAGTTACTAAATGCAACTACATGACATGGCATAATGCTCAATCATAACACCGTAACATGGCATTATTTATAAGTATACCAACTGTAAACATGTACCACATAATCATAGGCACATAAATCACATATACCACGTAGCACGGTGATGATCACATAAGTGTACGTAAATAACCACATTAAATAAGGATATGGTTCTTTGTCTGTCTAACCGTGCTGTCGCTTTACACATATCAACTAACTCGAACCGGATCTCGTGCTCGGAACATACCGAACAAACCGTACATACCGTCGTTACATCTTGCTATTCTACTTAGCGAGGAAAGATACCATCGTTACTTCTCACTGTCTACTTAGTGAGGAAAATACGTCGTTACTTCTCACCGTCTACTTAGTGAGGAAAAATACGGTTGCCATAGTTACGCGTATTGCTTATAACAATGGGACCACTTCCCACTAGGGCCAGAGTGGAGGAAAGGGAACCAATGAGGCGACCCATAGCAATCGCTACCACGAAGACTATGTGTCGTCGCATTGCCGACTCAAATCATGTATGCCAGCTGGACTTCTAAACAATGCACAAGTAGATATTTACTCGAAACATAACAACAACGACAAGGTTCAAAAGTAGTGAACCTTATCCCAACCAAGTAGGTCAATGATCCCACCTTAACACATTACTAACACATCTTGCGAAGTAAACTAATAAATATCTCAAAACCACATATTTAGTCTTGAATCACATAATTATACAAGCACACATTTGCAAGTACTTCTCAAGAACCATTAGACCACATATTTAGTCTATAGACATCTACACATTGAGATTCACATTTGATACCCAAACAAGCACATCTTAAGGCTACTAATTTAGTCTAGTTGCAAACCCATGTTGAGACTACTCATATAGTTCTCAAGCACAAACACATCCAGAATACTTATTTAGTTTATGAACATCAAGTGCGAAATACTACACTTATAATCACCAGTGCCCTCAAGTACACTTATCCTAAATCATATAGTTATATAGTTAAATTCCAAGATTTACGAACAATCGCTTATTACACCGAGACTGATGTACTAGTCTCTAACATTTCGTATTTTAATATTCATACGTGTAAACAACTCTCGGGAGTTGATAATTATATTAAATGAATATCCCAAACTACACAAGTCTGGATATATGGTGTGCTAGTTTAATTAGACGTCATCTTACGAATATAATCGGAGTCTTTATTTTACCAGTACCAAATTATCGGAGGACCCAAACCCATATCAAATGAACTCTAAATTTCGTAGGATTTTAACATGTCTTTCGGTAGATATTATTCTTTTCAAACATCTAATTTCTAGAGTCATTAACATACTTCTCAAAATTTGGGTATAATTACCTTAGGTGAAATTTCCCAATTTAAGTCTCTAACTTGTTCTTGAGTTCATTACCAAGGTTGAGTGCTCAACATCAACATACAACATCATCCAAACCCAACACTTAACACATAAGCATGTTATGTATCTCATCATATCATTTAAACATGAAATCATCAAGTAATCAAGACATGCATGTTCATAAATATTCATACATGTAACAAATTCTAACATACATAGGGGGTTTAGTAACTTACCTCCAAAGAAGACAATCAAGCTAACAAATTCATAATCAAGGCTTTGTAGTGAAGTCTCCTAGTCTTTAGCAACACCTTGGTGGTCTTGCATGGAAGATCCAATGGTTGGATGTTTAGATATGGGCTACACACACTATTCTCACCTTCATCTCCCACACTTAAGTTCTTAAGCTTTCATGGATGTTGAGAAATGAATTGAGAGAGTATTCTTTGGTCTCTCATCTGACTTGGAGGGTGTATAAGGCTGACCAAATGGTCTTGGGTCGTTTTAAGTGAGTCAAGGGGTCAAAATGGTAAAATTGCAAACTTTGGAGAATGCTGTCTAAAAGATTGGTCTGATTTTTAGTCAACTTCAAAGATGTCCCTAGGATGATATACAGGTCTAAAAATTACAAATAATATATGGTTGGAAAGTTCTTTGAGTCTAGTTTACACAGAATCAAACGGTTTGCGATTCCGAGTTTTCTACGCAAAATTGTGGCCAAATTACTACAGGTTGGTAAATCTGCCCGATACACGCACGGCCGTGCCAAAAATGTGCGCGCGGCCGTGCAAAACTTACTGGAATCCTTGCACGGCCGTGTCAACAAAGCTGCGCGGCCGTGCCAAACCCCTACTGTCCAGTCTTACTTCTAATTGTCTCTATTTCCTTGTTTCAATCACTTGGCCACCCTAGGTGTGATTGCACAATACTCATAGCACCTTTAACAACACATAATTCACATAGATCATCTCAACAATGCTATCAACAATCACCTCACACTTATGAATAATCACAAGGGCTTGTACTAAGTTAGTGCATTAACATGAATATGAATTAAGGCAAAAAAAACCATATTGAACATATTTGTACAAGCAATCAAACACACATGTTGAGCATAATAACACAAACAATGTAAACATCTAAAGCATAACAAGTTCAGGTTATTACAGTTAGGACATACATTCAGGCATATGAGCATGCTATAATGGGAATTGATGGATCTTAGTTGTGGCCTAAGTGTGACTTACCACCCCCTTTGCCTCCAAGATATGAAAATAGACTTGGAAGACCAAAGAAACTGAAAAGAAGACAGCCTGATGAGCCACCTGTATCATCTACCAATCAAACCAAATTAAAAAGATGTCAAAAATCTTTGAAATGTGGAAAGTGTGGTACAATTGGACATAATTCTAGAACTTGTAAGAAAAAGAATCCCAATGCAGATATTGATTCACAACCCACTCCACAACCTGACAACATTGATTCATAGCTCACTCCACAACATGTTGATGAGATCCCTTGACTGGACTAGAACCTATTGGTGTCACAGAAGCTGTTGGTATCACAGAAGATAGCAGCCAACCTCAGCCCTCAAATCCTTCACAAATATCTAAATTATTTGTAAGTTGTCTTATTTATTAATCCATTTTTTTGCACATAATTGATACTGATTTTCTAATTTGATATTGCAGGTTAAAAGAAAGAGTACTTCAAGCACTGTAGGGGTGAATGTAGGTGGAAACTTAAACATGATATCTTCGTAAATGTAAGAATTAATGTTTTAGCATTTTTCATTTTAGTTTGGGATTTCTGTCATTGTAATTGTAGGTGAATCAATCATCAACTATCAGTACTCCAATTATTGTAAGGGGAGGAGTGAATTACATTACCATGGCAAATCTGAGAAATGCAATTGGAACTTCAAGTGCAACAAAAGGGAAATCAACTGGGAAAGAGAAATCAAGTGGCAAAGAATTCTGAAGTTAATGTTGTTCATTAAATTGATGTTGTCTGATGTTAAACAATGGCTTTTGGTGTTGTTGTTCATGGCTTTTGTTGTTCTTGTTGCTGTTACTGTTATGTTAGTTGTATTTTGGCTTTTAGTGTTGTTGTTCATGGCTTTTGAGTTGGAATTAAACAGTGCTGAATTTGTTGTATTTTGGCAATTGGTTTGTAACCAATTGTTGTTGTCAAGTGTTCTTGCACAACTATTATTAATCTATCAAGTGTTCTTTTGTCAAGTATTCTTACCATTGCAATGTGTACATTTAGGCCACAACTGTAAAATTGTCAAGTGATCATACAAGAGCAAAGTTCCATAAATTTGTCATTGTAATCAAAACTACATAATACATTACAGGAGCAAAATACATTAGAAGAGGTCATGAAGAGTTCAGAATACATTACATGATAAAACTACATTACATGAACAACTTTTATTTCAGTCCAAACAACATGAACAAACAAACGAAGAACACAACTGTCATTGCAATCAAAGCAATCCTAACTTTTTTTTTTTTTTTTCAATTGGTTAACTTCAGTCTTCATGACCTCAACCATGATATTTGTCATCATCAACTCAGCTTCCACTTCACCCTCTTTGATCTTGAGTTTCTCTATTTGAGCTTCAAATTTGTTCAACTTGGCCAACAATCTCGAATAATTTGCTTGGACCTTTGGCATAAATCATCATCTAACCATCTAAAAAAATCCACAGTATCCATCTTGCTGTAATGTAGGAAAAAAGAAAGCAATTTCTGCAATCAACTCCTACCTCAAAATGTAATAGAAAAAAAAAACAAAAATAAAATAATAAAAAAACTAAAATTAAATAAAAATGCAATAGAAAAATTACCCCATATTTGGGGCATGCCCAATATCTTCTTCCAGGATTATTTTTGGTCCAAGAAGTCTTGAATGAAACCTTAATTCCACAGCCACAGTACATGGTTTCACATGACACACCATTATTCCTTGAGCTCCAACTAGCATTTGAAGAGGATGAAGTGGACTTGTTCATTCTCTCAATCCTCCAGTTGCTAGCTCAAAATCGAAAACTAGGGAGACAAACTGGGGTGTAGAAATTACGGTTCTCAAATTAGGGTGCTATTCACCCATCAATTTGAGCTTTAGGGCTCAAATGAGAAGAAATGAGAAATGAGAAAGAACGAAGGTTAGGGCTCAATTCGGTAGGGATGAATTGGGGAAGAAATTGGAGGGAATCGCAAAGTGGGTTATACTTCAACACCTGTTGCCAGTTTATAGCCTGAGAAAGAACGAGGGTTAAGGCTCCATTCGGTAGGGATGAATTGGGGAAGAAATTGGAGGAAATCGCGAAGTGGGTTATACTTCAACACCTACCTGTTGCCGGTTTTCAGCCTTTTCAAACCTAGGTTAGCAGGTTGCACGTTAGTTGTTAACGGACATTTGACGAAAAGTATCAATTTTGATGAATGTTGGAAACATTGAGAATGAACTTTGATTACCTTGCTACAGTAGGTACTAAAGTAGAATTGGAGGTAAACTTAGGGTATCAAAAATGAAATTATCCTAATAAAAAATATGCGAGATGTAGAGAGAAAGCCGGTGAGAGAAGGTTCAAAATCATAAAACCAAAACTACAATATATATATATATATATATATATATATATATATATATATACTTTCTATCTCTACTTTGTATAAGTTTGCATTGTGATTACAAGTTGGAATGTGCAAACCAAACTTGAGATTGGTTCAATTTTTCAATTATAATAGTATTTTGTAGAGTCCGTTTGGTGTAGGGTTTTGAAAACGCAGATTATTTAATACGCAATTTTTTTCTTTATAAATGCGTTTGTGATATTATGTCAAAACACAACTTTTATTCACTACTGCATTTTAAAACCTCGCGTTTTGAGAAAAAGTTAAGAATTACAGGAATAAGCTGCGTTTTAACCCTGCATTTTGATCAAAACGCACGAACAAAAGGGCTCGTAATTGAACCAAATTAACCAGATCCAAACCAGTGATTTTTGGGTAAACTAGTTAATCACCAAACCGAGACGAATAGGTTAAACTTTAAACTCTTAACTTGAGGGTTGACTTCACATCAATCTGCTAGGGAGTGATTCAAACCTAGACACTTCTGGTCACTTAAGGTTTGGTACTGATGTAATATAATAGTGTTTAGGACCATGAAATATTAGAGAAGAAAAAAAAATGAAAATGAAAGAAAAATGATAGAGATATTGTAGGAGCATTAATTACACGCTTTAGCATGTTGCACATTGTATGACAGTACAATACACTAAAGCATGCGATTGATAAAATGAGTTGATACGAGTTGTTGCGGTGAGAAATGATTCAGCAGAACATGAGACACAGAACACAGGCAAAAGACGGAGAGACTGAAGCCGGAGGGAAAGATAAACCGCCGCCGGTGAATACGTGACGAGATTCCAACAGGTATCGTGCTCATTCCTTTGTTGTTCAATTCTAGCTTTAACGTCGCTCTCACTGCGTCAACTCGGTAATTCCACCGAGTTGCCGGTGATTTGGCGAACTTATCGCCGAGTCTTGGCGAGTCAACCACTACTTGAGTATCAATCTCCATGCTGTTTCTTACGAAAAGCTATAAGCCAGTACTCGTGAATATCGTTAATGTGTTAATAGTTTGTCGTCTGGAATGTGCTTATCAAAACAATGTAAAACCCTCAAATTTTGTGAGGAAAAAACAATTTGGAAAGGGGCTCTTTGTGTCAACTCGGTTCTAGACGATGCTCTTACGCAGCCAGCCTCAAGGCAGCTGAAAGAGGGTTGCGTTAGGTAGCTTGACAACCTTTATGTAATAATGCATGCATCACCAATAAGGATGCACCATTAGTGTATCTGATCCTAAGTAGTTGACAGAAAGGTGTTGAGTTGAGAAAGGAGTTGCATAGATGCTGAACTGAATCATCTGACACTGACAACGTCGCACCCTATTAGATCATTTAAGGTTTGTTGGGTAACTCCAATTCCATAACTTGGAATTGAATTGGGGCCTTCAATGTCGGTTCCACCATTTGGATCAATAAAAAAAGATGTATAATTGGAATTAAATTAGACTACCTTAGATTCAATTACATAAGATGAATTCCATATGAGAAGGAAAGAATTTGAATTCTGTATGTAGGGGTATTAAAATTCAAAAATGAATCTTGAATTCTAAGTGGATTCAATTTTGAATCTATTGAAATGGATTTCTATGAATTTGAATTCTGTATAATAAAATTCTTATGGAAGTCTGATTTTATTTGTCCAAACTGACTCGTAGTATCAATTTAACTTCTTTAGAACAAGAAATTACTTATAATGTTAGATTTGAAACTTACGAGATTCCACTATAGATTGGGATAACCATAGTAGCTTCATATTTTCTTATTTCTCTTTGTGCAAGTCCTGTGCATTCACATCAAGTGCAGGTCACTAGCATTGTTATGACTGGATATCTATCTTGCTTGCACATTTTCAGGTAAGTTTGCTGGAAGGGGCATTCTGTAATTTAGACTAACTTTCCCATGGGGATTGATCTGGAACAACCTTCAGGATGCGAGGACAATTTGGACATTGCATTGAGTACAAATATTATTGAAGATGGAAATAAAATGCATGCTGAGAAAGAAGAATTTGATTCTCTTGGATCAAGTGAACAAGCTCAGGGAAACCCTGAAGCAAATGTGTGCAAAAGCATTATTGAGAGTGGGGATGCTGTAGACATGGATGCACCACGTGTTGATATCTTTAACAAGGGTGTCCCAAATTATGAGCCTCAAAAGGGTTTGGAATTTGAATCGAAAGAGGCGGCATATTCTTTCTACAGGGAATATGCTAGGTCAGTGGGATTTGGGATTACGATAAAAGCCAGTCGCCGTTCCAAAAAATCTGGAAAGTTTATTGATGTAAAAATTGCTTGTTCTAGATTTGGAAGCAAGCCTGAATCGAGTACAACGGTTAATTCAAGATCATGTCCGAAGACAGGCTGCCAGGCAGGCATGCATATGAAGCGAAATCCTTCAGACGGAAAATGGTTTATATATAGTTTCGTGAAGGAGCATAACCATGAAATTTTCCCTGATGACTTCTACTACACTATCTGTGGAAGGAATAAGCAATCTGGTAATATAACTTACAAAAAGAAAGGACTTCAGCAGGCATTAAGTGAGGGAGATGTTAAAATGCTACTCGACAATTTTATGCTTCTGCAAGCTGAGAATCCTAGTTTTTGGTATTCGATAGATTTGGATCAGGAAAAAAGGATGAGAAATGTGTTTTGGGTTGATGGGAAAGGAAGAAATGATTACCGAAATTTTTGTGATGTAGTCTTCATTGATACCTATTATGTTAGAAACAAATACTGTATTCCATTTGTTCCAATTGTTGGGGTCAATCATCACTCCCAGGTCATGTTACTTGGATGCGGTTTAATTGGGGATGAGACTACATCAACTTTTGTTTGGCTAGTGTGCACTTGGATTAGAGCAGTAGGAGGCCAAACTCCTAGAGTAATTATGACTGACACAGACAAATCACTGAAAGAAGCAATTGTAGAGGTGTTGCCTGATGCACGGCATTGTTTTTGTTTGTGGCATGTATTGACAAAGATTCATGAGAAAATGAGTAGGTTTGAGAATTTTGCGGTGAAATTTAAAGACTGCATTTATCGATCATGGACAGATGAGGAGTTTGAGACAGAGTGGTCTAAAATTGTTGACCAATTTGAACTTAGGAAGGATGATTGGATTCAATCATTATATGAAGATCGTAAAAAGTGGGTACCAACATATATGAGAGATACCCTTTTGGGTGGACTAAGTACAGCTGAACGCTCCGAAAGTATATCCTCTTTCTTTGACCAGTACTTAACGAAGGACACAAGATTGGATGAGTTTTTAGATCGCTACAAAGTCCTTTTGCATGATAGATATGAAGAGGAAGCCAAAGCGGATCTTGAAACACGGGAGGAACAACCCACATTGAGATCTCGTTTACATTTTGAGAAGCAAATGTCTACAGTTTACACTCTAGCAATATTTAAGAAATTTCAAGTGGAGGTTTTGGGAACACTTGCTTGTAATGCGGAAAGGGTTTGCAAAAATGAGACAACAATATCGTTTCGAGTTGATGATTTTGAACAGCGTCAGAATTTCATTGTAACCTGGAATGAGGCAGAATCTGACATCTGCTGCTTATGTCGTTCATTTCAATATAGAGGGTTTCTTTGTAGACATGCAATGATAGTTCTTCAAATGTGTGGTGTTTTGGACATTCCTTCTCGCTATATATTGAAGCGATGGACAAGAACTGCAAAAATCAAGCAAATTACAAGTGGAACATCAAATAAACTTCATTATAGAGTTCAGCGTTTCAATGATCTCTGTAAGCTTGTATTTAGATTGGTTGAGGAAGGGTCATTATCTCAGGAAACCTATGATATTGCCTTCCATGCAATTGAAGAAGCCCAGAAACACTGTGTCAATGTGAATGATTCTGCGAGGAGTCTTGTATATCCAAACATGTTAGCTATCCAAGGTTTTATAAACAGTAAAGAAGGGAATCAGCGCAGCAATAATGACAAGACATCTAAAAGAAAGAAAGTACAGAAAAAGCGAAAGGTCTGTTAATGCTAAGGCCCTGCTCGGTCCCCATTTCCCTTTCCTTTTTCTGTTTTCACTTTCTAGTTCTAGTACTGCTTTCTGTTTCCAGTTCCAGTTTGGTTAAGGCTTTTAGAGTGTCTTTGAACAGGTGAAGCATTTTATGAAAAAAAAAAATTAAATTAAAGAAAATATAACTACACAGTAGCTTCTTGCAACAAAATAAAGGACATCCAAGCTTGTTTCTGTGTCTTCTAGGAGATGAAAACTGATAACAAGTTAACATTCTATTACAGAAAGTCCTTATTTTGCACAAATGGATCTTATCTTGTCAAAGTTCTTTTAGTTAACAAAATGCTTGACATAGCTTTTCATTCTGCTCAATGTAGGTACAGACTGAGGCTGAAGTAGTATCTATTGGGATGCAAGGAAACAGCCCTCAGATGGTCGGACCCCTCTTAATCCTGATTTATGTAATTTATTTGGAAGAATAGTGAAAATGGTGTAGAATTATCTGATAAACAATGTGCTCCCGTTCGTAATTTGGTGTATGCAGGCACAGTTGAATGTTAGAGCTTACACCCCTGGCATTTCTTATGTTCCTGAACAGGACATACAGGCGATGGTAAAACACGTAGATTTCCCACTAAATGATGCAAAAGAAGTTTTTTAATACAGTTGACAATGTTTATGTCACTTTTGTAGGATAAGGACTCCAGGACACCAAATCTCGATGGCTATTATGGTGCTGAACAAAGCATTCACGGAGTGGTACCTTATATCTTCTAGTCCTGATCATAATTTTCATAGTTAAAATTTTCACTCTCCTCTTAGGTGAGAATCTGCTTTAGTGGTATTTAATATAAAGTTGCGATACAGTAATCAACAGGGCATGGAGGGGCTTGTATAGCTATAAACTTAACTTTGAGATTTGATTCATCTGGCAAAATTCTTTCTTAATCACATGAATGGTGGTTTACTTTACTGAGATACCAATTTCTGTTTTTGCTTAGGTACAACTGCCTTCACGTTCTTTTGGTCCTCAACAAAGCCCGCAAGGACTGGTATTGGATTTTGTGGGCCCTAATTCTTGTAGCTTCGTAACAGTCTTTTAGCTTATTCATTGTTTGAAATAAAACAATTCGTTTCTTCCTCTGTCCCAATTGAAGACTTCCTTTCCTGTTTCAAAAGTCAAGCTTACAACTTCCATAGATTATAATTTCGACCTCTGTATGCTGGATAAACAAGTTAGGGACATTAATGGAGTATCTCTTATAAGGCTTTTCACAATTTCTCTATGAAGTCCTAAAAGTTTGACTGTTCAAATCTGGAATTTCTCTAAGTAGGATGGAGGGAGTACTTAAAATTGAGTGAAGTCCAAAACGCTTGCTTAATCTGTGCACCAAATGGGCCTATAGCCATGACCAAACATACTTGTTTATTATCTTTCTTATACATTCTAGAGTGCCCCTTACGTTCTGAATCTTTCATCTTTTATTATCTTTCTTATGCATTCTTGAGTGTTCCTTGTTCGTCGCCAGGTACAAATTCGAGTGTCCCTTACATTCTGATTCTTACAGTTGCAGGGACAGGTTAATTTCTGAAATGCTTCCTTGGAAGGTTGTTTCAATATTCAGGATACATGATATGGTATGTAACTGAATAGAATGTCTAGATATTGGTAAATGGTAGGTCTAGGTTCCTTAATTGCTCAAAAATTTTGTTTCAGGAGCAGTCAGTGTATCTTCATACACTTGCAGGATTAGCCTTCTCTTGCTAGTGTTTCTTACAGGCCATCATCACAAGTACAATTGAATGAGGAAATATGGCGTAACACTCCAGATTAATATAATCCTCGAAGAACATTAGGGGAGCACAACCCATCTCAGTGGTCAACTCAGATTTATCCTGGCCTTTTGCACTTTCTGAGGAAGGAACTAATCTCCCTGCTCATGATAAGCTTCTGTTGCGTAAGTTGCCACTGCTAGCTGGTTTACACTACATGCACCCAAGGGCATGCGAGGTAATTGGAGCTCCCATTGTTTGATGTGAATAAGCAGGAGGGCTTATGCTTGGGATTTTTGGAACCAAGGTAGTTAACCTAAACTCTCTGTACATTTTTTGCAATAAAAGTTAAGGTTAATAAATGGATTCGGAACTCGTTTCCTTCATTGTGCTGACTTAGGCTACCATTACCCCCCCACCCCTTTCTTTGTTCGGTTCTTCCTCAACCCTCAGTGGTTAATAAATGACCACCAATTAAAACGATTAGCTCTATAACGACTACTTTTCTAATGGCTAGTTTTCTTAAAGCACAATTAAAATATTTAAAATACACATAAATTACTTGAATAAAAAATTACATTGATTAAAATTGCAGAAGTAAAACTTTGCATAAATTAAAATATTATATAAACTCATAGTACAACAATTAGAAACTACATAACTTTAAAAATTACAGAACTTAAACTAGGCAATATTATATTTGGCTTTGATAAGAGCACAAACTTGTTGATGAATTTGCACTTGCTCATCCGTCGTGCCACTAGTATCTTTTAGGAGGACTACATAATCACTAAGAAGTGTTATGTTGTCTATAGCTTCTTTCACTCCCTTGATCACACAACTTTTTTTTTTCATTCATTTCACGAAACTTATTCCATATCTCGTCACTTTTGCTTCCAATTTTCTCGGTGGTTTTTGCTTTCCCTTTCCTTTGTCCAGCTTCATGCTCTCGATTTATATACTTTCGATTGCGTTTACAATCGTGAGAACTTTCAGCTTCTTCCTTCATTTCATTTCCATAATCATCATCATCATTTTGTCACCCGTATCATCCATCAATTCGTCGAGTAAGAATTGTAGGATTTCTCTTTGGTGGGAGGGATTGGGGTCTGACATTCTCGAGTGTGAAGGTTGTAATATCTGTGAATTTAAGTGCAAGTGGTTGTGGTTGGAGAAAATATGGAGCCTCAAGTGTCCATATATAGACTTCTTTTAACGGTTAGTTTTTACAACGGCTAGTTTTCTTAAGATACAATTAAAATGTACATAAATTAGGTGAATAAAATCAAAGGAAAAACAGTAATCTCAATATTGAATTCTGTTTCTACCTTTGGCTTTGCTTTACTTCTTTTGTTTCTTTTGTTTTTCCCCTCCATGTTAGTTCCTTTTATTTATTCTTCTTTCTTTTTTTGAGTTTATTTTCTTAAAGTAATAAACATTTTCCAGCCTTACAAAATTTCTCTTTTTTCCATATTTTTTCTATCAGTTTCACTTTATAAAAGATCAAAAAAAAAAAAAAAAACCCAGAACATGCAAACACGAGTGCTTGAAGAAGGGGTTTGTAAATTCAGATTAAGAATAAACAAGTTTCTTTTGACAGTTTGACTGGAAAATGTGTAGATCTAGATTTGTCGGTGCGATTTTCATAGTTTTCCAACCGGACGAATCTCAATTGGGTTCGGCGATTGTACCTTTTTCTATGTTGAATTGCAGAGCGAAGGCAAGTCCAAGAATGTCGTCATTTAAGCTGGCAGCAATGCACATCAATAATTATAACATATTCTGGCGGTGAAAGAGATCTAAAAAAAACAGGTCTGAAATTATTTTTCGACGATTCGATCGGTTTGAAGGCTGTGATTGATAGGTGGAGGGTTTGGGTTTTGGTTAAATGAGATTTATTGTTGTTGGGTTGAAGATAATTTATTTGTATGATAGTTAGATGGATATTTGAAATTTATTTGTATGATAGTTAGATGGATATTTGAGAAAGCTTCAAAATAGCAATGGTGATTGGAGGCATTAAATTATTGTTGACTGCTCATGAGTTGAGAAAGCAAGCAAGATAGATGAACTAGGTGGATGCTGCGGGGGTCGAGTGGAGGGCACTCTTACCTCTTTTATTATTATTATTATTTTTTAAATAATTTTTTCACTTTACTATTGATGAAAGAAAGAAAGAAATTATGAAACGGTTCCAGGCAAACTGAACCAAATCATGGGATTTTAAACCGTGGAGTTTCGGTTCCAGTTTGTCAATTCCGGTTTCAATATTTCGGTTTCACGATTTTCAAATTTTTAAATTATTTTTTATTTTTAAAATCTATTATATAAAATGCAAAAAAAATTATAATATATTATTAATTATCAAAATACAAACTTAAAAAAAGAAAGCTTAGGGTGTTCTAGGAGCAGATGATTTCAAAATTAAAAGTTTTAGCCATTTAAAATTTAAATTTGCCAATTTTTGAATGATTTTATTGCGATTTGGAACCGACAGTTTATAATATGTTATTAATTATCAAAATAGAAATAGTTTGGAACTGACAATTTATAATAGTATGTTTTAGGAACAGAGTTTTAAAATTAAAAGTTTCAACCGTTTATAATAGGTTATTAATTATTAAAATACAAATTTAAAATTTGAATTTGACAATTTTAATCTAATTTTGTTTCATGACGATTCACGATTTGATCGGTTCCAAAATCAATTCCAATGACCGAATGGGCATGTCTAATGTAAGGTGACCCAAAAGGCCTTTTTTCTTACTTCTGTACTAAAAAATTAACCTCACTTCTTTTTATTTGTTTGAAAAAAATAATTTAATTTTTAGAATTTAGCCAGTAAACTTCAATTATTTTTGATAAATAAGAACTTGCAAAAACATGACATTACTAATGCGTAAACATATTAAAAAATAGCAAGTTCATGGAACAAATAAATATATATAAAATTAAATGTACAAAATTAATAAGTTTGACTTGCCAAGAAATTTTTTTTTTTTTGACAATGAAAATGGGATCCAAGAAGTACATTCACATTCACATTCACATGTATAGAGTGAAAGACTACAAAGACAAGGCTAGCTTGTTTTAGGCTCCAATGTATAGAAATGGAAATAACCTGAGGGAAGTGAAACAAACGCCACGAAAGGATGAATCCAACAACAGATAATCTACACATCTCAAACTAAATAGAAAGCCTACAACATAGTTCTTCCAACACTGCAGAAACTAAACAACTACCGTGCGTCACCTACAGCAAACTAAATACCGTTACTGTTAGACTAGTAACAGTTCAACCCGAAGCAGAAGCTCTCTAGTGGTTCAATCGCATCAAAAGCCTTCCCTAATCCTTGCATCCAATGCCCTGTAAATTCCTGTCAGACGAGCGTCAATAACAACCTGTACACACAAATTTCATGGGAAAGCTGCAGTTAAGACAATGTCGTTGCTAAGTCGTTAGAAGAAGCAGGGCAACCTGGGACCTGCAAATCTCAAAATACCCGTAAGATCATAAAATTGGCAAGAGTTTTATCGATCAAAAAGAAGAATGATCAAGTAGTACTGGAAATGCTAAGCTCTCTAGCCTGGACGTGCAGTGGTGACAGAGAACCTGACTAGCTGACTGCAGAGACATGCACTTAAAATCATACAGTATAAGAAAACAACATTAATGCAAAAATACACTTCATTAACAAAACCGACTGAACTAGGATGTTATAGAAGAATAGCTTAACACGATAGGGATGCTAAAGGGAGTTAAAGGTGAATATGAAGTTGAAAAACAAAAGAATTCTCGGAGTGTTTGCATATCTCTTGTGATCATCAGTAATACCACCGTGTGCACCAAATGCTCACCCAATAAAGTGAAAACGAGATGCAGAAACTATGAGGAACTTTGGCCAAGTTTAGGGGCTTCACAACAGCAGACCACAAAAGACACTCAATAGTTATGCCCCCCGGCGTAATGATATGAAATCACAGTATTTCATATTCAAGTATATAGTTATGTAGAAATCATGGTGCAAATACAACTTCTGCGTGCCAAAAGTTGCCAGAAAGAAATATATCATCTATAGGCCATCCTTCAATTAAAAAGTATGACATGCACAGAACCAATGCTACGTGTGTATGTGCATCTCCACAAAGTACCATTCAGCAATATTGCCTAGAAATGCAAATTTAGTGCTTGTACTAATAATAGATACTACCTCCATCACGTACAAAAAGCAATGCTTCCTGTTTTGGGATGTTTCACTTAAAAGAAATATTGTTTCAAAACCAAGCATGTAAATTTTGATGTGTTACCAAAATTATCTTTTTTCCGAAGAACTTCATGTAGGACTGTGTGGCTGTGTGATGACTGATGACCTTGCTTTGGCCAAATTGGATGGTAAAAAGGATTCATGTGGCCAACCCCATGTGATCGGGACCAAGTCTAAGTTGAGTTGAGTCCTAGAGAACTTCTAATTAGAAAAGTATTTTAATCATTAAGACTAAGGTATAAATGTAAAATTTGTTTTGATCCTAATTATGTTTTGACTTTCCAATGTTTACTCTTTGGGTGGAAAGAAGGGAGTCCTACTTTGCAAAATCGCCTGTATATGACATTCACTCAAGCACAGAACACGCGCATACAAAATGCAGTAAGAGAAGCACAAAACGTGATTTTTTCTTTTCAATCTTTTTGACATACCAAATGAAAGAACTGTAAACCTGCACACCACCTGTACATCGTCAAATGAGCTGTAAGAGGAAGGACTGGTGTGGTCCAAAATACTCCAAATGACGATTCCTTGTGATGACCTAGAATTATGTGAGAATCTGAGAGAGATGGAAACTAACCAGACTTAGATATACATGTGACTAATGTCGATATCCCCTCTGCTGATCATAGTACTCGTCACCATACCCATTGTTCTCACTTCCATTGTCAATACCTTCTGAATTGGCATCGTTGCGAAGTTTTGCCTCTTCTCTCTGCCTGTTCCATTGCTCAATTTTAGCACGCCTCTCTTCACTACCTTCCCTAACTGGACTTTGATGCTTCCTCCTGTCTGGGCTGCGGCTTCGGCTTTCTCCCCTCCTATGCACAGGGCTTGTGCTCCTGTGCCTCCTGGACCCTCTCTCAAGGTAGTAGTCTCTGTCTTCATGCCTCCGACTATGACTTCGGCCTCCATGTGAGCGCTCTTCATAGCTGCGATGCCTGTAGGGACTTCTGCTCCTACTACGGCTACGACTATGCCTCCGCCTATACCTTCCAAACAACTGGCGCCTCAGCTCCCTGGTATTCAATTAATATACGACATAAATTTAGTAACAAGTATTAAAAAAAAAATTATAACGCATAGAGCAACATTACTAAGAAAGAGAAAGAGTAAAGAAATACTGACCTACTGATCCTTTTCAAATGCATAAAGTTGCAATAACCACCCCGATTGCAGGTGTTCTCCTCATATTGCCTACATGTGGCTTCCCGAAAATCAGTCACAGGTGAAAAGTCAACAATGATGGGCCGGCCTGTAAAGTTCATTATCAGCAACGTCAATACATCATGTAGAGAGAAAAATAGTATCCATGTGACATACAAAAGGCACATAGTAAACTTGTACTCCCTCTCTCCCAATTGAAGAGGTACACATTCCTTTTTAGTTTGTCCCATTTGAAGACATACATTTCCTCTTTGGAAACTATTTGTTTAACATATTGTCTTTCATAACCTTTGAAATTGAGGTCAAGAATAATCATGTCATATCAATTGAAGCAAATTGGAATCATGTCTACACAATCATAGGCTATTTAGGAAGTTTAGTTATTCAACCTTTTCCTTAATTTGCAAAATAAGTCAATGTGTACCTCTTCAATTGGGACATAGGGAGTAATAAAAATAAGATAAGAAGAGAAAAGAAAATAACAAATTTAGAAAACCAGCAGAGGACCTTACCCGCATAATATCTTCCACTCAGATTTTTAAGTGCTTTTGCAGCATATTCTTCCTCTCTAAACTGAACATAAACATTCCCCACCTGGTAATTCAGAATCAATGGCATCACACACAATGTTCAAAAGAAGAAGTATGCAGATAAATACATACTAGAAGAAACATATTAAAGAAAAAAAAAAAGATTTACCATGTGATCAGCCAGATTGTCACAAACATTCAAGCTTTCAATCTCTCCATACTTGTTCAGCTCTTCAAAAAGATCCTCATAGAAATCCTACAATATTTGTAGAAAACCACTAAGTTCCATATATTGGCAGGTAATATTTGTAGACCTACACATAGTGCATACAAGTGCAAACTTAATCCCGAATTGCCTTTGGCAACACAAGCCAAATATAAAAAGGAAGAAGAAATAAAGGGAGGGGTGGTAACCAAGGCTAGCACTTAATATCTGGCATAACTCTCTCTCTCTCTCTCTCTCTCTCTCTCTCTCTCTCTCTCTCTCTATATATATATATATATATATATATATATATATATATATATATAAAATTCGGGTAAAGCAACATAAAAAAACAAATATACCAGAAAGAAGATAGATGGAAAGACATATGTAGGCTATTACTTTTTTCTAATAAGTAAGATGTAATATAAACTGAGAGCGACAAAACAGGTGTCGCGTCCTTTGTACACTGGGAGTATACTCAAAAGAATTATAAGACACTAAAGCTATCCATGAACTCTACAAAAGAATTAGCCGAAGACCCAAGGCTACAACTTAAAATGTACCACTAAGAATATCTACTAGACTACTACTCCCTCCGTCCCAAATTGAGTGTCCCATTTTTGAAATTCTTTTGTCCTAAAATGAGTGTCCCTTTGAGTATGAAGTTACTAAGTTCACGCTTGCTATCTATCATGTCCCAATTTGCACTTGGAATACTAAGGGGGTACATGTATATGTACTCCTAAAATGGCCTAAATGTCAACTTCCAAATTTTTTGAAAAAACTAAAAAGGGACTCTCATTTTGGGACAAAGGGAGTGCTATATAGAACCTCACTCACATGAAGTAATACTAGTCAGCTAATGGAGAGCATTGAAAGCTTTTTCAAGTTCTAAACCTAACTAGAGAAGTAGAATGCATCAAGCATTCTGCTCATGAACTTGCAACATTAGTACAAAAAAAGATTGAAGTCTGATAATATTTATGATGTAAGTAACAGAGAAAGACCAAAATTCAGCCAATTACCACAGCAACACATTCACCATATTGATGAAAATGAAACTAGAAACAAGACTTCACACAATGTACAGAATCTACATAAGAGAAATATGGCGTACAGTTGCAACATATGCACATTATATAAAAATGTGGAACTTGAAACAAGAAAGGGCACAATGCACAAGACCCATTAACAAAAAAGATAATACAGGATTGAATAAAACCCATACCACTCCAGGAAGGAAAGAGAACAAGATGGAATAGTATATGCTGAAATCTGAATCTAGATCAATTACATACTGAATTAGCTTAAAGTAATCAAAGTATAAACGTGCTCATCAACATCACAAACTGCAATTCCCCTTAAAAAGAAACAAAACAGATCACAACCTAAAGTCCTTTCAAATATGCCCCAAGCAGATGGACTAGATTTAAAAAAAAAACAAAAAACAAAAAACATTAAAGCAAAAGAATCCCAACTCAAATGGCATTGTAGGCAACTCAAATGGAACATTTCTGAGATGCTACATCAAATAATAATAATTAATAACTAGCAAACATACACTGAGCTGGTAGCAGACATATATATGTAAGAACGAGCAAGATTAGCCAAAGAAAACATGAGAATGAAAAAAATATATATATTCTTCAACAAACAAAACACATCCAACACCAGGTTAAATCCTATAGCGATGCAAACATAAATTCAGAAAACATAAATAAATAAAAATGATTAAGACGACACATAGTTAAGCTATAATAGAACGTAAATATACTAATAGATAGCCAAAAATCTAAATAACTACTTGGCTAAACAAACCCTAAGCGAATAAATCATCAGGATTCAAAACATTTATAGATAGGGAGAACGAGTGTACCTCGAAATGTTCCTGGATTTTGCGAGGATCAATTGGATTTCCCTGAGCATCAACGCCGGGGGTGATCATATCAGGGCGTTGGTACATGTTTGAAAGTAATAGAGTGGGGCTAATGCTGGGTTTGGTGTGAAGCCTGGAGCAACGATCGCCGTGCCTACATGCTCCTATCTTAAAGTAGAACGGGCAATTCACCCTGTCCTTCTCCGTCCCGAATATCGATGCGAGGTGCTCCGCCATTTCTCCCTCTCTCTCTCTCTGTTGAGCTAGCTAGATAGCTAGGGTTTCTGATATCAAAGGCGAAAATCGAGGATTTCACAGGAGTGGGTTCTCGGATAGAGAAATTGGGGGGAAGACGTTCGTTCTTCTGGATACTTCTATTTTTCAGAAGAAAAGACAGTATTTTTTATATAATATAATAAATTTCGGATTATGTAAAACACCGAGGTGGTTTGCCCGAGAGGTTAAGGGGGAAGACTTAAGATCTTCTGCACATAAGTGCGCGTGGGTTCGAACCCCACAGCCACCATAATCACTCTTACCACTCCCTTATTATTGTATGTACTTTTGATTTATTTTTTTTTTAAGTTAAACGAACTGTTTTTTAAATGAAAATTTGACAAATATTTTTTTCAAAAATCACAAAACACTTAATTCACAGTATTTCTCTTTATTATATCCTATTACATGAAAAAAGAGAGTAGTATTTCTAGCAAATTGTTATTGTCTTGTTTGACTTTAGACTATTTTTCAAATGAAAATTTGACATATATCTTTTTATTTTTTTCAAAATCACAAAACACGTAATTTGTAGTACTTCTCTTTATTATATCCTATTAAATAGTATGTTTTTCAAAATCAAAATTATTATCCAATGTTGAAGTCAAATAGTATGTTTTTTAACGTGTATTTTTACATTTTTTTTAAAATCATAAAACACGTAAATTCGTAGTACACTTATTTAGGAACGGATCGAGCTGAGTATATTTTAGCATATCTACTTGCTTTTAATTTTGAGGTGAACATCTACATGAATATCATGTTGCAACTGTATTGTTAAAGAACATTGAGACCAAGAAGGGTTCTTAATTTTTGTTTGCAAATATCATGCTTGGTGGAATCTCAAACAACTCAAAACTAGAGCAACTATCAGGACCAGGCTTCGCGATGAAATCATTGCATATATTTTCGTCTCTACGAATGTGCGTGATAGATGTCATCCGAGGCTTTTTAAGCGAAAAAATTGCAATCAATGATCGTACCTAAGGGATGAACACTAGTACCTACTATACTTTGAAGATGAGTTTCTTGGTTGTTTCGGATTCGGAGTCCACTTTGATTACAAGCACTTCCATTCAATGTCCATCACAATCCTTCTCTAATGGCGCCATATATAATTCGGCTAATGTAATGGACAGAGGATGTAGCTTTGAATCCTTCAATCCTACAACCTTAATTTGCCATTTCTCACTGGGACTTGTCTTTGTTGCAGACACTGTATTTAATTTGCTTCTGCCATCCACTTCTGGGAAGCTTTCAAGCAATGAATATAGGATCAGTCAACACCTTTTCCTATTAACATAAAATGCAGAATGTAAGTCCCTAGACAATAAATGATATTTCCTAAATAACTCCAATTTTGAGATTTTTCTCTCCATTTATAGTAGCATTGTTTCTGCTCCTCCAAAGCCTCACTAAATGGTAGCAAAGAAAAAGAGCCTACGTAGTTAGGTTAGTTTTGATGATGACATTAGGATTTAGAGCTTGTTTGGTGTAGCGCTTTTAAAACGTAGTGTTTTAAAAACGCAGCGTTTCTAAAACGCAGATTATTTAAAACGCAGTCTTTTTCTTTATAATTGCGTTTGAGATATTATGTCAAAATGCAGCTTTTTATTTCCTACTGCGTTTTAAAATCTGCGTTTTGGGAAAAAGTTAGGAATTCCAGCGTTTTAAAACGCAGCTGCGTTTTGAAAATGCAGCTTTTTCTACCGCAGTATTGAAACGCTAAGTTAAGGAATAAGCTGCGTTTTGGCCAAAATGCTCGACCAAACGGGCTCTTAGTGTGACGTTTTCGAAACGCAACGTTTTGTTAAACGCAAATTATTTAAAACACAGTTTTTTTTTCTTTATAAATGCGTTTGAGATATTATGTCATAACGCAGCTCTTTTTTACCCAACTGCATTTTAAAATCTGCCTTTTGGAAAAAAGCTAGAAATTTCAGCGTTTTAAAACGCAGCTTTTCTACCGCAACATTGAAACACTAAGTTAAGAAATAAGCTACATTTTAACCCTGTATTTTGGCCAAATGCTCAAACAAACAAACTCTTAGACTAGAATCCCCTTCCACATGTAATCTTTGTTAGATCGAATTAGTTTTAGGCCAATGACAAAATGACTCATTGTAACTTTTTAGAGCTCCAATTTGATACACACTACTCCTTTTTCATCGTTTTACCACTCTTCTTAGTCTTGTTTAACCCCTCAAAGAGTTGTTCTTTTCATAATACGTCGCGTCAACTCCATGTTAAAAAATTTAATGTAAGCACTCAACAATAATTCCTCAAACGGACCCCAACTTCATAGATATATGAGCTGCTACTTCCTATTGAACAATGATAGATTTCCACAACTGTAGTATCCATTCTGCAAAGGTTTAAACACACGAACCTGATTTGCCTTATTGTCTAATCATCAACCTAGCTTAAGCTTATCAAAACAAGTTTTTGTAGCATTTACACAAAAGGACTTGATGTCGTGGAAGGGTGTCGACTCTGGGCAGGAATTATGTTGAACTCTCTTTATTATGTCACGAGAAGCTTGCAAAGATGTGCTATACTTTTCATGTAGACAATTCTTTCGCATTTTCATGCGAAGGTGTGATGCTTCTCCATAATGTAGCACCTAATGCGTGCATCGTCTCAAAGTATCCATCGCGTGTAAGATACTCTCAGAGTGACGATGCGAGAGCTAAGACTTTGAGTGTTCCATTGGAGAAAAATATGAGAATGACGATTTGGTGGAGCATTCATCTGTTTTTGACAAGAGTTAATCTTGTATAGAAATACTCGTATGCTTTTGGTCAAACTTCACTCATAAATCACCTACATGGGAAGAGACCTTCCACGGACATATTCTAGAGGACTACGTCCTCGTTGCTAGCATCTTAAAACCTCACACAAACTTATTGGAGGTTGAGGATATTTCTGAATGACGATGCATCAACTATTTGAAATATTATCAATAGAATTTATAAGGTATGTGGCTCAACATTTTTTGTTTGTTTTTGTATTTGATGAGGGAAATGTTTACAATTTGCTTGATTTTCTATGTAAAAATTACTTTATTTTGCTGGTGGATTGTGCCTAAACAAAATCAAGGCGTCCTATATTTATATGTAATTGAAGGTTGTATCGTTTAACCGCATTGGACAGTTATGTTTTGTAGAATTCGAAATGACATTTATTATATCAATGACTATTCTCTGTTTTAAACATATTTGTATTTAAATGAGCCGCTTAATAGAATCTAAGAGGGTTTAAACGGTTAATTATTATTGCTGTTTTTTTTAAATATGCGTAATCTGTGTTGGAATCGCGATGCACATATTTAGAAACGTGATGCACAAATTTTGGAATTGGAAGAGAACAGTAGCATTTACTGGATGCATCGCGATGCCAAATTAGTGCATTGCGATGCCCAAATAGATCCATACTGATGCATAACCAGTGCATCGTGATATGCCAGCTCGTGCATCGCGTTGCCTTGAGTAACCAGTGCTTAGTGTGCTCCCCTTCATTAATGACATTTTTGTTATTTCGCCAAAAAAATACCTTTTATCGGTTAAAAAAATATTAGGATCTAAAATGGTTAGTAATTGTCGAGAGTGGAACGGTCGGAATTTCTCCAAAAGTTTAGACTTTGATCTAAAAGCCCATCAAACACTCCATGAACCATGGTAAGAGAAGAGCCAGCGGGCCACAGCAATGTAAGCAGTCTGCATTAATTGACTCTACTGAGTCCAAGTACAAACTATCAACTAAATGTGACTAATGTTTAAAAGTGCTCGATCTTTTGTATGACAACCAAATAGTACTGGACTTTAACTAATTGGGCTTTAGTATTAGTGCAGCACAACAATTTAGGCTTTGCAAACTGCAATGGTGTCCTTAGGCCCGTCTGCATCAAAACTAATCCCCGAATTGGGTATTATCACAAAGAGGCTAAAGTTTTACTAACAAATTTTAACACAGTTTCTTTTTTGTGACTCGAACTCGAAATTTCTGGTTAAGATAGAATAAGTCCCCCTACGAACTAATGTACACACCCTTGGTGGTCTCTCAAACACAGGCACACACATACACATACACATACACACACTCACTTATAGATGAAGCTGTTAGGGTACTTATTAATATCAGTTGGTTGTACTGGAGAAGGAAAGCAACAAACTTTAATTACACTGATCGTACAACTTGCTAAATCTTGTCAGTATACTACAGTAGAGTTTTGAGCTATCAAATTAATACTCACTCCATCCTTAAATTATTATCTTCTTTTCCTTTTTCGTCTTTCGTCCGTCCCAAAAAAATTATCTTGTTTGTAACTTTCTTTTTTAGGAAAATATTTTTATCATTTTGCCCTTGTAATTTTTACTCCACAATGGAACCCACTCCTAAGCTATTACACTTATTTCAAAATTTAAAATTATTGGAGGGAAATCTAGTAATCATGATTTTAAATTTCAAAAAATAACTTTTTTTAGGGGCAAAATTAAAAAATTACACAAATACTAATATTAATAATCGAGTCAAATGTGTTTTTCTTATTCGGTGTACCGGATCAATCCAGACAATAATTTAGAGACGGAGGGAGTAATATACTGGCTTTCTGTACATTATGGAATTGTAGCCAATTTTGTACAAAACAAAAATGTCAATTTCCCTATATATACAAAAATTGAACAAGGACAGAAGAATTGTTTTGAAAAGAGTAAGTTAATGCCAAACATAACTGCAACAAAAAACAGAAGCAATTCCTTCTGGCACTCCCAAAATAAGTCATTGCTTTTTAAAGCAGGAAACACCTGTAATTTTGGACACTTGAATTTTTTTACCATCCCACTTCAAGTTACGTTTTATTTTATGTTGATTTAAGTTTAGAATGCTAATAGCCTTATTATTATTTTTTATGATGTCGTAAGGGGGCGTGGGAAGGGATCGAACCTGAGACCTCACACTTTGTGAAGTCTCAGCTCTACCACTAGGCCACCCCTTAATGCTAATAGCCTATCTCTTTTTAACTTCTCTAAAATTAGGAATTTACAAGGCTAACTTTGAACCGATAAAGGCATCCCTTAAGATACTTCGTTAATTTTAGAAATAAAATATTTTAAATTGTGACATGAATGTGGGTCATAAAAAAGAACCAGCTTAGCTTTAAATTGAAATCCGAGGATTTATATTAAAATCAAATTAGCTCGTAACAAATCTCATGTTTAAGCTTATAATCTCAACTACGAAGCCAATAAAATTACCCTTTTAGTAATAAAAGAAAGAAGAGGTGGGGCCAGGGGCTAATATGGAATAATAATACAACTAAGACATGATCCCATGTTGCAAAGGAATGGGGCCGGGGCAACAGGAGTACCCCATATTAAGGACAAAATGATCATGTGCCAAAGCTATAATAAGTGAGTGCGGTAGAGACAGCTGAGCTTAAGAAGAGACCCCTCCTCTACCAACCAGAATTCATAATCTGCCAAATGTTTTTCGTGGGGTTTTTTTTTTTTTTTTTTTTTTTTCTTGTTTTATAAAAATGGACCACCTTTTTTAATTCCTAACTCACATGGGTCTTTTTTTTTAAAAAAATCTTTAAAATAGGGCCCATTAATCTTTTCATAATGGCATGTGCAAATGCAACCATCAAACAGATTTTATGTGGATCAAGGGTTTAAAAGACTTGTAAATCATCCCAATTGTAGTTGGATTTGCTTTCGAGGTTATTTATTCGAGTTTTTATTTCCGATGCCGGTATGTGAAAGATAATTTTTTAATAGGTGGGGGTATGATTGAGGGATGACCCTCAGTACCATTTTACCATAAGCCGTTGATAAAAACTATGACTTCTAATCTAGGGTTAAGCAAAAATTTTGGTAAATCTTGTTAAAATCGAAATGAAGAAAAAATTAAGAATATTTGAGAAAAAGAGATATTTCGGAAAGCAACAGCTTACTTCTATCGAATAAAAAAAAAAAAAATCATTGCTTGAAATATATGGATGGGGATTGAAAGAAGGGTATTGAAGAATGCAAGCCAAATTTGCACTGAATTATTACCCAATTTGCACCAAGTTTTCCAGATTTGAAAAGCTTTACTTTAATAGCAATTGGACTATTTTATGTTTCTCCTAACACCAAATCAGTTTTTTCTGCACATAAGAGAAAAAAATGTGAAAGAATAATTCCATCATATAGGTGCATAAAAATTGTTATGCCCAAAATATATTGTGACAAGAGTAGCGCTAAACGCAGCCCCCCAATGCGCTAAATGCAACCCCCCACAACTACGATTACAAACTAGATAACCATACAAGCAACGAAATCGAACTATAAACACAAGATCTACATGATTTGGCTCTAATTTTATGCAACAATGAAAAATTGACTTATTGAAGAGTAATAGAACACGAACACAAACCGGCCTAACACTTAATTTTAGTAAAAATAATTTGTCCAACACACAAGTATATTAAATAAAATTCACGAATAAACGTCTATATTATAAGAAGGTAAAAAGTAATTTTCTTTTATTAGGTCGTATATTATAGATATAATTAAATATATATGATATTATTATTATCCAAAAAATATATATTAAAAGTACATATCCAATAAACATGAGCATTTTTAACCAACTTTCAAAATTACCCTTCTTCATCCATACCCCCACAAAGTGACCACTGACCCCCTCCCCCCACCGCACACACAATAATCAATTTCAGTCCTGCTGCCTTCTTTTCTTTTTGCTCTCTTTTTCACTTTACCCTCGATACGGTCCAATACAAAATTAATATGAGTGGCGCTATTTACACCATCTTTTCTTATTAATACATTCATCTTTTTAATATATTTATCATAAAAATTTTACACCAATCTAATATTTAAATATAAAATCTCATGTTTTCTTTTTTATCCCTTACTAAATAATTTATTTTTCTAAACCTAATGCACCCCCTCCCCACACACACACATGGACGGCAGCCTCCCCTTCCCCTTCCCCTCCCCATTCAGGCAGCCTCCCCTCTCTCCCTCATTCCTTCTTTTTTTTTTTTCTTTACTTTAAAACTAACCCCCCACCCCACAAACACGGCAGGAAACCCCCTCCCTCATGGCAACCTCCCCTTATCTCCCTTATTCTCCCTTCTCACCTTTTTTTTTTCTCCTCCTCTTTCCTCTTTGAAACTCTTGAAAAAAATTCGGTCATTTTTTGTTCGGGACTGGGAGTTGTTCGGTAGCCCAGTCCCGAACAAAAAATTGCCGGATTTTTTTGGTTTGGGAGAGGGGAAGAAGGAGAGAAGGGAGATGGGTGGGGAAGAAGGAAAGAAAGGGAAAAAAAATGGGGGGGAGAACAGACCAAATTTGAAAAGAAGAAAAGGGAGGGTGGTTGCCGGGAGGGGTTACTGGAGAGAGAGAAGGGGACCCGGGGAGGGGAGAAGAAGGAAAGGCAAAAAAAAAAAAAAAGGATAAATGAGTCTTTTTAAATAATGGTATTTTTATAATTAATTTTTAAGGGGTGTATTAATAGTAAAATGTGGTGCAAATAGCGCCACCGGATGAATTTCCCCAATCTTACCATTTACGTCATAGATTTGTCTAAAGTACTAGATGATTCCGAGTTAAAAAGGCTTTTGTTGCAAACGACCAGTAAATCGATGATCGGAAAGTTAAATTGATAAAATTAGAAACTAACATTGTTTTCGAACAACTTAAGGAAAAAAAAACTCTTTTTTAAAACGGAGTACAATGCATCAATTAAAATAAAACCTACAAACATAGTTGCCGACAATACATTATTCTTGGTGCATAAAAATGTCAAATCTAGTTCTTAAAAAAAAAAAAAAAGTGTCAAATCTAGGGAAAATCTTAATTAAAGGGAGAAAGCATTACACAAGATACTTTTCTTTCTTAACATTCATTTCTTATTTTGGTAATCATTATTAAAAAAGATAAATTATTGCACCCTATAGAAACGGCTTTCTTGTTCAAGGTTGCCTAAATGGACTCTACTTTTACAAGAATATATATTACTTACTTGTGTGACACTAATGGAATAAAGTCTTGGAAATCTTTCTTCTCAACAAATTCTTAATTTACATCATAATGGTTGAGTTACAATGAAAATATATAACCTAGTTTCGGTTCAGTCTGGTTTAGGACAAAATACGAATTGAACTGCATGTCATTCATTTGTAAAATAGTAAATTAGACTGAATCGATCAAAGTCCCAAACTTAACTGAACCAAATCACGACAATTTGACTCGATTTTGCGGTTTATTTTGTGGTTCGGACTGGTGGTAAAGTCTATAAAGTGATTACTTTAGACTTTATATACTCTAGTCTAACAGAGGATATAATTTACTAATGGTGAACGTTTATATCAAAATATGGTTCAATAGGTTGGCTCGGGGTTTGATTTAATATGGTATGATTCGGTTTAGTTCGGCTCGGCAGGTGATCAACCGAACCACACCACTCAATTTTTCAAGAACTCAAATTAAACTGAACTATATAAGCCACAAAGTCGTACCAAGCCACTCGATTTGACGGCTTGACGGCTCAGATTGACACCCTCTCAACTAGATGGCTAAACTCATAGAACATGAAGTTGTTTATAAGCCAATGCTTGTATATTTTTGAAAGAATTAGCTAATTAGGCCTATCATAGCAACTTGCTTTTGAAGTTTCCATGATCCAAGTAATCTCAAGTATTAGTATACTAATATTATAATGAAATACTATTTGTTGCCCAGAAAAAAAAAAAGAAGGTATGAGTATACTATTAAGCCAATTGGGGATACCTTTTGGGTTTCCATTAAACAAGTCTAATTTTGTCCTTCCTCATTTCTCTCAATCAAGAAGTCTCAAAGATCCTTCATTTGCTCCCATCATGTCCTATGTGTTATGTCACCTTTTGGATATTATAAATCTCTCTCTCTCTCTCTCTCTCTCTCTCTCTCTCTCTCTCTCTCTCTCTCTCTCTCTCTCTCCTCTTTAACCTTGGTACTAGTGAAGGTAAATAGTTTACCCTAATAATGTCACTTAAACAAGAAGATACTAACCCTTTTGAGCAATTTTATGTTGGTTACATGTGAAAATGTTCCAATTATTTGCACCTAACTTTTTATTACAAAAATTATCCATCCAATGATAGAAAGGCATATTAAATGTCACAAGAGTACTTTGAAGCCATAAGTTGAAAAAGTAAAAAAAAAAAGTAAAACATAATTGATGTCTCAAGCATCAAAATAAAGATGAGGGCCAAAGGCATGAAAACTCACATGGGAGTGTTCTTCACCTTCCCATCCCTTAGCTATGTGTTCTTCAATTTCTTATGCCAATTAAGGACCAACACTGATTAGAAAACCCCTCTCCTCTGTTAATATTCTTCTGCTGAACAAAATTGTAAACTAATTTAGGGGATATATTACTATAATTAGATCTAATGCACTCAAACAGGTTTTCTTAATGACAAATCATTTACAAAAAACACGCGCAGCTATGTTTTGTCTAAGTGTACTTTACAAGGCTTAGTTTTGATTTGTTGAATTATTTATCAAAAGTATATATCATGATGAAGGTTTCAAGGCATTATGGCTTAATCCAAAAGTGTAAATTACTAATAGGAATTATTATGTCTAGGGATATAAATAATCATATATAGGATTTGGGGTTCGTTTGTTTCATGAAAAAGGTGACGAGAATGTTTTGGAATAGAATATGAGATGTTAAAGGCTAATGATGAGAGCTCGAAAATTAATGTAAGTGAAATGTTAAAAATTAAGATAATTATGCAAATTGTGATTTACTAAAATATAGAAAAATATTTCCTGGATTCCACTCAATACTACATTTCATCCCAAAGTAGGAAATTCTGAAAATTCAGGTTCTAAACCACTTTGAGAATCTAACTCCCATTGATTCGCTCGGCTCGGCTCGGATACACAAAATAGCCACTCAAGGTGAAAAGTTTCAAGAAGCATTGCAGATGTTGAGACAAAATTCAGCGAATGGAAGGGTCACACTTGGCACCAATTTGGAAGGTTCACAAAATGTTATTAGCCTAACTAAGTAGACTAAGAGTTTATCCTAGTAAAAATGTTAGACAAGTAGGAAAGATAAATTTTTCTATAAAAAAACTTTTTCAATGCAAATCTCTTATGTTAAGGTGGAGTTGATATGACATCCTCTAGGTGACCCTACCTAGAGATTGTCTTTTCATCAACTTCATTTACCGTCAATTTTCTTTTATTTTTTAACATCAATCAGTTATGATTTACTATTTTTTTATTTTTTATTGTTAATCAGTTACAACATGAAGTAATTATTATTTTTTGTAATTAATTATAAAAAGCTATCACATCTAAAATAATATTTTAAAAAGAGTCTTGTATTTAGTTATAAAAAACTGTCACGTCTAAAATAATATTTTAAAAAGAGTCTTCTATTGGAGCACATTTAGATAGAGAACTCTATATTTTTTAAATTTTTTGCCACATACAAAAAATATCTTCTTGTTTAAACATGCTACGTAGAAAAAATTAGATAATAGCATTGAAAATGCTCTAACAAACATATATCATTTCAGGTTCCATGTAAAAAATAAAGCAAATCATTGACAAGTGGTGATTTCAGGGCCAAAACAGCAAATCAATAAATTAAAGCCTATAGAGTTTTTAATTCTATTACAATTATATAAACCAAAGAAAGAAATTAAGGCTACAAGATAAGATGGCAACAATGTAGATTACAAGTTTGGCCCTATATGCCATCACACCTTATTTCCCTCTCCCAAGCAGAGGGGGGAAAAAGAAAAAAAAAAAAAAAAAACTATAACAAATAACGAATATAAGAAGAAAATACAATGTACCAAACAGTTACAAACAATGGAATCAGATTAAACATCAACACTCATCAGTGTTCTCTATCTATGTTGATGATTTCTTCTTCCTCAACCACTATTTCTTGACTGTATACTATGCTCTAACAATAACGGCATCCTGTTTCCTATTTTCTGGTGTCTCCCTAACTGATTCTCACAAACAGCTCAAAGGTTTGAAACTTTTCTGCTCAACATCATGAATGGTCTGCACTTGTTCTTTTTTATTTGAATGTTGATAACAGAAAACGGGCGTATATAACTTGAAACTAGAGGAGAAAGGTATACGATTCTGAGTTGAGAATTCTTGTGCTGACTATGTGTATGTAGTAGGAGTGATTTAAGAGCTCGGGATGATAGTGCCCACATAGCCAAATCCCATGATACTAAAAGTTATGGTTTGGAGGAAGATGTATATGAAGTAGTTGTGCTTGCCGTAGAGAAAGTCATAACATCCACAGAAGAAGAGGAACCCAGCAAATCCCAGCTCCGTCAGATGAAGTCTGAAAATTTATAACCACAAAGCCATGTTAACAAAGCGGTATATGTGCCACTGCGGTATGAAAAGCAAAAAAATAATAATAAAAAAAAGACGTATTATATTCGAAAATACAAAGTCAAAAGTATTATATTCCCTTGTGTAAGTGGGATTTGGTAGTCTTCTTAAAACCCTATTCAATTCAAACCATAGTTATGGATTTGGTTTGGTCATGAGGATTTGGTCTGCGATGATTTGGTCAAGCTATCACAAGGCCTTTTAGGACAACACACGGGCTCACACTTGCATACTTTAAGAGATAATGACCAGAATTAGGAAATAAAAGAAAGGGAAAAGGAAAGAAAACCTAAAACAACTATTAGTATGTTCTGAAAGTGTGCTGGTAAGCTAGAATGGCAAGTAGATATACCTGTCTCCAATGTTAAATCGGAATTTCTTTGGTGCTTTGGAATTTGATTTGTTCTTTACAGCATCTCCTAGTTTTTCCGTGACAACCCATTCATTAGCTCTCTTTGCTTCGAGTAGACCAATGAAGGTTGCTTTTGTCCGGTGCAGAGACATCACATTCTCAAAAAGAATCCAGTAGAACAATAGATGGATGGATCTGAGTTCGCAGGTTGAAACAAAAATGTTAAAATTCCCGCTTCCCACATGTATAGGTTAATTTCTACAACAAAAACAATTAAGTGTAAGCAAATATAGACCTTGGGGTTCCAACTGAATTTAATGTGGTGATGATGCAGGGGATGTAAATGGCTCCCCAAGTAGGAACTTCAACTTCAGGAACCAAAATTGTAATTGGTAGAACAACGCAGAAGAAGAAAAAGGTGACCATGTGAGCTATGATCTTCCGTACAAAGAAGAAACTGTAGATCACATAAAGCTTCTTCCACATCGTAACTTTCTGCAAGGATAGATAAAATTTTATTAAGAAGATTAATTACAGACTCAAATTTCCATTAAGCAAGCACTCTCACTTGTCGATGCTCCCTAGAGTTTGCTTTTATGCCTCATTTCTTTTTCTAAAACCTTGAATAAGCATAAAAAGCAAACAAGAAGAAAGGAGTTGATGAAAATGGTTGCTATAAAGATAGGTAGGTAGCAAGTGGTGACTGACCTTGTTTCTAATAATCTCCATCACCATTTTCCTGAACAAATTGGCAGGACCACAGGACCACCGATGTTGCTGATAACGGAAGGCTTTGAAAGTACTAGGTAATTCACTTTTTACCTACAAGAGAAGTCGTATAAAACACATGTGAGTGTTAAAAAAAAAAAAATCAAAAAGTGATCAAGGGCATACTAATTAAGATACGAGGCTTATATAAGCACCTGAAGGTCCCCAAGGTATAGGAATTTCCAGCCCTTGAGACTAGCTCGCACAGCAAGGTCCATATCCTCAACTGTTGTTCGGTCCTTCCAGCCACCAGCCTCATTGATAGCAGCCAGTCTCCATACACCACCCGTCCCTGCATTATTATTATTATTATTATTGTTAACTTATTAGTTTATCATCATCAACTAATCTGTAAGCACAACCAGAAATCATGGCAAAAGATTGAAATTTTCGAATTTTGAAAAACCACGTATTTTGAAAGTTGGAAGATAAATTAAAACCTGGTTTGTCTCGTTACATGTTACATTCAAGAATTATGCATATGCAAATGAGAACAATCAATGGCTTTGGATCACAGGTCAAATAATTACAGAGAGTCAACTTAATGATAAGGACGATTGCAAAACATTATTTCGGAAAGATCCTTTAAGCGTTAACTTCACAAAACACACCTATCTGTATGCATTTTCAGGCACAAGTAGATGTGTCAATTGTCAAGTATCAATCAAACGACTCAAAAAGAAAAAAAAATGTGGGTACGAAAATGTAATTCGGCACCCTGATGAATTAATTGCTTGATTTGAAAAGGCAAAACACCTTTAGTTCTCAAAACAATTTTCAAGAAACGAGCAAATATTTATGTTTTGACTCGAAAATTTACGGGGCTTACCATTGAAACCAAAAAAGGCATGAGTAGCAGAACCAACTTCTTGCTCCACAGTAAAATGATAATCCAACGACATCTCTTGCATCCTCGTCAACAAACACTCGTCCGAGTTCACTGCAATAAATTTCCCCGAGAAAATAATTAAACCAAAAATATTTATCCTTAATTGGGATTGCACAAGTACACGAAAATGAAATTTCTAATGACATTTTTGGTATGTACAGAGTACTAAATTCTGTTCGTAATATTTTTACAAGATGATAAAAAAAAAAGTACACAATGCCCCCCTCCTCAACTTGCATTATTTTAGCTCTGATAGCCGACTTGGCAACATGCCACTTGTCACTCAAAATAATATACTCTGCAACCACCCGCACATGATTACGCCGTTAGTTTCTTTTGTCATCTAACGGAATAAACAAACCACAAATAGCCACGTCAACAATAACAGGTTGTCTTTTTGTAAACATTTTATTAAAAATATTTAAAAACATTTACCGAATATTTATAGTGTTAAAAAAAAATATTAATCCGAGTGTCGGTGAGCGTAGTGAAGCAGTAAAGTCCACTAGTGGCAGTGTCCAGTTGAGAAGTGTAAAAGCACGTGGGAGTCAGACTTTAAAATGACAGATCTACCCTTCAAAGCTTTGAAGTTGACCCCTTCTTCTTATTTGCACCCATTTCCTAGAAAAACTGTTGCTGCCGCCTGCCAATCTAATAATAAAATAACGTAACAGAAAATTTAATGACCATAAATAGAAATCGGTCTTTTTTGCACTTATACAAAATGACAAACCTACCCCGCATATCGTGCAAGTTTTATGCCGGTGTGTCCGGGAGACAACGGGTTTACTTCTACCCAAAGTTCGGACAGATAAGTCATTAGGTTATATCTTGTTTTCTTTTTCTTTTTTTTGTAGGTTTAAGATCGAACTCATTTCCTTATAGTTCTTAAAACCCGATCCTCAGTACCACTTCATCGTATACCAATATGTATCGTTAGTTCATATCAGTGACACTCACTAATCATAATCAAAATACTTTCTGTGAATAAATCAAATAAATTCTTAATAATGATAAAGAAAAAATCATTTTCCTGCCAAAATGACTAAATTTGAATTATACTTTTTGTTGAAATTTCGTATTTGTGGTGGAAGCAGGTGGAGTGAGGTGTATTTTTGGATTTGTCTCCTCTAACCCATGGTTAGCAATGGCAAGACAAACATGTGTCACAATCTAGATGGCAATGGACCCGTGATTGGTGGAGTCAAATGGACCCCGTTTTAATCTAAACAAATTTACCCATAATAGCCTACAAGAATTATGAAAAATCAACCTTTAGTATACCGTAATAACATTGCGTCCGATATCTCAATGCATGAGATTCTTGTTATTACGTTCGTTGATTATTTAATTAAAATTCGGCACAGAGGACTAATTTGACTTATGTACACTCGTATGATTAGTAGTTATAACTTATAACCATAACACTAGAGGAGACTAATGTAACGTAGAGTTAGTAGTAATAGTTATTATTGGGAGTATATGGGAGATCACCGACACTTTTCCATGTTAGTTACAGCATATGAAACTGTAATGGAGTAATTAGTAATTACACTAAACAAAGCGAGCTTAGTTAGTTAATCGAGACAGCTTACCGAACCGCCAACGAGCTTGAACAAGTGCAATTTGAGGGTTGAAGACAAGGAAAGGGATGGCTCGGCGGAGAAAGTCCGGTTCGGGGCGGAAATCAGCGTCGAAAATGGCGACAAACTCGCAATCTTTGACATAATCATGCTTTAATCCTTCTTTAAGTGCACCGGCTTTATACCCACCCCGGCTTTCTCTAATTTGGTACCTTATGTTAAGGCCTTTGCTTGCCCATCTTTGGCATTCTTTCTCAATCATATCCTGCAACATTTAATTTTTCACTTATTAATGACCGAAAATCAAGAAATTCAATAAGGATCATAAAGTTTCGCTGGTTTTTTTTAGTGGGTATATATAGAAGTTGTCATGAAGTATAATTCAATGCCTAAATTCCAGTTTAGCCCATTTCTGCAAAGTGTTTGATTTATATATTTATGACATCTAATTATGTATAGAAAGTATACATTAGGGGAATATTAATAAAATTTTAAGGAAATTATTTAAATATTACCCAAACAAAAAAACTCAGATCTTAAATTGGGTTTACTAAATCAGAGATTAGATTGTGGGTAGAGAATATATGATGATTATGCGGTGTTTGGAGAGTAATAATAAATGGAAAACCCAATTGGGATATGAAAAGTTGCAATAATTAGTGTTATAGTGAAGAGTGATGTTAAACTGTTAATGGATAAGGGACTGTTTGGATGGGTGGAATAGCTTTATTTTACCTTGATGATAGGGTCAGTAGAGTCATCAAGAACTTGTATCACGAGACGATCAGACGGCCAGGAAAGATTACATGCTGCCCCAATTGAGATCTTGTAAACCTGTATCAACCCAATTAAACAAACACCCAAACGCAGCTTTACATCTCAAACCCACAATAAACCCCAAAAAGCCAAGGAAATCAACAGCCGCCCAATCACATAGTAGAAAACCAAGACACACACACACACAAAAACAAAAAAACAGAGTGAGCACTGTACTGACCTCTCGTTCATTGAACATTGGGATTTGAATTAGGATCATTGGAAAATTGGAATTGCCATTTTCAATGTCGTCCTTAATGGGTTCCCAATTGTAGCGCTTATCGGGCTTCTTCCAAAAGAGCTTAACCAAAATGATGACTATACCCATGTAAAGCCTCTCCATGAACAGCATCAAAGTCATTCCCAAACATATGTATACGGCCACTCTCAGCAGTGGGACTATTAATGGGGCTTTAATAAGTTCCCACATCAACCCAATCGTCCCCGCGAAATCTCCCGTTGCCCCGGCAAACGATTCCGGAAACATACTTGTCGTCGCCGACACTTCTCCCATTCCCTCTTTCCCACGGAAAACAGAGCAAAAACAGGGGATTGAGGTTGTGAATTGGGGGTTACCAGATCTGCTCTCTCACTCTAACTTTCTCTCTCTAGAATGGATATGTGAATACAGATTTGGCAATGTGGGTGAAGAATTTGGAGTTCAGATCTCTGTTTTACTTTCTCTTTCACTATATGTCTAGAAAGAGAAAGTGAATAAAATCTGTATGAATGTCCCCTCTCCAATAGGTTTGAGCCAAACAGAGCTTCTGCTTCTATTCTATTTCAATCAGAATAGAAGAGAGACAGAGGAGTGTTGTGGCATTGTGGAGGGAGGGAGAGGGGAAGATAGATAGAGAGAGAGGAGTAGAGAGACTGAGCAAGTAAAGGGAGAGAGAGAAGAGGGATTTTTATAGTCAGTTCTTACTTTTTTATTTTATTTTATTTTCATTTATAATGATTTTTTCCTTTTTGGGGCAATATTTAGTGAATCTTTTTATTTTTTTAATTTTCAATTTTTTTAAATTTATTTTTGGAGATTATAACTGTTCCAACTACTGGGTGTGGGTGACTTACCAAATGAAAAAGAAAATTGAAGATATTACAAGTGAGTCAAAGGCAGGCCACCGCGGGGGTCAGATCCCGGCAATAGGTGTCAAATTCCGGGGATATTCCGGTATGTTAGTTTACATAATGATCACAAGACCAAGAACCAATGGCTTCGCGCCATGTCATCATATTCAGAGGCAATGACGCAATTTTTAAAGGAAAAATAATATTCATAGAATAATTTTTACATAATATAAAAAAAAAAGAGCAAACTACACAAATGGTCCTTGTACTTCTTGACTTTTTTGGGAATTGGTCCTTAAACTAATTTTTGCAAAAATTAGGTCCCTATACTAAATGAGTAAAACGCAATAGGTCCTTCCGTCCAATTTCGTTAATTTTTTGCCGTTAAATATACACACGTGCCTCTCACGTGGTTTTGCTCAAGGGTAAAATAGTCCATGTATTCTTTTCTTATAAATAGACAAAAATGTCCTTAATATTTTAATTTTAAAAATCTAATAAAGGGTATTGATGTAATTAGCTAAAATCAGTTAAATTATAATTTTTATAACCATTTCTTCTCCATTCCCGATCCCCCCATTACCGTTCCACCATGCTGCCACCACCACTACCGTCGCCGGTGACCACAAAGTTTAAAACTGAAGAGAAAACCCAGAAAATTCAAAAAACCCCAAATTAAAAAATTTAGACAAATCCATTCTTAAAATATCCCAAACTTCTTCTACCGAAGATAGCATTGTTTCACCACATTCAACCTACCAGACAATCGGTGGAGATTAAGCCAACAATCAAAGTCAACAAATAAAGCTTCTATTCCATAACCCCAATCACAGACGCTTCGAGATGACGAGAGAGAGAGAGAGAGAGATGACGAGAGATAGAGAGAGTGCTGGAAAGAGAGACGACGATAGATTTTTTTTTTTATTTTTTATTAGAAACTAATCCATTCGGATACAAAATATTAGAAACTAAATCATTCAAATAAGGCCATTGAAATCCAAAAATAAACAGACACAAAGTCAAAATGCTTTTAACTTTGAAGCTGCTCGGCAATGTCTTCTTCTTCGTCCTCTTTAAACAGACACATGGTCTTCTTCTTCCTCTTTTTCGCACCGCCGCAGAGGCGCAACACCAGCTGAAGCGTCGACTCCTTCTGGATGTTGTAGTCGGCGAGGGTACGGCCGTCTTCGAGCTGCTTCCCGGCGAAGATAAGGCGCTGCTGGTCCGGCGGGATGCCTTCCTTGTCCTAGATCTTGGCTTTCACATTGTCGATGGTATCAGAGGACTCGACCTCTAGGGTTATGGTCTTACCCGTTAGGGTTTTGACGAAAATCTGAGATGAGAGAGAGAGAGAGATAAGATCAGTGGTTGTGGGTTGGGGAAGAAATCAAGTTATTAGTGGGTTGGGGGAAGAAATGATTTTAGGGGGGAGGGGTTTAGTTTAGGGCAAATTACACAAAAGGTCCCTGTACTATTTACAAGTAAATGACTAATTTATCCTTGAAAAAATCATGTGAAATGCACATGATTTCACTTAACGGAAAAAAACTAACGACAATGGACGGAAGGACCAATTGCGTTAAAAAATTGAGTTCAAGGACCACTGGCATGGAGTTAGGACCAATCCCAAAAAAGTCGAGAAGTATAGGGACCATTTGTGTAGTTTGCTCAAAAAAAAATATACACAATTTGAATTTCGTGAAATTTAAATTATTTATCTAATTCTAATTATTCCTACAAAGCATAACATCGAGTAGTCAAATATAGTCTAAATTTTTTTTTGGGTACATGGTATTATAATTCTAAGAAACCATATACATGAATTTTTTAACTAAAAAATAACTAGAATAACAATTATAATCATATAAGATATAAATTGATTGAATTTTCACGTTACATCATGTTATAATGAAGCTCTATAAATCACTTGTGCAAAATTAGTATTTACAAAATTGGTGTATCAATATAAGCAGCTTCATGTACAAAACTGCTTAAAAATAAATTATTCTCTATATTAATAAATACTATGATACACCTTATTATGTAAAAAAAAAAAGAAAAAATTGTTATCACCTTAGATTGAGTAAGTTTTGATGTTGCAAAACTAAGTTAACATAATTTTTCATAAAACAAATTATTAGGCTTAATGTACAAGAGTTATTGTCAAAGAATTAGCAAACAACTAAGATGTAGTTGACATGATGATCAAATAACTAAGATTAAAGAAATAGCAAACAACTTGAACAAACAAGAACTTCATTAGACTAGTTAGATTCATATCATTAAGAAGCGAACCCCCGGCCCTTTGTGTATTGTGTAAGGTCCTAGTTAGAGAGCCAACTAGTAAAAGAAATTCAAGGACTTTCTTGTCAATAATCTATATAATTAAGAGAATTATAATGAATTATTATCTCATCGAGCCAAAGGGTTGTGAGAACACTGGAGATAGGATAAGAGATTTGAACCATTATAAATCATTGTGTTAATTTATCTACTCTCATATTGTTTACTTATCGCTTACTTTATATTGCATGTTTGCTGGTGCATGAACTTAACTGTTTTGACTTCTCATTGATCAAAAAATCATTGATTTGTTTATTTGCAGCAATCAATCATTAAAGCGCTTCACACACATAAGATAAGATCATAACTTGTATTGAGATCACTGTTTAATTCTAATTTCGCTGTGCACAACTCTATTTTACAATATTAACTGTTTTGGCATACCTTAGCTGTTGATCACTTTATTGCTAACAGTTCCTTATTTTTCAAGAGTTGATCTATTTCAGTGATAATAGTTAAGTGTGTTATTATATAAGAATCTTTTCGAATACATCCTACTAATATCAAAGTTGTTTTGAACGAGGCTAAGCAACATCAATTTGAAAACTGCATTTTTTCAATAAGCACAAGCGCTATATTGATTAAGCTATCTTCTGTGTTATAAAAGACTGACTTTTCAATTAGTATCAGAGCTTAGCTGTTCTATACTAGGGAGTGTTATAATAGTGTTGATATCGATATTTCAATTGTTATCAAAGCTTAACTGTTTTATATCAAGGTCTCTTTAACTATATTAACAAAAATACTTTTAAATATGGAGTGCAGCATTTCTAGAATCTTAAAGGTCGGTTATCTTGTAGCACATTCTCTCAAAGAGTCGATGCTTAAAATTATGTAAGATTAAATAATTATGATTCTAAGAATCAAATGGGTATGTGTCTTGCTAACAAGTGTTTCTATAATATTTGTTAATATTTCTCAATACAAAATTAAGTATATCAAGATTGATTACTAATATCTGATTTAGTGTAAATGCAGTTCTTTGATTTTTAAAGAGTTTACCTTTTCAATGAAATTAGGAAATACTCCCCCTATTTTGATTAAAGAGTTTACCTTTCAATTTCAAAAGTCAACTTAGGTCTAAATCAGATTAAAACTTACAGTAATGCTTAAGTGAAGTTTTAGGGAACAAAATCTCATTCATTTAACACTTTATTAATAATACTGTTGGGTAATTTTCTTTTTGGTTTTCTCGGAAATATCACGGACAGAAATAAGATGAAGCAGGAAAAAAAAATATTTTACTTAAACTTTAATAAATGAAGTCGAGGCTTGTGTTGGACACAATCTCCGCAAGACGAAATTGCCCCGTACTAGTGCTAACGGTTCTTGGCAATCGTCCCTAAGATGCAACGACTTTTCAATCAGCGTAGGTAGCATTTCAATACGCAGATTCCGGCGAACTTGATCGGTGTTTCAGAACTTCCAAGACTCGAGAAGGGAATATATGCAACAATATGATAATTCTGACTAACAGACTAGATGCTCAGGATTTCGGTGTTAGGAACTGTCAATCCGGGGGGTCTATTTATATTTACTGAAGAGTTGTGGTGCCTTTCTGCGAATAGACACAATTTTGAATCTGGTGAATCAGGACCGTCGGATCACACCTGATCGTGTGAGCGCGATCCAGCGGATCGGTTCGCACTCTAACTGCTGCGCAACCGCCCCTAACTGCAACCGTTCGATCAGTTACGATAACCGCCGAACCGCTTGGACCATAACCACCCGTGGCTGTTCGGTTCGTCACTAGGTTGCACCTATTCGAGGGTACAACGTACCTGGGCCATCCCTGAGCTAACTTAGCCACCCAGCTGGCTGAGCTGGACAAAAGTTTAAGGCTCCTTAGCTCCTAGTGATGATGCGTACATGCGAAGTGCAAAGTGCGCCTCTAAAGCACCCATTGCGACCTGCGCGTGCGCGCTCGGGCTCGGGCTCGGGATGGTGCGAAGCACCATCCTCGCAACTGCTTGTGCTAGCCAAAAGCTAGCCCAAGAGACATCACCAGGTTGGACCTTGGAGGAGACCACTTGAATGCTTCCTCCTAGGGTGGGCCAATTAATAAGGTGCATTTAATCACCTTTTCTATTCAATGTGGGATATGGCTTTTCATATTCCCATAACTCTTCAATTACCAATGTTAAGTTGCATACTTTAATCATTAATATCTCATTCACCCGAAATTGGTTTTGAGATAATAAATATACTAATTTAATCTACTCGAAACGTAGATTTCAATTTTGCAACTTATTTCCATTTTTAATAAACGGTACCAAACTAGAAATTTGGTCAAATATTGGTCAAACACCAATTATAAAACCAATTTCCAACAATCCCCCACATGAATGACAATTAATGCATGCTATGTATGTAGACTCATTTGAAAGTTCTGGCGAACCGTTATTGCGTCAGGATAGGTAGTTTTTGGCTTTGAACCTTCCTTAGTAAAATACTATCGGATTTACTAGCCGCTTAGTACCGTGATGGTTTGAACTAATCGTCTGTATAATGTAAACCGAGACAATAGTACTTACACAATAACAATTCTAACACTTTTGTTCTCACGTTGTGTCCATTTCGCCCTGGACCATATCTTAGTTTCTTAAGTGTTCTAGTAGAAGCGGCCTTTTACTTCTCACTTATATAGGTGATCTCCTATAAAGAGTATCCTGCAATACTCCACCTTTTAGGTATAGGAATCATTAAAGGTTCAACCTAACCTCACCATCTAGTCTACTCACTTGGATGTTCTAGGAATGAGTTGAAACAGGTTTCCAAGTGTTTCCTCTAAACTTTCATAACTTCGTTGTCTCATTGAACCAAGGTTTTGGGATCTCCAATTCTCAAGGTTGAGTTACCGCTATGATTGTTCTTTTGTTGTGGATTTTAAACCCATTCCCCTTAATAATGTGTACATTTGATCTCGATTGATTCCTTTTGTAAAAGGATCAGCTAGGTTTTCTTTTGATTTTACATATTCAATAGAAATAACCCCATTTGAGATCAATTGTCTAATGGTATTATGTCTACGACGAATGTGTCTAGACTTACCATTGTACATACTGCTCTGTGCCCTACCTATTGCTGATTGACTATCACAGTGTATCAGTACAGCAGGCACAAGTTTATTCCAACAAGGAATATCTTCCAGAAAATTTCTAAGCCACTCAGCTTCTTCACCAGCTTTATCTAAAGCAATGAATTCGGATTTCATGGTGGATCGAGCTATATACGTTTGCTTAGACGATTTCCATGACACCGCTCATCCACCTATTATAAACACATAACCACTTGTGGATTTGGAGTCTTTCGTGTCTGATATCCAATTGGCATCGCAGTATCCTTCTAATACTGTTGGATATCTATTATAAAGTATCCCATAATTCAATGTATACTTTAAATATCTAAGTACCCTTGTTAGGGCTTTCCAATGATCCGCGTTGGGAGTACTTGTGAACCTGCTTAGTTTGCTTACTGAATATGCAATATCAGGACGTGTACAATTGGTCAAGTACATTAGACTTCCAATTATCCTTGCATACTCTTGTTGGGAAACTGGTTCTCCTCTATTCTTGGCTAAGTGTAGACTTAAGTCTACTGGTGTCTTAGTCGGGGGGCTGTCAAAGACATTGAATTTCCGAAGAACGTTCTCAACGTAATGGGATTGCGATAAGACTATTCCATCAGATGTTCTAGAGATCTTCATCCCTAATATAACATCAGCTAGTCCTATATCTTTCATGTCAAAATTTTTCTTTAACATGTTTTTAGTATTCATGATTAAATCATGGGTATTTCCCATTATTAACATGTCATCTACATAAAGACATATAATGACGTAAGCATTGGCTGTACTCTTAATGTAGACACACTTGTCACATTTATTAATTTTGAAACCATTTGACAATAATGTTCGGTCAAATTTTTCATGCCATTGCTTAGGTGCTTGTTTTAGTTCGTATAGTGACTTTACGAGTTTACACACCTTTTGCTCTTTTCCAGGGGCAACAAACTCCTCGGGTTGCTCCATATAAATCTCCTCGTCTAACTCTCCATTTAAGAAGGCTGTCTTTACGTCCATTTGATGTATCTCAAGGTTATGCAAAGCTGCAATAGCAATGAGAATACGAATGGACGTAATTCTTGTGACAGGAGAATACGTATCGAAAAAGTCATAACCCTCCTTCGTTTAAATCCTTTGGCTACCGGGCTTTGAACTTGTCGATAGATCCATCTGCCTTATACTTCCTTTTAAGGATCCATTTGCATCCCAACGCTTTGCATCCTGGAGGAGATCAACCAATTCCCAAGTATTATTGTGCATTATGGATTCTATTTCACTATTTATAGCTTCTTTCCGAACGGAGCATCCGGATGGATAAAGCTTTAACAGTTCTAGGTTCATTTTCTATCATGTAAGATAGAAAATCGGGACCAAAAGATTTAGCAACTCTTGTCCTTTTATCGCGCCTCGGTTCTTCTTCTTCTTGAGATGAACCGTTTGCATTTTCATAAGTTCTTTTACTAGAACTTTCTTCTTTCCTTTCGCCGCAAGGAAATATATTTTCAAAGAATATCGCATTCCTTGATTCTATCGTCATTCTTTCAGTCATGTCAGAAATTTCTGATTTGTGAACTATAAACCGATATGCACTACTATTGCTTGCGTATCCAATAAAAATGCAGTCAATCGTTTTAGGTCCGATTCTGACTTGTTTAGGCTTAGGTATTTCGACCTTAGCCAGCACCCCCACACTTTAAGGTATTTATAAGATGGTTGTCGACCGTTCCATAACTCATATGGAGTCTTATCTTTACCTTTGTGTGGTAACTTATTAAGAATATAGTTTTTGAAAGAATGGCTTCCCCCACAAGTTTTGGGGTAAGCTTGAACTTATCAACATCGCATTCATCATTTCTTTAAGAGTACGATTCTTTCGTTCAGCAACTCCATTTGATTGAGGTGAGTACGGAGTCGTCGTTTGATGAATTATGCCAGATTCCCAACATATATCTTCAAACGGAGCAACATATTCTCCACCTCTATCACTTCGAATCTTCTTAATTGTTAAATTAAGTTGATTTTCTACTTCATTCTTATAAGTCTTAAAAGCTTCTAAAGCTTCATCTTTGCTTTTCAAAAGATAAACATAACAATATCTTGTGCAATCGTCAATGAATGTAATAAAGTACTTTTTCCCACCTCCAGTTTACACAAATTTTAAATCACAAATATCGGTGTGAATTAATTCAAGAGGTGTCGTGTTTCTTATTACTGAAGGAAATGGTGACTTAGTCATTTTTGCCTCAACGCAAATTTCACACTTGTCATGTGAATCAATTCTAGACATAGGTATTAAATTTTGATTCACCAACTTCTTAATTGTGTTAAAATTTACGTGTCCTAATCTATCATGCCATAAATTAGAACTATCCAACAAGTAAACATAAGAAACATCTTTATTCTTTGCCTCAGGGCGGTAAACATTCATTTTGAAGAGTCCTTTATCAAGGTACCCTTTCTCAATAAATAGACCATTTTTGGTCAATACAAATTTATCAGACTCAAAAACTAGTCTAAATCCGGCCTTACTCATTAGGGGGCCGGAAACCGTTTTTGCGGATGTCCGGGACATGCGGACATCCACGAGCGTCAACTCTTTGCTCGAGGTCATCTTCGACAACCTTCCCAAGTCCTACGACGTTGGAAGTCGAGGAGTTTCCCATAAACAATTTCCTTCCACTTATAGGAGTGTAGGATGAGAAAGCTTCCTTATCGGCACAAATGTGGCGGGTAGCTCCGGATCTATCCACCATTCTCTTGGGTTATCTTCCAACTTTGCAATGTTGGCTTCAAACACCACTGCAGTGAGATCGAGCGTATTATCGTCCTCAATCACATTGGCATGATTTTGTTTACCTTTCTGTTTGTCCTTCTTCGGAAGTCGACAATCCTTGGCCATGTGATTTGGTTTGCTACAGTTGTAGCAATCTCCCTTGAACTTCTTTGCGGTTCCATGTTTGGCATTTCCAGTGCTTCCTCTTATTATCGGTACTTGATTCAGCAATATAGACTTTGGCCTCCATCCCACCTTGTTGGACTTTCCTTCGCTTTGCGGTTGCCTTCCTCAATCGAAGTCGAACTATCAAATCTTCAAGCCCCATTTCTTTTCGTTTGTGCTTGAGGTAGTTCTTAAAGTCTTTCCACATCGGCGGCAATTTCTCAATAATAGCGACCACTTGGAAAGATTCATTTAGTATCATCCCTTCAACCAAACCGTGAAGTAAGATTTGAATCTCTCGCATGCACTTGACGTTCTACTGATTTGGAGTCAACCATCTTGTAGTCAAGAAATTTGCCAACGACAAATTTCTTTGACCCAAGATCTTCTATTTTATACTTCTTTTCCAAAGAGTTCCATAACTCTTTGGAAGTTTTGATTCCAAAACATTTGTAGAGTTCATCTTCCAATGCATTCGGGATATAATTCCCGCACGAAAGTCACTGTGATGCCAAGCATCGGCAGCAATACGCTTTTGCGTATCCGAATCGTTTTCTGCAACTGTAGGGGGGTCCTCTTTCAAAAACCTTTGCAGACTGAGAGTTGTGAGGTAGAAGAGCATTTTGGGTTGCCATTGTTTAAAATCCGTACCTGTAAACTTGGGTGTTTTCTCACCGTGTGCGGGGTGAGTAGGAGCATGAGCAGGAGTAGTAGAAGTAGAAGCGGGAGTAGCAGTTGTTTCGATTGCCATTTCTAAGAAAACAAAATTTCGTCTTGCGATTGTTGGGTAATTTTCTTTTTGGTTTTCTCGGAAATATCACGGACAGAAATAAGATGAAGCGAAAAAAATATATTTTACTTAACTTTAATAAATGAAGTCGAGGCTTGTGTTGGACACAATCTCCGCAAGACGAAATTGCCCCGTACTAGTGCTAACGGTTCTTGGCAATCGTCCCTAAGATGCAACGACTTTTCAATCAGCGTAGGCAGCACTTCAATACGCAAATTCCGGCGAACTTGATCGGTGTTTCAGAACTTCCAAGACTCGAGAAGGGAATATATGCAACAATATGATAATTCGACTAACGACTAGATGCTCGGGATTTCGGTGTTAAGAACTGTCAATCGGGGGTCTATTTATATTTTCGAAAGTTGTGGTGCCTTTCGCGAATAGACACAATTTTGAATCGCGAATCGGGACCGTCGGATCACACGATCGTGTGAGCGCGATCCAGCGGATCGGTTCGCACTCTAACTGTGCAACCGCCCTTAACTGCAACCGTTCGATCAGTTACGATAACCGCTGAACCGCTTGGACCATAACCACCCGTGGCTGTTCGGTTCGTCACTGGGTTGCACCTATTCGAGGGTGCAACGTACCTGGGCCATCCCTGAGCTAACTGAGCTGGACAAAAGTTTAAGGCTCCTTAGCTCCTAGCGACGATGCGTACCTTCGAAGTGCAAAGTGCGCCTCTAAAGCGTCCATTGCGACCTGCGCGTGCGCGCTCGGGCTCGGATGGTGCGAAGCACTAGCTTCGCAGCTGCTTGTGCTAGCCAAAAGCTAGCTCAAGAGACATCACCAGGTTAGACCTTGGAGGAGACCACTTGAATGCTTCCTCCTAGGGTGGGCCAATTAATAAGGTGCATTTAATCACCTTTTCTATTCAATGTGGGATATGGCTTTTCATATTCCCATAACTCTTCAATTACCAATGTTAAGTTGCATACTTTAATCATTAATATCTCATTCACCCGAAATTGGTTTTGAGATAATAAATATACTAACTTAATCTACTCGAAACGTAGATTTTAATTTTGCAACTTATTTCCATTTTTAATAAACGGTACCAAACTAGAAATTTGGTCAAATATTGGTCAAACACCAATTATAAAACCAATTTCCAACAAATACTATAGAAGGCAACTTTTACACTTTTGAAAACACAAATATTCCCTCCATTTGACAAGTCAAACTCTTAAAGATTATAAGCTTTACTTACTTGAACCTTCTTCAAATTACACTAAAATTATTACTATATTTAGAAATAAGGCTTTTGAACAAACTAGAGTGGAAAGAGAGATTTATTATTATTATTATTATTATTATTATTATTATTATTATTATTATTATTATTATTATTATTATTATTATTATTATTATTATTATTATTATTATTATTATTATTTTGGGGGGATAGAGGGTGTAAATCTATGTAAATCTCCTGTCATAATTTAATCAAATTGACCAAAAAATAAAAATCAAAAATTAAAAGTTCAAAAATACAAACTAATTACAAAATTTATCTCTACCTAAAATCTAAAACTCGTCTTATTCCTTTGCTTCTAAAATCAAGTTCATAATGTATCACAATCTCTAATTACCATCACCTTCTATCGTCACTTTCAATTCCGTTATAATGTCTATCTCTACACCACAACCCAAATTAAACCCTAGTCTCAATCTCATTGAACACAATGACATATTCAGCCTCTTTTACGACCTCCCCCATTCTCCTCCTTCATTACCTCCCTCCTCAACCCACCCTCTCCACCACCCTGTCCACCTCCCTCATTTTCACTGCCACCATTCCATGTACTTCTCCCTTGATTTAAAATTTATAATATTTTTGTGCATTTCAACAAGTTGAAAAATATTCTCAAATCAATGACTACCTTCATTAAAAATGTTTCTTAGACTATTGTCAGAATTTTAGAGTGAGAAAGATGAAATGGGTTCTAGTTTTAAATGAGAAACATTTTAATTTAATTGTGTTTCTGGACTTTCGGATTGGTGGTAGTCTGGTAGGGCTGGTGGGTATGCTCGAGCTAAGTGTGGAGGCGGCAAAAGTGATCTCTCACCGTATCGTTCTCATTTTGACCTTACTTTCCATTAATGACTCCATATGATCCTTGGATATTTAGTTCTGGGACACTCTAGATTGTAGTCATCTCAAAAAATAAATAAATAAAAATTAATAAATTAATAAAGTGGTGGTTTTACTCCTGTTGACCTAAGACAAAATTTGGAAAAATAAAGGAAAAAGTTGCAGCAATTAACCAGCTATATATATAAAGAGCCAGTATAGGTAATAACGGCAATGTTAGGATAAACAGTTATTAAAGGCATAAATACAGTTAAACGAAAGTTCACAATTGATCAAGATTCATGTGAAGAAGTCACAATCACATTTCCTAACTTCACACCTTCCCATCAAGCGGACATCCCACATATATAGGTCTCATAGATCATTACTTCCTATATATATATATGCTAATACTAACATGGATTTTTATACTTCCTATTTATGGGACAAACGAAAAAGAATTCTCTAGATCTCTCTCTCTCTTTATTGCAACCAACATCCAGTTATTTATTTTGAAAATAAACGGCATAATTATCAACATGTACATTTGTTGTGTATTTGTTATTAACGGATAACATTTAACAAGATGATGCGTCCAATACTCTAACCACCATTTTGTGATCAAATGAACTTAATACATCCACAGAATGAAGAGGGTTCGAATCCAAGAAGTAGTACGAGGACTATATTACACTCTAAATTGTATCACGTGATAGGCACATCACTTAATGAAAAAATAGACGGAACAACGGGCCAAGGCATAAAATTTTTTTTAAGGGGACGTAAAAGAGCTCTAGGGACAAAATTTATAATTAGGAAAAAGTACGGGGACGTTTGGCACAGTATATCCTTAAATTTACTACTCCCTCCGTCCCTAAATTATTGTCTTCCTTTCCTTTTTCGTCCGTCCCAAAATAATTGTCTTGTTTGAAACTTTCCTTTTTAGAACATCACTTTTACTATTTTACCCTTACTTTTTCTTCCTACTTTAATTATGGGCCACATACACATGGGCATTAAAGGAAACAACACACTTTTTCAATACTATTCCAATATTAATAATCAAGTCAATTGAGTTTTCTTAATCCATGTGCCGGGTCAACCCAGACAATAATTTAGGGACGGAGGGAGTAGTTTAAATTTAGGGTTAATTCCATCATTAGTCCCTAAAGTTTGGGCCTTTACACCAATAGTCCCCAATCTTAGACTTGTATCAGCACTAACCAAAGTATCCAGTTTTTGCACACCGATGGTCCCTATGATGGACGGCGTTAGTTTGTCAACCGTTAAGTAGTCATATGCTAACTCACGTAATTTTTAGTGAGGCTAAATCTATCTTTTCCACCTTTATCTTCTTCAACCTCTTTGTCTTCTTAAGATCCATTCCTCCATTAAAGTAGAAAACACAAACACACACACAAAAACACAAACAAAACACACAAACAAAACAGTAAAGTAGAATTTCTTCCATCTTCACTATCTTCCGGGGAGCTAATCTCCAATTCTAGAATCGCAAATTGCAGGCCAGACAGTCATTCCAGTCTTCCCGCAGCAGAGAATTCAATTTTTCGCTCAACAATAGTTCCTCTAGCAAGCTCCTAACTAAATGCAAAAACTATTTCTTTTCTTCTAACCCTAACCCAATTCCCCAAATTTGAGTCCATCACCCCCGATTACTTCTTTTACAACGCCGATGACTACAATACCAACCTCCTCGCCAGAGGAGGCGACCACCATCACTGGACACTAAAGAAACGAGTGGTCGTAGGAGAGGCAGAGCTTGGCGGTGTCGGCGTAGCAGTAGATGATAGCAATGATGTTTGAGCAGAAATCACAGTGGCGAGACTGGGTTATTGTGGCGTCGTCGTCTTGGTCTGGTTTGATGATTTCACCATGGGAGAGAAATGGGGGAGAGTTCGGCATAATTGGTAAGAAACAAGGGACACATTAATTCCACTTCATTTTCTATGGACTCTTTGAAGAAAACAGAGGTGGAAAAGACAGGTTTACCCTCATTAAAAATCACGTGGGATTGCACATGACTATTTAACGGTTGACAAACTAACTCCGTCCAACACAGGACCATCGGTGTGCAAAAACTGGATACTTTGTTTAGTGGTGATACAAGTCTAAGATCGGGGATTATTGGTGTAAAGGCCCAAACTTTAGGGACCAATGGTGGAATTAACCCTTAAATTTAAACTACTTCTCCTTTTAAGTCAAAAAAATTTTATTATAGTTTTCATATGTTTGGTACATATAAATTTTTCTTAAAGAAAATAATTTCTCGAAAATAATACTAGCCAGAACGGTAGTGTGTCTATTCGCAAGTCATCACAGAATTTTGATGGCCGGAATGGAAGATACCAAGAATTTTATATTCACCATTAGTTGGATGGTCTATCAGTCTTTTTTTTTTTTTTTTTTTTTAATTATTTATAAATTTTCTTTATGAGGAGATCATAGTCATTTTTTTAAAAACCAAGTTGACATATGGTCCGAAGTTCGATTAGGTCAACTAATTAAAGCCATTACTAATCCACAGTAGAAAAGGTTGGATTTTATTTTCTTTTATTGGTGCAAGAATTTATTTCTTTCAGAAATAATACACTAATTTGTTATCTTCATTAGTTTATCCTGTCTGACGAAACTTTTATTGTACCAACTGTAATTTCCTTTTTTTTTTTTTTGAAATTCTTTTTTATTTTATGATTTATCCCACATAGTTGATTATGTTTAAATCTCCACAATTTTTTATTGGTTGGTAGAATTACTTTATTACGATATCATAGGCCTGTACCATTTTCATAATACTCCTTCCGTTTTTAAATTACTTTTATGTTTGACTTTTTTGAATTAAATATATTATTTTTAAATAAAAATTTAACATATATATTTTTTATTATCAGAGAGTAATGCGAATTACATATTTTATTTATTTTTTAAAATATTCATCAAATTTTTATTTAAAAAAGTTCGCTTAAACCAAAAAAGTCAAACTACGTAATGATTTAAAACGGACAAGTATGTTTTATACGAATCAACTTAAAAGTGTATTTGACTTAGAGTATCAAGTTTTCTTTATTAAAGTTTAACTGATAGATCACAGTCTAAGCACCTACCCCCACGCCACGTGTCTTACTTTTTCTTACGTAGTTTTAGTTCAGGACATTTTATTCAAACAGTTTTGTTACAAAAAAATTTTACGGCTTTCCAAATTTTACCTTATTGCGTTAAACTTAAAATTAAACTCTCTTCGTTTTACGTAAATAGTTTATATTTGAAATTTTTAATTATTAAAAATATATTAATATTATTAAATTTAATCATAATTATAAAAATACTTAAATACAATCAAAATAATTACAACAAAAGTGGATGGTAAAGATGAAAGATTATAAACATTATAAACATAATTTTTTTGAAAGTAATAAAACATTTCAAAATAGTATAGTGAATCTTTTATCTGAAACGGATGGAATAAAAACTAATACTCTCTTTCGTCACTAAATGAGTCTCATGTCTACATTTCTAGTTTTTGACTAAAATTAAAAAGGTTGACTTTTGAATCATTTTAATGTCACATGTACATCAATTTGCTTAATGTATACATACAACTTTAGAAGTATACACTAAGACACGATAAGTACAAAAGGTAAAATAAGTAAACATACAAAAATAAACACTCATTTCGGGACAAAAAAAATTTAAAATAGACAATTATTTAGGAACGGCAAAAATATTATTTTTGAGATTTCTTTTTCATTCTAAATGTTTAACTTTCAAACGTGAATTTTACAAGCAAAATGTAAGAAGTATATAAGTCGTAGTAGATGAAAACCAATTTTGTAGTTATACATTTTAATATTTTCTTTGTCCGTAAATGATTGTTTATTTTTATTTTTTTATTAAAATTAAAAAAGTTGACTTTTCAGGATATTTTAGCAACACGTGTACATTAATGCTAATATCCACATAAAACATTAGACTTTCATAGCAAGAACATGATATGTGTCAACGGTGAAATTAGAAAACTTATACAAGAATGGACACTTATAGCCTGGTTGATCCTGCGTTTTGTCCAAAACGCAGCTTATTCCTCAATTTAGCAATTCAATGTTGCGTTAGAAAAAAAATGTGTTTTCAAAACGCAAGAATTTCTAGTTTTTTTCCCAAAACACAAATTTTAGAACGCTGTTGGGAAAAAAACTGTGTTTTGAAAAAAATAAATCCAAACGCATTATAAAGGAAAAAGCTAATTTAAAAAAAAAACTTTAACGCTACCCCAAACGAGCTCTAATTTAAGAACATTTTTTTTTAATGAACACTCATTTAGAAATGGAGGGAACAAATAGTTTACTGGTATATGAATTTATTGTCGAGACTGATAGTTGGGTTAGCAAACACTCTCTGAGTAAAAGGTAAAGATTCCACTATACTATTTTATGATGTTATACTTAATTAGTTCACTTTTAAAAGTTATGCATACAATCTCCATAAAATTTTTAACTTTACCCTCTACATATGCTATAAACATCTTAACTATGCTAAAATATTTTGTAATTATGACCATCTACTTATGTATTTATTTTTTAATTATTAGACTTTTAAACGTAGACTCTCTTTGTGTAAAAAGAATGGAGTAAAAATAAACACACTTATATATCAGTTGGTACTCATGTCCCATGCCTTATGACTATATTGGAGGTCAAAGGTTCGAAACTTGGTTGCGCCAGTTTCAGGATGTGAGGAAGAGCAAAAACCCGTAGCCATTGTACGGGGAGACCCCTGGAGAATAATCGGGCTCGGGTCGCGCCTGGACGATTATGCCTCTTCAGGGAGTTCTACCCGCAATGTGTATATGGAATACCACATACCAAACTCTATTTAAAATTGAATAGATGACTAGTTGCAGGAACATTTTTGAAGGTGTTCAAGTTGTCTCCTAATATCACCTCCTCAAAAGGGATGAGAATTCTCAAAATCTACAAAATTGAAATTCATTAGATTTTAAGACATTAGAATTAAAATACTATATTATTTAGTTCTTGAAGAATTTAATTGAAGTTCCAAACTTTATAAAATAATTAAAAAAAAATAGATATTTTCCAAAGCTAGCTCAAAGAAAAAGGATAATTAAAAAGTGAGGTTGAAACCTTTTGAAAAATTTGCCTGTGGATTGACGGCGACGGCAACTAGAAACGGAAATGGTGTCGGTGAGTTTACATCACCGTCAGTAACATCAAAGCTTCTTGAGACTATCGATCGGTGGTGGTCAGTTGATGATAGAAGTCAAAGAATGATAAAATAGTTATACCAAGTCTCTTGTAAGAACATCTTATGTATTCTAATTCGTAAGATAAAACATCACTCTCTCGCTCAACCTAGGTACACATACGGTTGGGTCGGGTACAAGAGATCCGTCTTACAAAAGATACTCGTAAAACGGTCTTTTTTAAGTTTTTGCCAAATAATTATACGTATACTTGGGTTTATATTTGATTTTGAGATTACTCACCTGTTTTTAAGGGGTAACTCTGTGGTAAAGTTAAAACTTATTCGCTTCCGTGTAAAACTCAATTTATGAAATTTGAGACATTTTGGATTCCTATTCAATTACAATTCTAAATTCTTTTTCCACGTCCAAACAAGAGAATTGACATTGGAGCCCCAATTCCAAACTATAGAATTTGGGTCCCAAACATCCCTAAGAAAATATTTCAACATTAGGTAAGTTAATTTTTTTTATTAAACATATTTACATTTACAATCAATCCCAAAAAAAAAAAAAACTGGTGATTAATTCGCAGAATTTGGGGATGTCGTAAGAAAGAAGAAAAGCATAGAGCCGTGCGTCAATACATGCGGCATCTTTGGTTTCCACGCACAAAGAAAGTCATGCGCCATTTTCTCTTTCTTGAAAAAAGAAAAAAAAGAAGAATATATTTACAAAATAAAAAAATAAGAAAAAAAGTTGTGTATAAACAAAGAATTTGGACAAAAAAGATCACATAAACATTTCTGATTAGTATAAAGTCCAAACATATGTTTTTATGACTCATGAGCACAAATATACTACCTCTTATAAGTATACTCTCAAAAGGGTACCTTGGAGATGTGCGGGCCAAGCTTACAAACAAAAACGGATTCAGGTAGTAGCAAACCCTACTTGCTATAAATAAGTGGCTCCCCTTCATTCTTTAGAGGTCAAACTCTCTCCTTCTTTCTTCTTCCACACAAATACACACCTGATACTTTCTCTCTCTATACCATGAGATACTGATTATCACACCGGAGAACTTGGTGGGAAAACATCCCGTCCTCTCACAGTTGTTCACTTTTGCAGATAAAACATAGTCATATATCCTACCATTTGTGACAACAAACACACTCAAAAGTATTACAACAATCTATGGTTCATGACCCAAATCGGCACTCCGGTATGATGATTTTTTGGCATATCAATGACCACTTTATCTAAATTATTGGTGTCACTAATAAATTTATATCCATAAGAGAAAAAAAAAAAAAAACTAAGAAGAAAAGTCAGTCATACATCCCAAACTTAGTGGATTTTTTTTGTTCTTTTGTTTTAAATTAACATGTGTTCTCAAGATACAATGATACATTTTATGCATTCTTCTTTTGGAAAGTTGTTTTTTTTTTAAGAAATATAGTGAATCTCAATATGAAAAAAAATGAGATTTTTTTTTTATTCAGTTGTGGTGGATGATATAAATTTCGGTTAGGCCGATGACTTCCATCAAAACTAGAGTCGACTTGGGAGTTGTGAACTAATGTAAATAGACTTGGGCTAGGTGATCCTCGGAGAGGCGAGGCGATGAATCGGTCTCTCCTTAAGGTAAGGCCTTTCTTAATTATACTTACCTGAAAGAAGCTATAAGAACTTCTAGTGCGGGTTAACAAGAATGCCTAAGAGAATTCTAAATGTGAAGGGGTATAAGTCTCGGTAAAGTAGCTTGAAGCGTTATGAAAAGAGTACTTTGACGAAATAACAGAGGAAAAGAACACTTTTGAAACTAGAAAGTAACTGGAAAGGAAAACGCGCATACAACATCTAAAATGAGTCCGATTTGCGCTAAAGATTACATTTCGAAGAACACCTACTTGTTAAAGACTATAAATTTCAATAAACATATATGCTAAGTATTTGCAAAGAAGCTAATCGAAGGATAGATATTGTAAATACAAGGTAAATGAACTAAACTAGAGTTATGTTAGGGATTTGATATCGACATATCATTAATTATATGGATAAAGAGCGAACAACTTGATTCATTAACCTCATGATTGTGCTTGGGGCATTGGAGAGATCAAATGGCATGACAAGCCATTCATAGAGACCTTCTCGTGTCTTGAAAGCGGTTATCCATTTCTGTCTTGATCCGAATTGAAAAATCAAATACTAAATCTAATATTCAAATTTTGAGCTAATATATGTTTCATTAACACTCCTACGTATGAAGCTGAATCTCTTTCAAAGAAAATAATTGTTCAATCAAAAATCACTATGATTAAATAAGAAATGCATCATGCCTAGAATAAGAACCCTAAAACATGTTCAGCGTTAAATTATTGTGATATTTAAAAAAGTTATTTAAGTGTAGATTTTGATAAAAGCGTTGGGCACCAAATAACTATTTTAAGGATAAAAGGGTTCATTTAATATAATTATTCCATTATGATGTTTTTTCACATGTGAAGCACTCTCATTGAGAATGGAAGACCTTAAGAATTGTATTCCCTCCGTCCCGAATAAATGTTTCTAGTGGATAAAACACAGGAATTAAGAAACATAATTAATGATGTGCTGTAAAATGTGTTCTGACCATAATACCCATGAACATTAATTGAGTTCAACTACTTTAAATAATTGAGTTTGTTTGGGATGTGTTATATTAAATGAAGTTTTAAAGGTATATTAGGAAGAATGGTAGAGAATAGGTAGATCAAAAGTTTTTAGGAACATTAATTGGGACATCCTAAAATAGAAAGTAGGAACATTTATCCAGGACGGAGGGAGTGCTTTTTAGAATCATATAAGAATAGTAATGGTGCGGTTCGAGCGCGATTATGCATAATACAACCCATATTCCCCAATTCAATTTTATGGCCCATAACCGCCACTTTCTCCACCGGAGAATCAATTTGTCCCCCCATATCCATTCCCCACGGTTAACGGTTAATCGAAAAATACCCACAAGTAATTGATCAAACTAACAATTTAGCTTAAAATAATTTTATGATTAGAAAAAATACTCAAAAAGAAATTTTTAAATAATTAATAAGACTTGATAAAAGATACGGAGTAATAATTATACTTAAAACTCACCATAATCATGTTCGTAAAAGCTAACAAGTCTAGTTAAGTAGTTATGAACGCCACAAATTCACCAAATATTAAATAATTAAGTGATGAAAAGGAATGAACGATTAAGATCACTGAGCGGCGGATTCGTATAATTGAGAAAAATGTTTGAATTTTAATATTTTAAATCTAACATATATATACTTAAGTTATATGGTTCGAAATTGCCATGCCTAGAGTCAAATCGGTTGTTTTCTTCGTATTTTAACTGAGTTCAAGGTTGAATCCGTAGTTAGTTATTGATGTTGTTATTCCACTCATACTTCACGAGTCAAACAATGTAAAATTGTAGCCAAGTATAAAAATGCCATAAATCATATAGTAACATTTTTATTAAATGATAATTGAGATTATTCCACTCAAATAAAGCTTCATTGTTAGTTGAACATTTGATAAAGGGATAATAACTTTACAAATCCCTCGATTATGAATGATTTCACCATTAGTCCCTCAAAAAAAATTCGTGCGGTTTTCGTCCCTATCACTTCAAATTTGCACGCCGGAAATCCTTTTGATGGATGCCGTTAGTGATTTGCCGTTAACTTGTCCATGTGCCTCCCACATGCATTTGACCAAAGGCAAAAATGAAATTTCCCTTAAACCCAAATCGATTTTGAAGCTTTGAAATTTGATAATTCAAAGAGTGCCTCGGCCAGTAAACACAAACCCAGCTTGCGAAAATTCCATGGGGGCTATTGCAGTTCTTCAACTTAAAGATTGTCTGAACCAAGATTACCTCGTGATAAGTCTATTCCCTCTGGCATGAATTACCGCCGCCGATTCCCAAATAGTAACCCTAAATCTAAATCTAGCCTTAACCTTAAATTAAACCCTAACCTTAGCGTGAATAGATCTAATCGAAGAAAGAGAAGTTCTCCCAGCCGCAACAGCAACAACGCCAATAACACCACGATAGCGGCAGGGGCAATGATGGTGGTTGGGTCTAGAGCCAAAGATGGTACCGAAGCACATGAATAAGCTTTTTGTTTTGAGAGTGCGCAATAGAATACAGCGAAGAGATGGAACCGCAGTAGGCTGACGGGTGTGAAGGGAGAAGATAGCCGACGGGTGGAGCTTTCCTGGAACTGCTTAACTGAAGACAAATTTAATGGAGGTTGACTGAAACTCGTACAGGGGACAACTTGACCTTGGTGATAAGGCAATTGAAGATGCAAAGATCCCAACACAAACCCAAGAACACTGTTGCGTGGGATTCACACTGGGGCTTTTATGGCTTGGCCGAATTAAGTAGAGGAAACGGCTGGAAATTGAGAAAGAGAAAGAAAGAGAGGGGATGGTGGGCAGGCTAGGGCAAGGATGACATTAGTGGCGGCTGGAACTATAGAGGGAAGGAAGAGAGTGCGGAAGCGGCTATGGGAGAGAATCGACTAGCTAGGGCACGACAGTGCAAAATGTCTCTGGTCCACAGCAACCCTCCATGGAATTTCAAAATCAAAATCGATTTTGAAACTTTGAAATTTCAAAATCAAAATCGATTTGGGTTTACTGGGTTTGATGGAATTTTGGGATTGGGGTTTGAAGATGGTGAAGAAGATGATAAGGAAAATTACATTTTCGCATTTGGTCAAACGCATGTGGGAGGCACATGGACAACTTAACTGAAAATAACTAACGACATCCATCAAAAGAACTTTCGGCGTGCAAATTTGAAGTGGTAGGGACAAAAACTGAACGAATTTTTATTGAGGGACTATTAGTGGAATCGGTCGTAGTCGAGGGACTTGTAAAGTCATTATCCCTTTAAAAGAAAAGATATTCATTGATTTGACATTACTAAATAGAACTGACAATGGGCTGACCGGGCCGATCTAGTCGAACTCATTGGGCTGGGCCGGGCCAGACTGAAGTCACATCGGGCCTCCAAAACTAAAGCCCATACTAGTATAAAATTGGGCTGGACTGGGCCATCCCGTGGAACGATGGATCGGGCATGACTAATTTTCACTATTTTTGTCAGTCCGCACGCAAGCCCATTGGGCCCAGACTTAAAATCGTGTCTGGCCGGCTTAGCCCAAATTTACATCGGATTTCCAAAACTAAAGCCCAACCCCATTCTAATGTCGGGTTGGCTCGCAGTCCATTAGGCTGAACTGATTTTGCCAGCTCTACCATTAAACGATATTTTGATGGCGTTAAAGAAAAGAAATATATAATTAATTTTTTTTTTGTTTTTTAGAGTTCGTATAAACTCAATAGAAAAAACTTATTTTGAAACTAAAAGAGTTTAATTTAAAGCATGTAGTTAATCATTGTTGATTATAAAAATTTAAGTCAAAAGAAAAAAGAACAACAATAAGGATTTTTTTTAAGATAGTGAAAACATGGGATAGAAATGAAAAGAAAGTAACAAAGATGACCTAAAAGGTTGGTGACTTAACTACCGCTGAGATACTCAACGTTGTCTCATATTTGACTCTTACCGGACAGTAAATCTTTTAAGCTAGCTTAAGTTTTGTAAGTCAAACCTTATGTAGTATGAAGACACCTCACGAGAGAAAGGAAAAAAAAAAAAAGTATGACCCGGCAATGAAAAATGGAATAAATTAGATGTCGGTTTGGCCGTTGTTGGAAGAGTCGCTTTCTTTGGGTCGTTATGTTTCTCCTAACTCAATTACAAAGACCATTACTTTTTGTTTGTTGACACTTTAGAAGTTAACAGTAAAAAGACTGTTGACAATATTCCCTTAATTGTTGGTCTAATTTGCGGATTTTAATTTGTCAAATAAAAACTATTTATATCTTTTGATAAATTCTCCCAAAATTTGTATTTATGTGACCAAACTAATCCACCAAACCTAGAAAAAACTTGCTCTCAGTTTCGTCCCCGTCAAATTCAACCCCAGAAACTTAATTCTTCCTTCAATCTTGTTAAGCACTTGAGTACAGTTTCACTATAGGATCTCCTCCAAACCATATCGGCAAATCTCTTTTTTTATGTTCTTTGCGTTAGGTATCCCACATCGGTTGTACAAAGGGCCAGATGCTTGGTTAATTAATGTGAGAAAACACCTTACATTTTAAACTAGCTATTGAGGTTGAGAAGACCCAATAGCACCCTAACTGTTATAAATTCTCTTAAGTTAGAGCTAGCTTTTGGACTTGATTGTTGAGGGGCAAATTTTTGGGTATTTCACGTCGGTTGACTTGTTGAAGGGGCTCGAAAAGCCTCACCTATATCACATTGGTGCTCACACTTTAAGTTAGCTATTGAGGTCAGGAAGACCTAATATTGAGGTTGGGAAGGCCAAATAGCACCTTATACCTATACCGGTATTAGAACCCAAGTTGGAATTATAGGAAAGTCTCACCAGTATCACATTAATTATACTTTCTCCGTTCTTAAATTATTGTCATATTTAATTTTTTGAGCCAAACTGACTATCTTTCAAATGAAAATTTGACATAGTATTTTTTTTTTTGAAATCATAAAACACCAATAAACAATGGTGACAATATAGCACTTTAATGCATTATTTTACTCTTCATTAAAAAGAACAAATACTCTTTTCATTTTAATAAATAGTCTCTTTTTTCTATTTAGTTTGTTCTAGAAAATAATTTCATTTTTAAAAAGAGTACAGTAACAATTTTAATTTTATTTAAAAAACAATCAGTTTGGCTCAAAAAGTCAAACATGACAATAATTTAAGAACAATGGAGTGTAATCTGAAGAAAGTATAAATAAGTAAAATTATAATTAAAAATTTGAACTTGTGAAATGAGATTATTTTTTCGAGAAAGAAGGTGTCGACAAATCCACTAAGAGTATTTGTGTTGAAGCTTATGAATATAGATGAATAAGGGACTGTTTTCTATCGTGATTTTCATAATTTTTATTTGTAAATTTAGAAATTTTCACTATTTGATCCCTCTAAAATTTCTTATTTTTTTGTCAATTATTACAAACTAAAAATAATTACAAAGCCAGACATATTCTAAAAAAGTTTTAATACTCGAAAAAAAATACTACTATTCCCTCTGTTTTAAAAAGATTGTTGTTTTAGAGTTGTGCACATGTATTAAAAAATTTTGAAAGTTGATAAATATACCCTTATTAAATACTCCTATTTTTAATTTTTGTGCTAGGAGTAGTTGAAAAGATAAATTTGAAGGCGAAAAATCATTAGAAAAAGATAAAATATTTAATGAAAAGAGATTAATTGTTGAAATTTATGAGAAGACAAGAATAAATTAAGCAAAATATTTATTAAAAAACAAATATTTTATATCAAAATTTTAAAACTAAAATGAAAAATAGAATTTTTTTTTATATTCTAAATCTATACTAAATTTACCCTAAAACTCCCAAAGACCCCCAACGAGATTTAACCTTTGTTGTTAATTCGACCCTAAACTAATAACAGAAAGAGTGAGGCTCTAACTGCATACGTGGAAGTACTAAACCCCCCACCAACAAAACATAACACAAATCACTCCTCCGTGTGTTATGCAACATTTTATGAGCATAATCCCGGAAACCGCACCACAAGGAATGGGGTGGGCCCCTCATTTTTTCGGATATGATCCGCTTGAGGACATTTAAATATTAACTACAACATTGACTTTAAGTGATTTCTTGAATATTTTTTAATGGTATGAAATTTATGAGGATCATATCTTTTTAATCTTTCAAGGTGTGTTTGACATAAAAAAAATTTAGTGAATTACTAGAGAAGAAAACTTTTTTCTAAGAAAGATGATAAGCAATTGAAAAACCTTTCCCTAGATTGCTATTCAAGAAATGTGGAGAAAATATTCAAATTACGTCCAATAGTGACAACCATAATGTCTAAATGGTATGAAATGGATCTCACCTCTTAAATCACTTTGACATCATAGAGTGATGTTATGGTTATCTGAGACCATTAAATATTTTTACGGAAATGTGGTATATATATATATATATATATGAATATATATATATATATATATATGAATTTATTATCACTACAAATTTTATTGATCTACTATATTTATTAATAGTTAAATGAATTAAACATTATCACGACACAATTGCCCTTTAAATACTTGCCTTGTTTGATGATGAAGTTTTGCTAAAGTTGATTAATTTTTATTTTTGATTATAAAATCAATTTTTTGGTTTTCTTATCTTCTCAAATAAATTATGGCTACTCGTCAACACCATAAAATTATATATATCCCTTATTTTCATTTAAAAATAATTTTTTGAAGCAAATTGAATTTAACATTAAAAAAACTAAAAGATGTTGTACAATTGCTAGCTTATTATAAAATAATTTTAAGTAATTGTAAAATATATGTACTCCATAATTTAATATTATATAACTCATGTCACTCATTTGTTTGATCTATTTTGTCATTTATATATTTTTTATTTGTAAGCAATAGAAATTAGACTTATATATTATTTTTCATTTATATTTTTTAATTTTTTGCATATAAAATTATTTATTTTCTTGTGCATAATTGAGTATGATATTATTTGCAAAGGCAAATAAATGATAAAAATTAGAAAGAAAAACAATTAAATAAGGTAGGTTTGAATGTCAATTATGTCAAGACATTGATTAAGTTAATTAAATTTTAATAAATATAGTTGATAAACAAATATTGTAGTGAAAATCGATTCTTCCACACATATATATATATATATATATATATATATATATATATATATATATATGCATGATTGCTCAATGGACACCTAGGATCGGAGGGGAACTCTCTCTGTTTTTCACACTGATGAGTTTCCAAAACCTCTTAGTTTACGGAATTAAATTGACTAATTTATGGAGCATGTGATTATTTTGTTCGTGACGAAATGTTTGACCAATTACAGACTTGATATAAGCTAGAGCCAAAGTAATATTTTTTGTTTTGTTTATTTGAGATCCCTAATATTACCCTTTATGCAGCTTTTTTTTTAAACTTTAATCTATCCCCAAGATTAAATTCAAGGTCTGTAAACTATGTACAACTCTTTCAATGTAATATTAGATTCGTTCTAAAATAAGTGTCGATTTTTTTGTTTTTGCAGAAATTAAAAATATTAATTTTTATGTCATTTCAGTAGCACATGTACTTAAATACTCTTAGTGTCTGTAGTATAACATTGAAAGTAAACACTAGAAAATAGTAGTTAGCAGACGTGAATTTGGTAACTAAAATTATACTCCCTCCATCCTAAAAAAATTGTGCTTTTTTAAAAATAGTGATATTTTTAGTGCAATATAAAGAAGATACAAGCAAGTAAAGTATCAATATTAAAAAATTAATTAGTCAAATAAGACTATTTTTTTAGAAAGAGAGATAGTATAAAAATAAACACTTATTTTGAAACAATAAAATTTTAAAATAGACTTTTTTGGGGGACGGAGAGGGTATAAGTTTGTTTGCGTGCAAACAAAATAGGGAGCTTTCTACATTTTCCTTTACTTTATCTGAATTCTGAAATTCATACAGAATGCAAATAACATATAATTTGAGAAATAAATAAGAAGAGATTGGATTTCACTCTAACCCTATTTTCTTGAAAGCGATGGTTCAACAACGTTAATAAGTTAGTGTCCTTAATGTCTCTGATCATGTCCCCAAAGGCTAAAATTAATGGTGTGATAATATGGTTAGCACACTTCAATTCGTACTCACACTTTTGATAAAGACCTTTCCCCAGGAGGCAACCCACAGTTTTGATGTGGGCAATAATCACCAAAAAGATGACACCGACAAGGGCAAAAAGTAATTTCACAAGCTATTAATTGTTTTCAAACCCTAATATTAGGATTTGGGTGTCATTGTCAGCAGATTAACATGAAGACAATGTTTGTGACGACCCGAGCTCGAAAGCCTGTTTTAATCCGAAAGACCGATCCATTTAACATGATTTACGCATTGGTTTATTAAGCACTAAGTTAACTAGACTCACCATAAATTCATCCAAAATTTATGAAAAATATTGATGTCCAATAATAGTGGGTCGTTAATTAAAATACACACAAGCCCCACGTATAAATGATGTGTTAGGGTATTACATTGTGCCGTCCACCCCCACCACACACAAGCCCCGCATATAAATGATGTGTGTTAGCCTATTACAGTGTCCGGTCCAACCCCACCACACACACAGACACCCATTTATTGTGATCAAACACAGATTAGTGGGCCATGGAGCCTGCCTCTATAATCATTTGCTTTGCTTATTGTTTCATTCATCTTTTCAGTTTTCATTTTCTTCAATTTTATTTGTTAATTTGTTGTTCTCTAGGAAAAGGTAATTCATTAGTTAAATAAAAATCTATTTTTGTAGTTCACAAATTCCCAAAAAGAATTTGGTTAAGGAAAGATTAGGTAGTTATTAGAAGAAGCTTCTATATATATAACTACAAAGTCTAATCTTGACTCTTTCTTTCCCAACAGGTAAAGCCTCCTCTCCTATATGTAATACTCCCTCCGTCTCTACGAGCCCGTTTGGTACAGCGTTTATAAAATACAGTGTTTTAAAAACGTAGCGTTTAAAAAAACGCAGTGTTTTAAAAACGGAGGTCTTTTCTTATAAATACGTTTGAGATATCACTTCAATACACAGCTTTTTTTTTCTAGTAGCGTTTTAAAACCAGCATTTTGGGAAAAAGCTGGGAATTCTAGCGTTTTAAAACGCAGCTGCGTTTTGAAAACGCTGCGTTTTCTGCCGCAGTATTGAAACACATTTTTTGCAAATAAGCTGCGTTTTATCCCTGCGTTTTGGCCAAAACGCTCGACCAAACGGGCTCTATATTATTGTCTGTGTTGATTCGGCACACGGATTAAGAAAACTCAATTGACTTGATTATTAATATTGGATTAGTATTAAAAAGTGTGTTGTTTCTTTTAATGTCCATATGTATGTGGCTCATAATTAAAGTAAGAAGAAAAAGTATGGGTAAAATAGTAAAAGTGATGTTCTAAAAAGGAAAGTTTCAAACAAGACAATTATTTTGGAACGGACGAAAAAGGAAAGGAAGACAATAATTTAGGGACGGAGGGAGTATATATTTTGTGCATTTTTTAAGTTGGAAATATTCTCCATCTTTGGATTGATCTTTTCATTTCCATTCTTCTTTAGAATGCTTTTTATAACTATGTATGGCAGTGGCATGGCTTCTTAGGATACCTAATAAAGTTTAAGATATTAAGTCCAAATTGCAAAGTACACTGCACCCTATTCCCCCTTCTTGTTTTACTATATTTGTTCATAAGGTACGTAGTGCTATGGTGTCACATTTCATAATAATAATAATAATAATAAGTTCATCATGAGAGAGAAAGAGAGACAGACCTGTCAACAAACTGTTTAATTTGTTTAATTAATATTAATGAATTAGTTTTCCTACCAATGAACATTATTAGCCGACACTGAATAGCTAACAAAAATGGTGCATGTCAATGACTTTACAAAAGAACGCAATCTAAAGATAAACAGTTAGAAAAGGAAATAATCAAGACTAATAGAGTAATGCTTTTGTGGCCTTAATTGCGTTAATTGCGAAAAACGTTCCTATGGTACGTTATCACGTTTTTTTTTTTGGTCTATTTGATAGAAAAAATGTACGTAGAAAAAATGGACAGACGGACGATCTGAGGGCAATAAAAATTGTACATGAACATTTTTTCAAAGTACAGGGACGTTTAGTGCATTTTATCCTACTTTTGACCTATAGTACGTACTTTACCTTAATATTGCTTGATTTTATAATATTTTGAGCATTAACCAATCTCTTCTCTTAATTTTTATCTACGATGTACGTTTATGTTTTAATGCTTTAGTTGGTAAGGCAATTTTTTTTGTGCTACTATGTACATGACTGAGCTTAATCCACGGTTGCGGCCGAGTCCAAGTTACAACAAATTTTTGTTCCTGGAGATTAATACTCACTAGATCAAGCTCCTTGTTCTTCTCTTCATAACCCTAACCATTAAAAAAAAAAAGCGAATTTGAAGCGTAAACGTTATCACTAAATCAAACTCTTTGTTGGTAGAAATAGGTCTTTGTTTCGACATGATTTCTCGAGTGATATATATTTTCTACGAAGACTCAGCTAGCTATTGTCTTGTTTTATTTCATTTAAAGCATAAATTAAAATGTACAAGTCATGGGGAATTTTCTTAGTTTCATGCTTGTTAGTTGTACCTAACAGTACCAAGTCAGCAGGCCAAAAATCAAAATGGGTAAAGCCTCAACTAATTGCCTAGCTTATTAGGGATCGATTATTAAATATTAATTAAGTGAATTATTATACTTACTAAATCTAATTTATTTATGTCTCGTAGTGGTCTTTAAACTGTCATAATCACTGAAACCGACAATGATATTTGAACATTATATTAAAATATACTCCAACAAAGACAAAAAAATATATATATATATATATATATGTGGGAGTATTTAATAGTTACTTTTTTATTTAACCATCAATGGTTACTCTCATTATCAACCATTGGATCAAAAATTAAAGGTTGAGATTTAATGCATTAAATGACTCACCTACTTGCATTAATTGCATTTTCCAATTAACCATTAAATCTCAACTTTTAATTTTTGATTCAATGGTTGATAATGAGAGTAATCATTGATGGTTAAATAAAAAAGTAACCATTAAATACTCCCTTATATATATATATATATATATATATATATATATATATATATATATATATATATATATATATAGTACTAAAGAAACCTTTGAATGGTGAGAGTTAAGAATATTCGGTAAAGGGTGATTTTTCACTCGGTCAGGTCAGAGGCAATAGCTTCTTTCTTCCACCGACAGTTCTTTTCGTTTTTAATTGGTCCCTCACAGATAATTACTTTTCGATTGAGTTGGTAAAATTAGAGACATTTATTGGTTCGATTTCGTTTGAAAAAAAAATACTATTGAACTATTGAAAATGTCAAATCGAATTGAATCAAATCATGATGATTAGACTCGGTTTCGTGGTTTGTATATATCAGAGGAATACTGCAATGTTTGATCATTTGTACTCCCCCCGTTCTTAAATTATTGTCTTCCTTTTTTTTTCGTTCATCCCTAAATAATTGTCTTGTTTGAAACTTTCCTTTTTAGAACATTACTTTACTATTTTACCCTTACTTTTTTTCTTACTTTAATTATGGGCCACATACACATGGACATTAAAGGAAACAACACATTATTTTAATACTATTCTAATATTAATAATCAAATCAATTGAGTTTTTTTAATCCGTGTGTCGGGTCAACCCAGACAATAATTTAAAGACGGAGGGAGTATAATACTGAAAATTCCCACCTAAAATAAAGATAAAAGAAAAAAAAAACCAACTTAATAATTCAAAACAAAACTAACACGAAACCCTTTAGAAAAGGAATAATAGAATTGAATGATGTACAAGTTTTAGCTAGAGGATCTTTTGAGAAAAGAGTTAATGGACCTCTTTGGATACAGATGGAATGGGGGCCTGGCTGCTGCATTTCAATCACGTGACAGACACGAGACATCTCATTTGCATTTTGCACATTGTCTGTACTGTTCTCAAAATAACATCTGGCCTCCACATGTATTTGGTAAAAATGATTCAAGGCGGCAAAATATGAACTTGCTAGCTACCTAAAATCGAACCTATTACCTCACACTTTGTGAAGTCTCAACTCTATTATTAAGTCACCATTTAAAGACACCTCATTCTTAACCCAAACCCCTCTCTTCTCCACAAAAATAAATAATTATTGAAAACATTTAAAAACTTAATTTGAACAAGAAAATCAAAAGTAAAGTTACTTGTTTGTCTTTAGTACTCTTTTTTTTTTTTTTTTTGTAAGAGTAGGTTTCCGTGAGACGGTCTTACGGATCCTAATTTGTAATAGATAACCCACTCTTTCACAGTTCAGCCTATTAACACATGGTGGATCAGGTCAATCAAATTCATCTTACAGAAAATACTCATAGTCGTAGGACGGTATTTTATAAGAGTACTGTTACATACAGTAAAAATGTATACTCAAAATCTCAATTCTGGTTGGTTAAAATATTATTAAATAATAAGACCCATAAATTAATTAACCAACAACAGCATGACAAATTTAATTTGAGTACACATTTAATGTATATTTTAAATGTACTAGTAAGTTAACTGCATCATCCCAACATTGCTTTCCTAGCTTGCCCATGATCAGTCACTTCCACCATTTGCCTTCCCACCTCTATTATTAGTTTAGAAATGGTAAATAGAGTGACAAATCATTGAAATGATAATAAGACATAATTAAGGCAATATTAAATAAATAATGAGGAGGGTGTAATAATAATGTTCATAGCTTAGATAATGAATCCAAAATCGAACCATGCCAAACAAGAACTGGAAATTCACAACACGAAAATAAAGAGAGAGATTAGAGCACTAATTAGATCGAGTAGCTTAATTAAATACTTCAAGTTCACGCAAACTCCGCCCTGTCTATAATGATTATAAAATCACACGAGTGTTTTTTTTTTTTTAAATATTTATTTTAATTAAATAATTTAAAATTACTTTTTAAAATGTACACACAAAATCAAATTTAACGCTTGTTTCTAAGTTAATTTCTAAAATTTTAAAGTTTATTATAAATAAATAATAATAATTTCATAATTAATTTTCTAAAAACTAAATTTAAAAAATTATTTTATAAGTTTTATTTACAATATATACAAACCAAATAACTTACTTACATCACTTTTGTCTCTTTACAAGCTGGAAATTTTTGGAAGGAAAGAAAATTTGTTCAATGAAATTTTTAGAATATACTGTCGGCTAATTCATACCATCCCTCCAACACGTACAGTATTCGTGTTGGAGGGATAATCTCCAAGCTTGATTATGTCTAATGTTAAGAATGTTTCTGTATACAACTCTTCTTCTAATGGCGAGAACTCTTCCTATTAGAACCCTTAATTCTTCTGGTTTTCTCCTCGATCAAGTAGAAATTGCGTCCTAAACAACTTAATTTAAATAGGCTGATCTTCCCCCTCTGTGGATATTTGATTTAATTGGAATTTAATTCCCAATATTTAGTGTTTAATAAGAATTTAATTCTTAATCTTTGATTGGAGATTTATTTTCACGCGAAGATAATTAATGGGTGAATTCAATTTTCCAAATTTGGAGAGAGATCTTCCCCAACGAAGATATTTGATTTAAATATGTTAAGAGTGAAAAATAGGTTTAATTTACCGTTTTAAATAGGTCTGATCATAAATGAAATACGCTCATATGGAAAAACACATATATTGAGATTTTAGAGCTCATTCAAAACACATTACATTATTATACTCTCTCCGTCCCTAAATTATTATCTTGATCCGGCATACGATTAAGAAAAAATAATTGACTTGATTATTAATATTAGTATAGTGTTTAATTTCCTTTAATGACCATGTGTATGTGGCGCATAATTAAAGTAGAGAAAAAAAATAAGAGTAAAATGATAAAAATAATATTCTAAAAGGAAAGTTTTAAACAAGACAATTATTTAGGAACTGACAAAAAAAAAAAGCAAGACAATAATTTAGGGACGGAGGGAGTATTAAAAATGGACATGCTTGTAAGTTTTCCATACAATGCTACATTTTCTCGGCTTCAAATCTTGGACACGTGTAAGCTAGAATTAAGTGAGATACGGAGTGTGATAGGGAGCGGGATAGAAGATTTGAAACCCATTTTCTCCCTTCGTAAGATTACCTTTCCACTTTTTCCACACAATTTTCCAACCTTAGGATTGACTATATTAAACTGGAATCTGCTTTGATTAAGTATCTCTTTGATTTTTTGCTTTATTGATCTTTAACGAAGCCACATATGTTGGATTTCCATTAGAAAATTATAAATACAATACTCTGGATTTTCATCTTTAAGTACTACTAATTATATGTTTTGTGATTTAAATAAAAATAAAAAAGTTATGTTAAATTTAATTTAAAAAATAATCCATTTAACTCAAAATAATTAAAGCGAAAAATAATTTAGGAATGGAGGAATAACAAAATATGCAATTAAAGCATCATCTCTGTGAAAATAATATTAAAAATATTTCACTCTTAAAATATTTTAATCAAATATCCTCGTAGGGGAAGATCTCTCTCCAAGTTTGAAAGTTGAATTCCCGCATTAATTATATTCGTGTGAATATAAATCTCCAATCAAATATTAAGAATTAAATTCTTATTAAATACTAAATATTAGTAATTAAATTCCAATTAAATCAAAAATCCTCAGAGGGTGAAGATTAGTCAATTTAAAATTGTTTAGGACGCATTTTCTCTTCATATGCATGCCTGCCTGGCAGCCAGTCTTTGGACATATTCTCAATTATGCATATAATGAACTCAAGAATGAATCCAAAAAAATAATGAATAAATAACTCTAACAAGCGACCAAATTTCATAGCATTAAATATGGGTGACTCAAGCTAAAGATTTTCATAATTTTCAAAGTTTACCAAACCAAACCCAACCCCTAAACTTAAAGTAAACGGAGAAGGGAAGGAAAGAAAACTCCATTAAAGTTGATTTCGTAAGAAGTCCGAGCCGAGAATAAGTCATTCCATGAATCTCTTGGGCAACCCCTACTATAAAGTGCTCAACCACTGTATCAAATCAAGCTCAAAAGAAAAGGTATGAAAGCAATTATTGAATTAAATGCAAAATAAAAAAAATTATGTGGGGACGCTATATACACTTTCCTACAAACCCACAAATTCGAGAGGGCTTCAAAAAGCGATACATGCATATAAATACAAAAACAAGTAAACTAACTAAAAAAACTACTCAAATTACAAATAGTTTCACTTAGTATCGATATTAGCATATATGAGCAAAAATTAAATCATTTCCTCCGGTAACGGCGCCAAAAACATGATGGGCGTAAAACGCACATGCGGGCAAGATTACCCGACCGTATCAAGTAATAAAGTGTACCTAAGTACGAGTATCGATCACACAAGGAATGTACGTAATTTTCACTCCAACTAAGTACCGAAATTAGGCTAACTAATTATATTTGAACGAAAAAAAATTGAGATTAAAAACTAAAAATAAAAAATAAAAAAGCAATTAATATTTACATTATCACGGAAGTAGTTTGGCAACATCAAATCAAGATTTAAAAATAGGATTATGATATTTCTAGTCTAGCTCATGTCTAATCTAATCCTCTCTTTACTTTTCTTTAACTCAAGTCTTGGTAGTCGGGTACACACTAATATTTACTACGAGCTTTCGCAACGTATAGCAACCTAGCTATCACTTATCCTAGCTATAGGCACCATCGCAAACTATAGGCACCATCGCAAACATAACATAGGAAAGAAAATAGTCGCGTGGTAGATCAAGTACCCAATAACTATCTATGCACGATCTCCTTTCGGTCTCACGTCACGCAAACAATTATTGTGATTTTCGAAATTAATAGGAAGGGTTGTCGCTTCGTATCCTATAATTCTAGTGATCATCTAACGGTTGGCTAAGCCATTAAAAGCATTAAGTTCACACAATAATAACCAAGCACATGGGCAATACTTTATAAAAAGATATTTTCACTATTTTTCTATAAGTCATGACGGTAGCCGAGAACACGAAAATTGTTAACTACGGGCTTTCGCTTCGTATAGCAATCCTAATTTCTCCTACCTCACGAATGGATAAGGTGGATCGATCGCGTGTCAAAACACGTTTTCAAATTGGCTATCGGTGTGTGTCACAAAACACCAACTATTAAATTGATTGGTCCGAAATATAGGGTAGCTCTCGCTCACACAAACAATTCTAAAATTATTTAATTAGTGACCAATTAATTAAAAGCATTAAACCCACAAAATAATAACCGAGCATGATTGGATATATACTAAATAGTGAGAGAGATTAAATTAAAACACTACAATGACATAAAAATAATCGCATTCCATAGATTAATTAAGTGTATAGCCAATTCTACAAATTACAAGATATTCAACCCTAAAAATACAACAAGTATCTCAAAATAAATGTTGGAAGAATTAAACCCATCAATGTTGAGATTTATGGTTGAAATCACTTGCAAATGCTTTCTTGGCCTTTGAATTGATGCTCCAAACCTTCAAAATTGATCAAGTTTTGAGGGAAATGAGAGAAAATGGGGGAATGGGCTGATGCCCCTTTGGGACTCACAGCCCAAAATGGGACTAAATGAATCAGACCTATGGTTGATTGGAGATATTTAAGAGAGGGCTTTAAAGTATTAGGCAAGCCAAGAGCAAAATTAGAATTATATTGAAGTTTTAAGGGCTAAAAATGGGAGGAAACGAGCTGGGTCGTGGTTGGAAGGAGGGCAACCCAATTGGAATCTCATGGGTCAGGATGAAAGGGGAAATGGGCGTGGGAATGGAGGCTGGAGCGGGTTGAAAAGAGAGGAGAGGGCTGACCCATCTAGTGGATAGGCGTAGCATCCATGGAAAAAGGGGCCGCGGTGTGAGGGGAAACAGGTGAGAAGAGCCGGATCGGGTTTGATCATGGAGGGAAGGACGCGGGTTGCTGGGTATGGACAGGGGCACGTGGCAGCTGCAGGAGGTGACAACAATTAAATGAAGGAGTTGAGAGCATCCACAATGGATGCATTTACAAACACTCCAAAATTATTTTTAGAGAATTTTAGTTCCCTTAAGCCTATAATGGGTGCTAAAACCAACTCTATCTCTAAAATCATCTAAATCACTCTCCCAATATGGAGAGTGATTTAGAAGGAATATTAACATTTTTTCTCCATTTCTTTTCTCTCTCCACCCCTGCCCTCTCACAGTCTCATTCTTCCTCTCCCCTCATTTTCACACACACACACAAACAAAGAAAGATCTGTTCCCTCTCTTTTTTCTTTTTTTTTAAGGGGGCGAAACCTCTAAATTTATTATTAAAAAAGAATTAAATATTATTAATAAAAATAGAGAAACTTAATGACAGTTGTTATTAAATTATTTGTTTTGTCACATATGTGTTTTAGATAATTGAAATTGAAATTATTAAAACATAAGTACTATAATTTTTATAGAATATAAAATTTAAAACATTTCATTCCGATTGTGCTAGAAAAATAAAATAAAAATAAAATGGTAGTTAGATTTGTTAGTTGAGATGATAAATATTTAATTTTTAAACGGTTGTATAGAGAGTGCTTGTTGGAGTGAGTTTTTTTTAGAGTGTTAAAAAATTGAAACTTGAACGGAAAACGCCGTGTTTAGTGTGGTATAGAGGGTTATTGTTGTGGTTGCTCTGAGCGCTTTTGCAGCGGTGGCCATGTACTCTACATTGTTGCTCCGGTGCCCCTGGTCTTTCAAATGAGGCTTCCAAAGTCCAATCCTCCCAGACTTCGCATTTTAGTCCTCCGTTAACTCCGTTAGCCCATTTTGCCTTGTAATGCTTGACGGACTTTGGCAGAGTGATTCAAAGTTCAACTTTAAAGCCCGAAATTACCTCAAACTTTGTGCTAACATCCATGAATGCTCGTTAATGCCTTGAAACCTACATTAAAACACAAATACACAAATAATAATATTTTCAAGGCATAATTAACTTAAAAATAGCACAAAATAAAAGGAAATTCCAAGAAAAATTTGTGAAAATCTTAAGCTCATTAGTATACAACTGTTCTTCTAGTGGTGAGAATTCTTCTTAAGGTTTTCTCTTCGATCAAGTAAAAATTCGCCCTAAACAACTTTAAATAGGTTGATCTCTCCCTTATGAGGATATTTGATTTAATTGGAATTTAATTCTCTATATAATATTTAGTTAAAATTTAATTCTCAATACTTGATTGGAGATTTCTTTTCACGCGAATATGATTATAGTTAAAACTCGATCAATTACTACTCGATTAATTAATAATCTCTTTTAAATAATACTTTTGGTTGGTCCCGACTTGGGAACAACGTGCTAAATTAATAATTCGATAAATTTATAAGACAATACACATATGGTTACTCATAGAGACCACATGCATTATATAAATTAATAACTCCTTATATATTATTATATTATACAAAAATGATTTATGAAGACTTCATATAAAATCACTCGATTGTCTTTAGTTTTTGTTCAAATTGATGTCACCTTGAATCTCATTTCTAATGTTTCTTATCATTGTATGAACTTTTGGTGTGCTCAACGATTTTCGTCCATCATTATTGGTCTTTTTTCACCTTTAAGATAAGAAGTCATTGCTGTGTGTATGATACGTTTATGTTATCATGATTGTTCTTGTGTTTAAATAGGAATATTATATAATGTTTATAAAGTAGTACATTGAACTAGAGATGTTAAACGGGCTAGCCCTAGCAGTTTCGGGCCAGCCCTAGTGGGCTATTATCCTAACGGGCTTCGAGCTAAACGGTTCAATTTTTTTGGGCCACTAAAATTGCAGATCTAACCCTAGCGAACTTCGGGCTAAACAGGCCACTAACGAGCAACGACTAAAAAATTAATAGGAAATTGCTAGCCGGTCCACTTTCTGAAACTTTTTTTTTCTCCAGTTCACCCTTTTTTTTTTTAACCGCTAAAAGGCACTTTGAGAATTTTCTTTCTAAAATGCCCTTAACAACATCGTTGCTTCAAATTTGAGGTTCGAATTGATGTATAAATGATTTCATGTTGTTAATATAGTCTTCCCTCATGTTTGGGTATCAATTTCCATGCATAGAACACGAATTTGATCACAATTTGATCAAATTCGAATTTTTTGTGTTCATCCTGTTTTTCTTTGTTCTTGGGCTGTTTGGTCACTTTAATCTATGTTTTAAGCTTCGAATTTGTTTAAAATCAATCCCATATTGTTATCCTAACTTAGTACTACATTTGTGCACAATTTTTTAACCAAAATTTTCGAGATCCAAATCGAGCTTGACAGTGTGTTGTCCGAAAACAGAGGGAGATGTTCTTGGACTGATTTTGGGACTTTAATCAACGATTTGAGTTTGAATTTTGTATAATATCAATACCATACTGTTATAGGAAGTCAATACCATGTTTATATGTAAATTTTCCAACCAAAAATAACTATTTTGATCGATTTTGATATTATATTAAATTAGGCATTGGGATGCCTTAAATTGGGTATCGGGATGCCTTAATTAAATTCGCCAATCGCAGCATGCTAGGCAATAGAACGGGGATCGACCTGCCCGGTCAGGTCGCAGGGGTCGAGGGGACAGCGTCCCTCGTAGGGGTTCAGGGACAACGCCCCCGAAAGGTAAACGAAAATCAAATCCCCTCCAGCGGTTGAAATTCAAACGGTGCCTTGGTTGCTTATCGTGATGCCTTGATTACTCATCGCGATGCCTTGGTTGCTCATCGCAATGTCTTGGTTGCTCATCGCGATGATTAACCCACGCGATGCCTTGGATTACTCATCGCGATGCCTTGAGTTACTGATGTGCGCGTGTTTTTCTTTCATTAATGGCATAATCGTCTTTTCGCCCCAAAAATGTCTTTTTCCGATTTTAAAAAAAATAAGTGGACTGGAGCGATTACAAATGTTAAAAAATGACCGGCCTGTAATTCACCCAAAAATTAAATACATCACAAACTCTAAAAAAATGTCTACTAGTACTACAGTATAACTCAAGCACATATGTTTACTCCCACACTAAAAATACTAAAATTGTCATATAATAATAATAATAATAATAATAATAATAATAATAATAATAAGAAGAAGAAGAAGAAGAAGAAGATTAATTAATTAATCTATAAAGTAATAAAGTATTAATTAATGTATAAATTAATAATTATTAATTTATTGATTAATTAATATCTAGTTAAATTAATAATATCTTATGATCCCAAGGACATTAATTTATAGAGTTTTAACTGTAATATTTGATCTTCCCCTCCGACTATTTGAGTTAAATATGATAAGATTGGAAAATAGGTGTGATTTACCCTTTTAAATAGGTGTGATCATAGAATGAAGATTACATGATCCCCTCATATGGAAAAACACATATTTATTTATTTATTTTTTGTGTGTGGAGAAACACATATATTGAGATTTTAGAGCTCATTAAAAACACATTACCTTATTATGCTAAAAATGGATATGATTCTATCCCTTGTCCTCTACTTTTGTCTACAACAATTTTCCATACAATGCTACATTTTCTCTCTTCAGTAAGACCACCTTTCCACTTTTTCCACACAATTTCCCCACCTTGGGATTGACTATATTAAACTGAAATCTGCTTTGATTAATTATCTCTTTTACCTCTTTACTTTTTAGTTTTACTGATCTTTAACATGCAATCCACAAAATGTTGGATTTCCATTTTTTCATTAGATAAATTATAAATAGGTACGATACTACGAGCTCGAGCATGTGGTATTCCTTTAAGTATTAGTATTAGTGTTGTTAGATCAAATTTACTTAGACCTCTATATCGTCAAATCAAATTTATCATTTTCTAAGTAATGATATGAACAAGCTTGCAAATTTGAGTTGACAGTGTAGAGATCTAATTAAATTTGATTTAACAACACTAACACTAAAGCTCGAGCTCGTAATATTATTTTTTGGTTATAAATACAGCACTTTGGATTTCCATCTTTAAGTGCTATGAATTACTCCCTTCGTTTCAACCAAAAATTTAACTTTTGACCTTAATAGATCAACTTAATTAAAGTTTGACCGATGATTTATATAAATTTGTTTGTTTTTTATAAAATCATCAAAGTTATAATCAAGAGCATTCTTAATGTAGTTTTTAGTGAATGCGACTTTATTTTTGAAGACATAATTAAATTATATTAAATTTTAATTTGATTTAGTCACATGTTAACTTTTAATAATAGAAAGTTGACTCTTTGATCGGAACGGTATGAGTAAGTGTTTTGTGATAAAAAAAGAAAAGAAAATAATATACATGATATGTTCATTTAAAAAATAGTCTATTTAACTTAAAATAATAAAATATAATAATAATTTAGGAACGGAGAAAATACCAAAATCTGCAATTAAAGCATATGTTTCTCTATCTTTTATGTCACGAAGCCTTGATTACATCACCACTCAACCCCAATCCGAAGCCTCTGCCTATGCTTGGTTTCTCATCACTTCAACTTTTGGCATCAAACCTTAGCATAGGTGAAAAGCTTTAAAGCTAAAGGCTTGTATGTCTCACTCCAATTTCACCACCCTTTAACAAGTATATTATTGTACATTCTTTCACCCTTTAACAAGTATATTATTGTACTTAGAGAGAGAGAGAGAGAGAGAGAGAGAGAGAGAGAGAGAGAGAGAGAGAGAGAGAGAGAGAGAGAGAATTGTGAAATGAAAGTGAGGGAAATAAAATATGAGGATTTTATTTATAAAATACATAAGGGGTGGTTTATGATAATTAAGAAAATATAGGGGTTATAATTATAAATTTAATTTGTAAAACAAATTAAAGGTATAATAGTAATTTTAGGGGGGTGTTGTATTTAGCGCATTTCTGGGTGTTGCGTTTAGCACCACTCTTTTTTTTTTCTTTTCCTTTTCTCTCCCACGACAAAAGGGTTAGTTCGACCAACCAATAGCTAAATTTGCTTTTCATTTATCCGAGTCTAATTTCAACGACCAACATATGACATTTAATTTTCATAGGTATCGGTGAGTGTAACAGTGGAGCCATTGAACTTGTCCATGAACTTGCTCGAATAGGTGAATTAAGTTGAAGTTTAGACAAACTAAATTTGTGGTACGTAAAAGTTACATGACGATTATACTGCACAAATCTCTGAGTGCATCTTCCATTCGCATTATGTATATACTTTGGACATAAGAGTGACCCCGCTTTCCTTTAAACCAATTAAGAACCACAAACCCAGAGATAATTGAAGTCTTATGCCCTGAAAACCTAACCACAGAGAGAGAGAGAGAGAGAGAGAGAGAGAGAGAGGGAGGAATGGGGAGAGATATAGTAATTGGGACTTGGGAGCTGTTATCCAGCTTAAAGAGTGGGCTCTCCTATTACTATTAAAACTACCCAGTAGCCAGTAGGTATTTATTTAACTTTTCAAGTTTTTCAACCCAACAGGTTGCTTTACTGAATTCCCAGAGTGTACGACATTCTCACTGTCGGCAATTAATATGACCAAACCTAATTACTACCATACTGTGCTGCCCCAATAAAATAAACACGGGTCAAGCTAATAGCAAATGCCCAAGGGCCATAAAATTTCAAAAATAGAAACTTTTTGCCTTGAATTTCACAGCCGTCGATGTTCACAAAATTCTACAAAGCTATTAGAAAGAGTTTTCAAAGCAAATTTTTTTTCTAAACTAGAAGCTTTATAAAGTGTATTAAAAGTACATGTAAGCATTTTTACATACTAATGCTACATTTTACATAATAATGCCTTACAATTTTTACCATCATAACTAATAATGACATGGTAAAAGGAAGAGAGGAGCAAAAGAACGCTAGGGAAAATATTCACTGGTCTTAACCACCGTATCATTGGTCCATATGGTAATTCAAAATTAATATGGAGCTTTCATTTAAATAAGTTGGGACCTTTTTTGAAAACCACAACATCAGTCGACTTTGAGCTCAAAACGGTGCTAATGATGAGATGATCTAGGAATACTAAATTTTTTTTTTAAGAATCGCAAAAACAATTATTTTTGCATGAATTTCAGGCTTTCCAGACATGTGCTCCCTCCATTTCAAAATGGGTGTCTTGTCTCACATTTTGGGACATTCAAAATTAAGTGTCTTCTTTTACTTTCACCAATACCTATGAAAATTAACTGTCACAAGTTGGTCGTAGAAATTAGACTCAAACTGACAGAATGGAAAGCACAATTCAGCTATTGGTCGGTCGAACTAACCCTTTTGTGGTTTGAGAGAGATAAAAAATATATATACTCCATCCGTTTCAGACAAAGAGTCTAATATTCTAGGATGTTTCACTCAAATAGTCAACTTTAAAAAATTATGGTTTCGGTTTCTATACTCTTTCATCTTTACCCTCTCACTTATGTTGTTAGTATCTTACACTAATATATCTTTTAATTATTGGACTTTTTAAACGTGGACTCTTTGGGTGGAACGGAGGGAGTATATATACAATAATATACTTGTAACGGTGGTGGAATTGGAATGCGATGTACAAGCCTTTAGCTTTACAGGATTTTAATGGAATTTGGAAGTTAACGGACCCATTAACTTTTTAACGGAATTTGAAACTTACAAGACTTTAGAAAGTTAACGGATCCGTTAACTTTTTAACGGAATTTGAAACTTATTGAGGTTGAAACTATAAAAAAAAAAAAATTTAACGGAACCGTTATGTTAAGGCCGCCTAGTCTAGGTGGTGTTTTGGGATAAGGCTGCCAAGGGGAGGCGACCTTGTTAATTTTTTCAGAATTTTAATTTTTTTTTCATTTATAACAGAATAATATCAAAAAAGAATGCTAATTAATACAATAACAATCACAAAAAAAAAAAAATGATATATAGACAGAAAAGTTGTTAAAAACATACCGTATTTGAAAAAATGACCGAAACTCGAAACTACTAGAGAGTTTAGAGAGAGAGAGAGTGAATCCTTTAGAGAGAATTGCCAAAAGAAAGTGAGGGCAAAAGAAAGTGAGGGTTTTATTTATAAAAGACGTAAAGGGTAGTTTATGATAATTAATAAAATATAAGAGTTATAATTATAAATATAAAATTTTCAAAAAAATAAGGACATAATAGTAATTGTACAAAGGTATGATATTTAGCATAAATAGAGTGTTGTATTTAGTACGTCTCTAGCTTTAAAGCTTTTCACGAATGCTAAGAGCATCACCAATGCAAATGTGAATGTGGAAAAATTAGGTGCCACCTAGGATTTACACATTTAAAAAAAAACTTTTCAATGCAATTGTGGAGAAAGAATGTGAATATGATGTGTCAATTAAATTGTTTCCTATTGGTTATTAGATAATTAATTTTTTAATTCCCAATGCGCATTGTGAACACATTCTCCTTCACAATGTGCACTGAGAGTCAAAAAATTAATTATCTAATAACCAATAGAAAATAATTTTACTTGACAAATTATATTCTATAATTACATTGAAGGATTTTTTTTTAAATATATAATAACACCCAATTTTTTTACATTCATATTTACACGGTGATGCTCTTCGGATTGATGCCAAAGTGAAGTGATGTGAAACTAAGGAGGCTTCATTCCGGGGTTGAGTGGTGATGCAATCAAGGCATCATGACATAAAAGATGGATAAACATTTATTTAATATTATTCTCACCGAGATGATGCTTTAATTGCGATTTTAGTGCTTCCTCCATTTTTTAATTATTGTTCTGTCACTTTTTGTGTTAAATGAACTATTTTTAAATAAAAAATTAATATATATATATTATTTTTTTAAATTACAAAATAGTACTCTCCGATCTGATTAAATAGTTTATTTTTAATTTTTTAAAAATTAATATGTGACTAAATTAAATTAAAATTTAATATATTTAATTATATTTTCGAAATAAAAGTCACATTCACTAAAAACTAAATTAAGAATACTATGAATTATAATTTTTATGACTTTGTAAATACAAATAAATTTATCTAAATTATCGGTCAAACTTTAATTAAATTAACTCAAAAAAATTAAAAATAAACTTTTTGATTGAAATGGAGGGAGTGATTCGTAGTCATTAAAGATGGAATTACAAAGTGTTGTATTTATAATTGACAAATGATACTTGGGCTTGAGGCTCAAGCTTGTGCTATTCTACGAGTTTAAGTGTTAGTATAGTTAAATTAAATTTACTTAGATCTAGATCTACACCGTTAAATTAAATTTGCAAGCTTGTTCATATTATTACTTAGAAAATGACAAATATGATTTGACGATGTAAAGATCTAAATAAATTTGATCTGTCGACATTATCAATTAGGAATGCCAATCCGAATCACCAAGCCACGAAACCAAGTCAAACCGAATGGTTTGGTTCAGTTTCGTGGCTTATATGGTTCAGCTCGGTTTGAGTTTTTGAAAAACTGAATGGTTCGGTTCGCACGCGGTTTGACATGCCCAGTCAAGTCGAACTGAACCTAACCAAACCATATTGAACTGAACTGCCAAGCCAAACCACTAGGTCGAACCGTCGAGCCGAACCATCAAACCATATTTAGATATGTTGTTGATTATTAGTGGAATTATATCCTTCCGTTGGATCAAAGTATATAAAGTCTAATAAAACCCTAAAGCCTTTCCATTCTTCAATCTTGACTCTCGTATCTCAAGTTCTCTAAACTCTCAAGTAATAGAAAAGTGGAACTGGATGATCGGCAACGTCGACTTCTTCAATCTTCACGTCGCCAATGCATGCCATCAACCCCTCCCGATCGACTCCTCACCATCAACTCGTCCACTGGTAGGCTCCTCTTCCAATTTTCCTCATGGCCTACACATACGATATGATTTTTATGAAACCGAATCACCAAGCCGAATCGCAAAACCGACCACCAAATAGAACTACCAAGCTGAACCGCAATATCGAACCGAACCTTCGTGGTTTGGTTTGGTTCGGCTCGAGACTTTGAAAGATTCAGTTCGATTTGATATTTTACAAACCAATGACTTGCGGTTTAGCTCGTATTTCGTCTCAAACCGAACCATTTACACCTCTATTAATAACAATAAAAGTTGTAGGAATACCACAAGCTCGAACTCGTAATATCGTACCTCTTTATTATTTATCTAATGAAAATATGGAAATCCATCATTTTGTGGCTTGCATGTTAAAGATCAATAAAGCAAAAAAGGAAAGAGGTAAAAGAGATGATTAATCAAAGCACATTTCAGTTTAATATAGTCAATCTCAAGGTGGGAAAATTGTGTGGAAAAAGTGGAAAGGTGGTCTTACTTAAGGGAGAAATTATAGCATGAAAAATTGTTGTAGACAAGAGGAGTGGAAAAGGATACAATCATATCCATTTTTAGTATAATAAGGTAATGTGTTTTGAATGAGCTCTCAAAATCTCAATTTATATGTTTTTCCATAGGGGCGGATCATTTAATCTTCATTATATATATGATCACACCCATTTTAAAGGTAAACGACTTCAAATCATCTGTCCCATAATTGTGTCTCATTCTCTCACCTCAATCAGAGGCTGCCATTTGTCCTATAATTGTGTCTCATTCTGAGTCCATATGGTAATTTAGAATCAATAAGGAGCTTTCATTTATGTAAGTTGAGACCCTTTTTAAAAATCACAACATTAGCCGACTTTGACCCTAAAACAGTGCTAATGACGTGGTGATTTAAGAATACTGAATATTTTTTAAAGAACCGCAAACAAGTAATTCTACAAATAGTTCTCTTTACGTGAATTTCACGCTTTTCATACATGTACTCCAATTCATTTAAAATTAATTACTAGAGACACTTATTTTAAAATGAAAGGAGTGTAATGCAGCCACCTGCTCTAGGGCATTCCAATCATAGAGCATTACAACAATTTAAATGATGATTTCAATAATTCTCCAACAGTGCATTTATAACATGTAATGTAAAACGAATGGGGCTCTGTTCTAGTGCAAATATCATATTCCTTTAAGATTTTGAGTTATTAATATCTACTTTATATGCAACACTTGCACAGATACGGAAATGCAGCAGAAGATGCTGCATAATTCGTACACCAATGGTCTGATGCACAGCAGCTAGGGGTACTGACATAACATACTATACACAACTTTAATGTCCCGACTGTATGTTCCGTTCCTACCCATCCGTAACCAAAAAAAAAAAAAAAAAAGTTATACTTTCGATTTTATTTGGTCAACTTGATAAAAAATTGATATCAACTCACTAGTCCTTTAGAAATTATTTCCTTAAAGTCGTGATATATTGATATTATTCTCTTAGTATTGTTTGAATGATGAAATTTTATTACCTACTCCCTCCGTCCCGAATAAGTGTTTTTCTAGTGGATAAAACACATGAATTAAGAAATATAATTAATGATGTGTTGTAAAATGTATTATGACGATCATACACATGAACAGTAATTGAGTTCAACTATTTTAAATAATTGAGTTTCTTTTGGATGAGTTATATCAAATGAAACTTTAAGGGTATATTAGGAAGAACGATAGAAAATAAGTAGATCAAAAGTTTTAAAAAATATTAGTGAGGAGATTCCAAAATAAAAAGTAGGAATATTTATCGAAGACGATGAGAGTAAAACATATTAGATGTATGTTATATAATGATATGATATTGTCCTAGCTAGGTTGACTTTGTAGCATAAAACTGGACTATTTTGTGAGACGGACGAAAGGAGTATAAAACAACAGCATACACTGCAAAGAGGCTTCAGCACTTGTACACTTGTAGCTCATACACAAACTTGAACGATATAAGCAGCACTAGTGCCAGAATGTATGCAGTCACTGACACTAATTTTTTTCAATGTCAGGCCAAGAGCCTCCACAGCAACACCCACAATCCACCCCTAAACCTTTTTTTTTTTTACAGATTTTTACCCTCCTAGATTCCTACGGTGGACACTCGATAGGACGGATTTATACTATCTTTTTCTATGTTTTCCATCCTTATTATTCTCTATTTCCATGTATCTAGTATAGGTTTGATGTATTTTTGAGTGAATTATGTTTTGTGAGGATTTTGAGAGAATCAATGTAATTCGAGAGAAATTTAGAGATTTATTGTGTAATCGTTTTGGTTCTCAAAGAAGCTCAAGATCATCAATCCTACATCGATGGAAGTCAACAAAGTCAAGACAAAGTCAACCAAAGAAGACCCGAAGCGAGCTAAAGAGTCACGAAGAAATTGAAGATTTCGGGATTTTAGGCTTAGGGACGAGTCGTCCCCATTTGGCCTAACTATTCCCACAGGACGACCGATTCGGAAGGGTGAAGGTTCGGACGAGTCGTCCCCCGGGGACGAGTCGTCCCGTCGAGACTAAAATCGTGGGTCTTTGTATTTTTAGCAGTTTTTTATTTAGAGTTATTTTATTTTTATTCTTTTTATCTAGGTTTTAGGAAGGGAGTATAAATACTATTTCTTTGTTTAGTTTTAGGGTTATCATCTACTTTGGAGAGTTTTCCTAGAATCAAAAACTCAAGCTTTGAATTTCTATGGAGAACTAAACTCCATAACTTTGGATTTGAAATCTTGATCCGGATTCTTAATTCTATTGAGGTATTTCTTTCTCTTAATTAATTCTTATTCATAATCTTGTATTAATTTAAATTGATTTCTAGGTTTGTGGATTTGGCCAATTCACTTGTCCTCTTTATTAACCTTTGCTAGATTACTCGCTCGTGCCGAATTAGAGTTTTCATTGTAGCGTCTTCACGAATTGTTTATGTGCCATAGCAATTCGGGAAGCAGCAAGATTAGACGTTTATCTAATTAACATTAGAAAGCGTTCTTGATTTTAGTCTCTTAAAACAACATCAATTAATCTTTAGACCTTTTCGTGCCGGTTTGGGTTTAATTTTAATTAGGGTTTATAGTGAGTGTGCCACTGCTATAAACTAAACGAAAGAAGAGACAGAGATTGAAATATATCTCGTAATCAAGTGAATAAGTATTATGGTGAAAAAGAATTATCAATGATATTAGAATTATAATCCGGTGAGTATCAAATCGAAGTTCCTTTAAATTATTGTTTTAAACACTTAGTTTATTTTTCCCGTTGTAGGAATTAATCAAGAACTCAATTTAAACCCCCAATCGGTCAAGTGACTGTTCGCAAATAATCACTGTTCTTCGTGGATCGACCCGACTTACCCTAATTACATTATTAGTGGCCGAGTTTAGGTCTAATTTAGTGGGCGTGCGACTAAGCCTACCAAATTTTGGCGCCTTGGGAACGGTGTTATTGTTTGCGTTCTTTTTCTTTTCTTATTTGTTTTATTTTTCTTTTAGTTCTTTAATTGTTATCTCTTTAGTTATATTTATTACTTGTTATCCTGTAGTGTGGAACCGTTTATGGTCCACACTGCTCTACTAAAAATTTGATTGTTTCGTTTGATCCGTAAATCGAAAGATCTTTCAGAAAGGACGACAACAAAGCGGAGAGTCAAGGAGATATTGTTAGCGAAGAGATGCGGAACGGAGATAACGCAGTGGTGGTGACCAAGCAGAGATAATGCGTGGTGGTGGAAACGCAGTTCCACCACGTACATTGAGGCAAAGGATCGCTCCGAATTGGAATGAG